>JARYHS010008074.1:295522377-295656358 GCA_031002005.1 Vandiemenella viatica
TTTGATATTATATTCTTAATCAGCAACTTTGATAACCTTTACAAACTAACTTTTGTACAAATTGAACAACTTTTTATATTTTGGCCAGTTTTTTGCGATTCTGGCCCACTGTGCGCCGGTTCGAATCCGGCCGCGGGCATGGATGTTTAAGTGTTGTGTGTCTGTGTGAATGTCCTGTCCGTCCTGTGGCGTCCATACATTGGAAAAATACAATATATATACTGGATGACGACTTATACACCGAAAGCAATAATAATTACAAAGAGCTGGCTGTATGGCCTCCGTTGCTAAATGCCATTTTAAAAAAAAGGGGGATTAAAACGACTTTCCCCGTACGCTACTGACATCGGTCTAAGGCTCAGTTTTCCGCACACAGTATTCTGGCTGATTGCTTCAAGAAAGATAGTGTTTCTGGTCATTCAGAGAGAGAGACATCATAATTTATATGCGTTAATGGCGAATAAAATATGCAATAATTATTGTTTCTTTTTTTCATTTCTGTAGGCTACTAGGAATTCACATCTTGCATGTAGACGTGTTAAAACTTTATAATTTACAAAATCGAGAAAAAACTTGAAAAAATTCTTTTCTTTAAAACGTGGCTCCTATCTGTTTTCGTTATAGTTTTTAATCGCAAGAGAACAATGTTAATGACGAGTAGACGGTGGTTTCGAAGCTATTAATAAAGTATAATTGAGTTTCATGTTCTCAATGATCTCGCCACTTTGTTCAAGTTGTAACACGGTTGTGGGGGAAACTAATTTTTTTATTATTATTTCCCGATATTCTGCAATGTAGCGCCATTGTACGGAAGCTCATAGCGTTACATACTCTAAGAAGTTTGTTCTGCAACCAAAAGCAGATACCACCCTAGGGTACGATTATTCTTGCCAGAGCTACAAGACGATATATTTCTTTTCTTTATTTCTTCCATGAATTATTTTTTCATACATCTATTTATTTTTATGATAATTCTTGTAATCACCTTCTCAAGCTACATTAAAAATGTCTCAAAATGAATTTTCTTAAAACCTTGAAAATCTGCCTCACAAGCCATTATATCGTGGACACAGATAATATTAATTTCCTCTTAAAATGAAGTCTTCACGGGTGTACCGCCGGATAGTGTTTTGAAAACGCGATATTTCGACGACTAGCTCCGTCGTCTTCATCAGGTGTCGAGACATCTGCACAGGTCGGCTGACCATCGGATACTGTGACAGCCCAGGTGCCGCACCTCCAACGGCTCTCTCCGACGCCCGCGCCCGGCGGCTGGCAGTTGGTCGTTGCGGGCTGAGGAAGTTAATATTCGGCCGTTTGTGGCGGTTGCTGAACATGCGTACCACGCTCTCTGCGTAGAGTTGCCAAGGCTGGTTTCCATGCCTCGCTAAGACATAGCCCACTATCTCTGTTGTAGGTATCAGCCAATCGAATTTCAATCGCTTCTTTGACTATGGAATCCTAAAAGTATGAGGTCCTAGCCAATATCGTGACGCTGTTGAAGTCAACCCTGTGGCCATGGTTGTACACATGCTAGGTGATTGCTGACTTGCTGTACTGTCCCAGGCGAAGATAGCGTTTGTGTTCTTCACACCAGTTTTGTACAGTGCAAATGGTTTGACCTATGTACTACTTTCCACACTCGCACGGGATACTGTATATTCCAGGAACTCTGAGGCCAAGATCATCCTTAACTGAGCGGAGGTAGTCCCAAATTTTAGCAGGTGGTCGGTAAAAACATTTGATTCCATGCCGTGCGAGAATTCTGCCAATTTTCCCCGAGGTGTTTCCGGCGAAAGGCAGAAAAGCAGTGGCCTTAGGAGTTAATTCCTGTTGGACTGGATTTTTCTCTGGATTGCGATCAATTGCTCTTCTTATCTGCCTTTAGTTTTTAGATGTTCCAGTTCCTGTAGTAGGCTTTCTTTGTCAGAAATCGCCCTAGCCCTGTGTACAAGCTTATTAAGAACAGTTTGACGTTGCACAGGATGGTGAAAACTTGTGGCTCCCAAATATTGGTCTGTGTGGGTTGCTTTTCTGTATACGCTATGTCTTAGAGTTCCGTCCGGTTTTCCTTCAATTAGAATGTCGAGGAAGGGTAGGCGGCCGTCCTTTTCCAGTTTCATGGTGAACTTTATGCTGGGATGAATTCCATTGAGATTTTCTAAGAACTCATTTAAAGCCTCGATGCCATGGGGCCACACGACAAACGTGTCATCGATATAGCGGAGAAAACATGTCGATTTGAGAACAGCACTTTCCAGAGCTTTTTCCTCGAAATGCTCCATGTATAGGTTGGCGACTACAGGAGAAAGTGGCAATCCCCTGGCAACACCGTCAACTTGCGCGTAGTATTCCCCTAAGTAAGTGAAATACGTGGACGTCAGCACATGTCTGCAAAGTTCCACAGTGGCTGTTTCAAATTATTGGCGTATCAGCTCCAGAGTGTCCTTCAGCGGGACGCGGGTGAATAAAGAAACGACTTCGAAGCTCACCATTATGTCAGAGTCCTTCAGTTTCATGCTCTTGACAAATTCCGTGGAATTCTTGACATGGTGGTCGCAATGGCCAACCGAAGAACTCAAAAGATGGGTCAGATATTTTGCCAGAGGATAAGTCGGAGCTCCAATATTGCTGACGATTGGTCGCAGTGGTACGCTTTCTTTGTGTATCTTCGGCAGACTGTATAGCCGAGGTGGTCTGGCAGCACGAGGTCTGAGTTTCTTGTAGTAGATCTCATCAGAAAATTCGGCTTTCCTCTCAATCCTGCTGGTAGGATCGTTGTTTAGACGGCGATAGGATGGATCATCAAGGACGTTACTCATCTTCCCCTCGTACTGTTCTGACGTAAGCAGTACAGCAGCATTTCCTTTGCCTGCCGATAAGACAACGACTTCATTGTTCAGAAGCAAGGCACGAAGCGCTAGTTATGTTGGTCTTAGATATATATATATATATATCTACGATACACAAAATTGTGGAACCCTCTGTCTGAACATTGTCGACGAAATCGATATTCCAGTTGGACAGGCGAATGTGAATGAGGAAAGAAATCACTTAAAGGAACAAATTCCATATGTAAAGATCACGATACAAACAACCTTCCACCCAAATGAAGTATAACACTCTGGGTATGTTACCAACTTTGAACATTGAGTAGTTTCAATATTACGGCACTGGTGAATTTTCTAAGTACTGTTTCTAAAATCATCTAAAAAATTACTACTATAAGTATGGGCATCGATATAACACCTCCTTCGAATAGTGTGGGGTTGTGACCTATTTTTCGATATGTACAGTCTTTATCATTGAATGTGGCAAAATTAGCAAAAGGCGGACAGGTGGAACATTTTTTTTTTTTTTTTTTAGATTTACTGGCTTTAAGCTACAGAAACGTATTTTCTTATTTTATTTCGGATAATTTCTTTACTTATGTTTGCTCTTCATATGATCTATAAATCCCGCCGACAAACGGATAGCGAAGTATAGAATCGTCGAAATCTTAATTTATGGTTGATATGGAAGCGGCCATAAGGATATTAACTTGAAAACAAGTATCTTGAGGCCGGCTAGGTTCAGTGGTGTGCACTGACAGGAAGTTCCATATAGATTGGATTGTTTACCGACTGGATGAAAAAGCCCTCAGAGATGGTCTAGCGGTGAAGGTTCTAGACTACTAACGGTGTGGTAGCTGGTTCAAAACGGTGCGAATGGACTATTTTATTTTTCTTTCTATTTCAAACCGTTCCAACATACCCACTGCTTATGTATAAAATGTGTAATTTCTGTAATAAACAATAAGTAAAAATTAATCCACGGAAAACCGAAATAAGGATGGCCGGATGGCGAGTGGAATCTGTATCCTCCCGAATGCGATGCCAGAGTGTCGCTGCTTATCCCATCACGTTCGGGCATTCAAAAACTATAACTGCACCTAAGCAGCTTCGTCCTAAAAAAAATATGGCGATTACGTAAAAAATAGATAATTTTTTACCTTTAAAATGACATATATTACAGAAATTCTCCACCGTTGTCACATTGTCTGCCTTCTAGAAGCGCTGAAGGGATTTCCGCGTTGAAGGAATAATTTCTCACAGCTAGTATCAAAAATAAAGACACATTTCCGTTTTCCTCCCGTGTGACGTATCATACATTTATGTAACTGATTATTTCCTTTATAGCAATTTTACTTTTTATACAGATTATCAATAACCATTTAAACGCGAAATTTTCTCTCTTTATATATATTTACTTCACTTACATGTTGGACGAGGAGCTTTATTCTGTAAGTCGTTGCGACTGTGCAACGATCGTGAGTTCGAACCAGCTCCCAGTTGAATATATCTCATTCTTTATTTCCTTTTCACTTGATGAAAAATACATATCATTTATGTGAAAGACATGAAGTGTCTACATATGGGTAGAAATTATATTTTACAGCAAATTGTTTAAAAATAATTTCTAATATCTCTGATTTCCCACAAATCTGTTTTATTGTCCTATACGCCGCATCTACATTAATTTCATTCCTTCACATTTCGCTTGTAACCATTGTCTTATGGTAAACATTTAAGTACTTCTGTCGTCATTGATTTCATTTCTTCTTCACTGGTAGTTATACGTCGTTCAAAATTTTTTCTGTTTACAACGGTATGCAATCCCTGCATGTTTTCGCTTCGCCTGGGATTGTTAGTTTGTTGCTTATCGTCAGTTTGCTTCTTGTAGTCGTTTAATGACATATGAACCGACTCATTATATAAGAATGATACAATGTAGCTTAAATCTAGCTGTGTTTTTATAACAATCAGACGCTCGCAACCATACACTCTTACAGTATTTAAAAGTATTTGCGATAACGCAAAATTAAGAGTCGTGTTGATATTCATGGATTAATATAAACTAAAAGAAAATGTTATCCAGTTTACAAAGACAGTTTAGCGGTTCTAATTCGTGTTTCTTTAACTACAATACTCCTCAGCACTTTCCCGGTTTTAAATAATTCCTGGAAGATAACAACTTAAGAAATTGTATGATGACTGTATTGCTTGTGAACTTTTCACGCCTCGGACGAGTCTAGAATTCGATATGGAACTTATAGAACTGCCACTTGTCATTGGACAGAGAGGGCATTTTCTATAAGATATGTAAGGAAGAATGACAGGTATTTCCTTGATGAGTCTTGATAACGTTTGAGGTTAGAATTTGGTTTGGCCGGCCTCGGTAGCGTAGGGGTTAGAGCACTAGCTCCGCGTGCCGAAGGTCGCTGGTTCGAGTCCGGTCGTGGGCATGAATGTTTAAGTGTTATGTGTCTGTGTGAATGTCCTGTCCGTCCTGTGGTGTCTATACTTAGTAATCATAACATACCGGAGAAACTATATCACTGGATGAGATATCATAAATACATCGAGCTGGCTGAATGGCTCAGTTGCCGAAAGCCATAAAAAAAAGAATTTGGTTTTAAACCATTAGCTGTAAAATATAATTACCACCCGTATGTAGACATTTCATTTTTATCACATTTATGATATGTATTTTGCAAGAAGTGAAAAGAAAGTAAAGAACGAAAAATATTCAACTTGGAGCTGGTTCGGACTCATGATCGTTGTATCCCCAAACCACGGCTTCACCACACAGCCGTGATGACTTATATGACGTAACACCATGTCCACCATGTAAGCGAAATGATAAAGATATATAAAGAGAGAAAATTTCGTTATTAAATGGTTACTGATAATCTGTATGGTGACCAAACTGTTATAAAGGAAGTAATCAATTACATAAAATGATACATTAAACTGGAGGAAAACGGAAATGTGTCTGTACTTTTGATAACGTCTAGCTGTGAGACATTATTCCTTGTACATTGAAATCTCTTCAGCACTGCTAGAAAGCAGACAATGTGACAACGGTGGAGGAAATAGATTTGACATTGTTTTAGCATGAAATAAATCATAAATTTTCTCTTACCGGCCTCTCTAACAAGTAAAATAAATAATCTGTCACGAGCACATTCGTTCAAATTTTTTTTTTGTCTACAATTATCCAACTTAAATAATTAGGCTGGTATTTAAAAATAAGGTGGGAATCCATGTTAATTGTAGGAGAGCAATCCAAAAAGTAAGGTCTCCAAGAATTTATAGACACAAAATTAATTTTTTGTCTGTAATATATACATGTTTTAAAGGTTGAACAATTTTCTATATTTCTACAACATTACCATTTCGGAACACGTATTTTTGTAGACGCTGTGACTGTTTGTGAACGACAGAGCGTTGTGGGATCAGCGGTGATGCTCTTGCCTCATATTCGGGAGAAAACAGCTTCGAATCCTCGTACGGCAATCCAGATTTGGGGTTTCTAGTCCCCAAATCACTCCTTGCGGTTGCCGGAATGGCTCCTTTAAAGGGACATGGCCTAAATCCATGCCACCACTTCTGTCCCACCTGTAATGACCTCAATATCGACGTGTCGTAAAACCATATGTAAAAAAAAAAATAGTTTTTTGTATGCTCGCCATAACGTCTTTCAGCAAGCATTGAACTTAATCGCCCAAAATAAATTTTTTGCACCGGGGCCCTTGTTGACCTAGCTACGCCACTGGTCTGGTGTCGAGGAATAGGAAGAAATTCGGCCTTGGTCTTTTACAGGAATCACCGTGGCGTTTGCCTGGGGAAATCACAGAACACCAAAAACTAGATGAACGGACGGGGATTCGAACCCGCCCCCTCCCTAATGCGAGGCCAGTGCGTTACCGCTCACCCACCACGCTTTGTCTTCCGGTATTTACACACTATTAACCTTCCTTTACAGGTAGACTGCGTTTGTTTTAATTTTTGCGACTTAGGTGATTTTGGTGTCGATTATCACGGGTGTCGAAACATGGACGTTGTACTTTACACCTGGCTAGGAGAGATCTTCAGCGTGGAAATCGCTATCGAAGAACGAACAAGTCAAAAATACTACGTCGCCTCTGGTTTCTCACCCTAAAGCAGTTTTGCCTGGTGGGCATCTGTTTAAGAGAAATCGGGGATTAAAAGGTGTAATAACTGTGTCTAAATTATTTATGTCTATACTGAAGATAATGTGCTTATAACATAGGTTTAGCCGTACTCGTTAAGGTTTTGTGTTCGCTTGTGGGAGGTCCGTTGTTTGATTCGACGACGCGCGATTTTTTATTTTAATTTTTTTTATTTTCTATTCGATTATGTAGCATTAATTTTGTTTTTAAACAGATTCTCAAAGGAAACTAAATTATTTGGAAAAATACCAAATGTTTGAATGATATAAATCATAAAAAAAACATTTTAATCAATAATTAAGCGTACACCAGAACCACAGAGACATACAGTATTTATTAAATGAAATCCTCTCTGGTGTCCAACCGGATGTTGTTGTATAAACACGACGTTTCGACAGCTCTGCTGTCTTCATCAGAATTCAAGTCTCTTCTGGCTGTTGCAAGCTGACTGTCACCCCCTACATTGGCTTAGCCTCCTATCGAACGTTTTTTATACATTCAGGTATACCTGAAGAGACTTGAAACCTGATGAAGACAGCAGAGCTAGCCGTCGAAACGTCGTGTTTATACAACACCATCCGGCTGGACACCCGACAGGATTTCATTGCATCAGTGCGCTGGGAAAGTCTCCTCTCAAACTTAAAGCATTTATTATTGATGTAGGAAAGCAGATTTTGCTAACAATATTGTTGGAACTATTTCTCTAATTTTAAAACATTCTGTAGGTGAATTATAATGATTATGCACCGTTGTCAAGGAAAACAAAAACAACATGTAAAAACATGAGAGGAAAATGCATATATCTAAATATTAGTGCTGTAAAAAATTGAATAACTCAAGAATTTACAACCACATTAGTATCATAGGACAAATATTATATTCTTATATAACTGGTATACTGTAAGAAAAGGAACTTCTTTGAGAATCGGGGTTACAAGCAGAGAATTCTTAAATTACCGTTTTTGCCTTTTTCTACAATTACCAGTTTTCGTACACAGTTATTTCGTGAGCTTTACAGCGTTGAGATTTGATACATACAGGGATAAAACGTTAATTGAAGCATGAAATTTTCCGCGTTATTCTTTATTTGTAATTACATCGGTGTAATAACACAAATAAATACCAGCTTTTGGCGTAGAAGGATGTAGCCACCCGCGTGACTGTTGTTTAATCTCAGGTGCAAAGGGGAACGCTCACGTTTCGTCACCCATGATAATCCACTTCAAAATCTCATAAACCACAAAAATTCAAACAAACACTGTCTACTGGTAAAATAGGGTCAATAGTGCCTAAAGACCGGAAGACCGAGCTTGGTAACGCTGTGGCCTTCCATTCGGAAGGAGGCGGGTTCGAATCCCCGATCGACTATCCAGACTTGGGATTTTTATGGTTTCCACAAAGTACTCCAGGAAAATAATGGGATTATTCTTTTGGATGGCCATGACGGAATTCCTTCCCGTTCGTTGCACAAGTTGTTTCCCCCTCTAATGACTTCGACGTCGATGAAACGTACAGAAAAAAAATAAAGAATGAATCGGAAAGCGGTATTGTTAGTAGAGTTCGTGCAGGTTTTGACCACAATAAATACAGCCAGCTACTGTGAAACACTGATAAACCTCAGAATGCCAATTCAGAACCAAAGAAGTGGAATTTTAACCAAAGGCGCAACCATTAGCCACGACATAGTTCGTCAATACGTAGCCTGTCATACCAGCCCTCTTTCTGCAAACTTTTGGTTGGAAATTATTCAACCACCCACCCGACAGTCCGGACTTGGCAGCCAGTAACTACTAACTTTTTCTTAGCAGTGACAATATTTGACCAACATAGATGTGATAGACGCAGATGAACGCTTACTCAAATATACAGTAGCATGCATAAATAAACTTCTTTTTTTTCCTTACGTTTTTTCGCCTCGTCGACATTGATGTCATTACAGCGGGATGAAAGTGGTGGCATGGATTTTGACCATTTCATTTTAAAGGAACCATTCCGGCATCAAAAAGGAGTAATTTGGGGAAACCTTAGAAAACCCAAATCTGGGTTGTGATACAAGGATTCGAAGCTGTTTTCTCCCGAATGAGAGGCCAGAGCATCAACGCTGATCCCACAACTCCCGGTCATTAATAAACTGTCACAGCGTCAGCAAAAATTCGTATTCCGAAGTGGTCATGATGTAGAAATATAGACAATTGCTCAACCATTAAAAATATATATATATTACAGAAAATAAATTAATATTGTGTCTATAAATTGTTAGGAGAACTTAGTTTTTGGATTGCTCTCCTACAATTAACATGGATTCCCACCGTATTTTTAGTTACCAGCTTGATTATTTAAGTTGGATAATTGTAGACAAAAACATTAAAATTACGAACTAATGTGCTCGTGACAGAATATTTATTTTACGTGTTAGAGAGGCTGGTATGAGGAAATTTATGATTTATTTCCTGGTACAACATTGTCAAATCTATTTCCTCCAACGTTGTCAAATCTATTTCCTCCAACATTGTCACATTTTCTGCCTTCTAATAGTGCTGAAGAGATTTCCGCATTCAAGGAATAATGTTTCATAGCTAGACATTATCAAAAGTACAGTCACATTTCCATTTTCCTCCCTTATGACGTATCACACTATTATATAATTGATTATTTCGTTTATAACAATTTGATTATTTATACAGATTATTAATAACCATTTAAACACAAAATTTTCTCTCTTTATATATATTGTTTCTTCGCTTACATGTTGGACGAGGAGCTTCATTCTGTAAGTCGTCGAGAGTGAGTGGTAATGCAGTGGTTTGGGGTTCAACAATAGTGAGTTCGAACAAGCTCGAAGTTGAATATTTCTCGTCCTTTATTTTCTTTTCACTTGATGAAAACTAATTTATCATATATTGAAGCGGTCCGCTCGCGGAAGCTTCATATTTTACAAGCAAGCGTTTGTCGATGTGAGCAGGAGAGACTATTTCGCAGTGCAACCAACGCGGCACCCTTTGAGTGCGGGTGTTTGGAGATAGGAAAGGAGATAAGCTGACTGCATTCCTTCAGTGGGGACAGTCCGCCCCGTGCCAGCGGTGCAAGAAGTATAGAGCGTGTGTGTGCGTGTAAGCATGGAAGGATACACTATTATTTGATAATATGTTCAGACAAGTTTTGTTTTCTTGTTTCACGCTAAAACCCTCGTTTTGAGGAGAAGATTGCATCTGGCCAGGAAGACGCCGTTCGAAAGGATAATCATCGAATGTGTTCCGAAGCAAGTGCTCGTCCAGTGTGATCACAGTGCGACAATTGAAGTTTGTTTTGTGTATGTTGTGCACAGAAATTCCAGAAGAACGGACAGCGCTGACTACAATATAGAAATCAACTAAATGGGAATTACACAATTTTTATATTCCGCCAGAACAAACCGAGTCAAAGTGTGACGCATTGTACCCGAAAGCGAAAACCTGTAGAGAATTGTGCTCTCTGATTTTTATTTTGAGTTAGTCGGACTTTGTTAATGATCTGTCATTTTGTTGTTTATTTAAGCAAATTTTATTATATAGATTTAATTCTTGTTTTATGTGTTATTCAATGCAAATCATCTTTTCTCATATTGATAACAATAAATGCAAGTGCCAGCAGATAAAATTAATATAATTTTCCTTGTAATAAAACAAATAATTACATTTCTAAATGTTTATTGAAAATTCTGGAAGGACTCCTTCCATGGCGCCCAGGCAAAATTGAACAAGGTATTTTACATATACAAAATTTTAGTGATAGAGAGTAATAATAACTGGTGGCAATCCTTACTCCCGGGTACACTACAATATGTGAAAAACATGAAGTGTCTACATATGGGCAGTAATTATATTTTACAGCGAATTGTTTAAAAATAATTTTTAATATCTCCGAATTCCCATAATTTTGTTTTATTGTCCTATATGCCGCACCTACATTAATTTAATTCCTTCACATTTCGCTTGTAACCATTTTTTTATGTTAAAAAAAGGCCATGGCCGAAATCCTTCCATTCCTTGTCCATAGTCCTTTCCCGCCTTTAATGACCTCGATGTCAACGAGGTGTAAAGCCATAAGCTCCAAAAAATCTGGTATGTTCTTTGAAACTAGTCACACTTTCAAAAATTCCAGAGATGAGTGTACTCGAAATCGTCAGTTATAAGGAGTGAATTTCATAGATGATTCTTTTTATAACTCATAGCTTTCGATGATACCCTATGATTTATATAAAGAAGATTTTATTCAGCAAGATTTAAGATTTTGTCTGAAGTGTTAATTTTTATTACATAAACTACATATTTTATATATAAGCAGTATGTATGTTGGAACGGTTTGAAAGCGAAATAAAATAAAATAATTCATCTCGCACAGTTTTGAACCAGCTACCACACCGTTAGTAGTCGAGAACCTTCACCGCTAGACCATACAGGCGGCTCTGTGGACTTTCTCATCCAGTCGGTAAACAATCCAATCTATATGGAACTTCCTGTCAGTGCACATCACTGTTCCTGGCCGGCTTCGAAATACTGGTTTTCAAGTTAATATCCTTATGGCCGCTTTCATATCAACCATAAATTAAAATTTCGACGATTCTAGACTTCGCTATCCGTTGGTCCGACAGATTATGGATGATACGAAGAGCAAACATAAGTAAAGAAATTATCCGAAATAAAATAAGAAAATACGTTTCTGTAGCGTAAAGCCGATAAATCAGGAAAAAATTAAACACCCTGTCTCCTCTTTGCTACTTTGGCCACTTTTATTGATAAAGACTGTGCATATCGAAATACAGGTCACAACCCCACACTATTCGAAGGGGGTGTTATATCGATGCCCCTACTTATAGCAGTAATTTTTAAGACGATTTGAAAAACAGTACTGAGAAGATTCACTAGTGCCGTAATATTGAAACTACTCAGTGTATAAAATTGGTAACATTGTCGCCAATAGGTGAGCTATTCGCGTAAGCGACGGTAATTTTTCTTAACAACTTGCTGTCTCATTATGAAAGCTGTTAATGTTGCTAGGAATCTAAAATCTATTTGCAACAGAGTGTGCGAAACGCGTTTTGCGCTAATGAAGTCTCTAACTCACGTTCTTGTTTTCTTAGAAAAAACGTGAACTTTATTTTACCTGCTATCACTCGTCTTTGTCAAGTAACTTTGCAGTGGCATATTAAATTTCAAGCTCAGTTCTGTAGGTATGATACCTCTGTATTCAGAATTTGGGCCTGGAATATCGTTCAGAATCATTATATAACATGTGGATATCAGCATGTGTCAATTAAGTGTTCAATGAATTTTTTTTTTTTTCAATTCGTGTATTTGTTTCATTCTACTTACTCTGAAACGTTTGTAATATATTTTACCTAATTTCATGATGTCAAAGAAGGCATCCAGCATAATAGAACTACTAACGAGGTTAGTGTTCCAATAAGCTCCAAATTTTTTAAAAGTATATTTCAATACATAACATGGAGGTTAGCGTGCGAGACGCGTGTTTTGTAGCACGTAAGTTTTCGTATGCAGAAGGTGTTATTTGTGATTACTGTTTTCGTTGCATGGTATAACTTCTCTATTGTGCTGAAAGGAACGTTCCCTTAGTGTCAGAATTAACACAATACTGCCATACACGCGATACTGTGTAAAGATGGTCAAACCAGCTAAGGGGGCGTGTTTTTCCGGATCCCCGAGCCACCCCCCCCCCCCCTCTGGTGAGACTTCGTGAGATCTGACCCGACCTCCCTCCCCCTCTGGTGAGATATGGTCCGTGTGCCCCTCCCTCCACAATAGAAATCGCCCTCGCAACTAGTTCAGGCCTTTTTTTTTTGTTTTTAGGTTTTACCCTTTCAAAGCCAGTTACGCCCCCACTTTTCGACGAAATACCACCCTAAATTCGACTTTCGCGTTATTTGAATACATTTTTTTTTTGTTTAGCTCTACACTCTACAGTCCTACAAGAATTTCCAACCTCACGTGTGGTTTCCGTTGACCCCCCCCCCCTCCGCGAGATTTCGCCCCCCCCCCCATATTTCACTTCACGTAAGGACGCCCCCTAAGCAGCGTAGTGGCTGACCCGCGGAGGATCAAGCTCCGTGGGTTCATGACGGCCGTCCTCGTCGGCATTCCCGACCTGGTGCAAAAGCAAGTGGAGATGAAGCTACAGGGGCCAGACACCGTCGACCTTATATTGCGTGCCATCAGTGAAGCAGTCACTGCAGCCATTGTGGAAATTCTACGAAGCAACATTAACTTCAGCTGTGAGAAAATAACTCAGCTGAACATATCCTTTACCAAGAACGAGAAAAAGGTAAGTGAGTTACAAGATAATCTCGCCAGTATCACTGACGAAGTCGAGCAGTATCTAAGGCATAATAGACTCCGCATATTTGGTGTTGCTGAAGAAAAAGGGTAGAATATTGATGCCATTGTGATGGACGTGTTAGAAAATAAACTTGAGCTTAGCATTAATTTAGCAGATATTGACAGAAGTCATAGGGCTGGTTGACACAGACCTGGTGCTAAAAATACTAGAGCGATAATTGTAAAATTTGTGTCATATAGGAAGAAGACAGAAGTTTTTCTCGAAAAACTTGAATTGGCATAAACTGGTGTCACTATCCGTGAAGACCTCATAACGGAACGTCTGAAACTGCTGAACGCAGCAATTAATAAGTTCGGAGTTAAAAATGTCTGGACATATGACGGTCGAAATGTAATAAACAATGGAAGTCCAAAAATCTCCATCTGCACAGTAGCTGAACTAAGAAATATCAAATAAAATTTGTGAGTTTAAACTATAATACTATAGTAATTTTTGTTTTCTAATGTTGTGCAACCAGTATTAATTTTAAGTAACATAATTAATTCAATTATTTTTTGTACTTTTTCTTATCGCAATTAATTTATATCACTATCTAATTTAATATTTGTATTAGCTAAGTTATTATTTCTCTAAATTTGATTTTAAAAGTGTTGGTTGTCAGTTGTGACACACTCAAGCACAAACCCTGTATTTTTTCAATCTTCTTCCGACCGCTACTTCTAGCTAACCGCTTCTTGTTTACTGTGAATGCCGATGCTCCCACCCTCTCCACATTCCACCCCAGCTATGTATCACTGCGAAATGTTACAGAGATAAGCTCACAAGCACTTCACGTGGCACATATTAATAAACAATCCCTAATCGCACATTTTATTGAGTTTCAATATATGTTTAAAGACTCCGGATTCGACGTAATTCTTATTTCAGAGTCATGGTTAAAATCATCAATTAGCGACGACTTCATAGAGTTAAATGGTTACACTCTGTACAGAAATGATAGATTAATTAGAAGGGGAGGTGGAGTTTTGCTTACATCAGTGCTAGCATAAAAGCTACAAATATGATTCCTTCCGATAATACCAGGGATAAATATCCCGAAATGATTTTTTCTAGAATTAACTATACGAGATAAAATGTGTTTAATTTCTGTGGTATATAAACGCCAAATGATGGAAATTTAGATTCATTTAATGCAGCTCTATCCTCACTTGTACCAGAATACGAACATGTAATTTTAATGGCTGATCTTAACACCGACTTATTAATTAATCAACCCTTCACCATAAATTTAAAGCGAACTATTGAAGCCTGACTTTTGCTAGAAATTAAAAGTTCAACACCCAGACGGAGTTGGGATAAATGAATGAAATTTGACCCCAAATATCCCCATATGAAGAATATTAAATGACACATATCGGATGAAAAAAGGGTCCTCTATTCTTAGAACAGACACAGATCAATACAGAACAACAGCATGTGAAGACCAGGTGGCTGTTGCTAGCAGACGGGTGACAGCAAAACAGTTCCAAGCAGTGGATTCAGAGAGTCATCCACCAGACGATTACAAACCAATTGCTTGAAGCTGGGTTACATTCTCTGCCCCCTATGCAATGTGTTCCATTAACCTGATTTCGTTGCCAACATCGTCTAACATGGTGTAATGTAAAACGCAAACGGACATGTAAATGACGTATATTTGTGTCTAGAAATGAGTCTCGATTCTGTCTGTGGCAAAGTGATAATCGACAACATGTACGCAGGTGAAGTGGAGAAACGGCTTACCCTGCTGTGATTTCGGAACATCACATATGACATAGGTCCAGCCACTGGTGTCATAGTTTGGGGCAACGGTTTCAACAGCAGGTATGAGTTGGCTATTGTTGGAGGCACAATGACAGCCAAACACTATGTGGACAGGGTGCTGCACCCCATTGATACCCCTCCATGTCTACCGTCCAAATAGCATCTTTCAACAGGATAATGCCCGTCCTCGTACTGTGGCCATCACAACACATTTTTCGCGATCCCTGTGTTGTGAAACTTTCCATCACATGAATATTCATTTAAATCCTTTCAATTTCTAATGTTAATTGTTGAGCATATTCACTGAAAATTTACTGTACTTTACTACTCCCTCATACCAGTTGTTTAATATTTCTGCCTTTATCACATTCTTGGTAACTTCCACACCATCTTTATGTACAGTTGTCAGACTATCTTCTCTACCACTTTAATTTCCACACATAGCCTATTATGTGTAATGTTTCCCATCTAGCCATACTATCCTTAAATAATGCATATATAATTCTCCTCTTAGCAGCTATTAAGCCCTTTTTTACTTGCTTAAAGTTTTCTATATTGCCTGTTGCTTTTCTACTCTACTGTGCTCTCTTTTTACCAGTCCATTTAGCCTCCTAACATTCCTAGGGTACGAGCTTTTCTTAATCTTATATATATATAAAAATAGAAGTGTTTTTTCCTATATTTCACTTTTCAGCCAACACTACCTAGCACAGATCACTGATGTTTGTGGGTGGAAGTAGCATGGAGTTTCCTGTCGTGCACAACGTTGGCCGCATGGTGATAGCTGTGGGGATGTGGGAGATATAATGATTAAAGTTGGTCAGTGCAAGGCGTTTTCATATTTCGACCAAAAATTCGTATCTCCGTATACTTCTCTTTCCTGCCACAACTACATAGCATTGAGCATTGGTGTTTGTGTTTGGTAGTAGAATCGTATCTCATGTAGTGCACTATGGTTGTTAGATGTCGGTAGCTATGGGGGTGTGGGAGATATGGGGGTTGAAAGTGATCGACCTGTGGCAATTTCATACTTCTGCCAAAGACAAAAGTGTCATGGTGTATCACTTTTCAGCGAAAACTATAGATCACAGATAACTGGCGTTTGTGTGTAGTAGTAGCACAGAGTCACCTTTCGATCACAACAGCGGCCGATTTTCAGAAATTGTGATACTGTGGTAGATATGGTGGTTGTAAGTGGCCGACCAAGGATATTTTCGTATTTCGACTGTCTCCGCATATGTCACTTTTCTGCCACAACTACATAGCATAGAGCATGGGTGTTTGTGTTTGGCAGTAGAATCGTATCTCATGTAGTGCACTATGGTTGTTAGATGTCGGTAGCTATGGGGGTGTGGGAGATATGGGGGTTGAAAGTGATCGACCTGTGGCAATTTCATACTTCTGCCAAAGACAAAAGTGTCATGGTGTATCACGTTTCAGCGAAAACTATAGATCACAGATAACTGGCGTTTGTGTGTAGTAGTAGCACAGAGTCACCTTTCGATCACAACAGCGGCCGATTTTCAGAAACTGTAGTACTGTGGTAGATATGGTGGTTGTAAGTGACCGACCAAGGATATTTTCGTATTTCGACTGTCTCCGCATATGTCACTTTTCTGCCACAACTACATAGCATAGAGCATTGGTGTTTGTGTTTGGTAGTAGAATCGTATCTCATGTAGTGCACTATGGTTGTTAGATGTCGGTAGCTATGGGGGTGTGGGAGATATGGGGGTTGAAAGTGATCGACCTGTGGCAATTTCATACTTCTGCCAAAGACAAAAGTGTCATGGTGTATCACTTTTCAGCGAAAACTATAGATCACAGATAACTGGCGTTTGTGTGTAGTAGTAGCACAGAGTCACCTTTCGATCACAACAGCGGCCGATTTTCAGAAACTGTAGTACTGTGGTAGATATGGTGGTTGTAAGTGGCCGACCAAGGATATTTTCGTATTTCGACTGTCTCCGCATATGTCACTTTTCTGCCACAACTACATAGCATAGAGCATTGGTGTTTGTGTTTGGTAGTAGAATCGTATCTCATGTAGTGCACTATGGTTGTTAGATGTCGGTAGCTATGGGGGTGTGGGAGATATGGGGGTTGAAAGTGATCGACCTGTGGCAATTTCATACTTCTGCCAAAGACAAAAGTGTCATGGTGTATAACTTTTCAGCCAAAACTATAGATCACAGATAACTGGCGTTTGTGTGTAGTAGTAGCACAGAGTCACCTTTCGATCACAACAGCGGCCGATTTTCAGAAACTGTGGTACTGTGGTAGATATGGTGGTTGTAAGTGGCCTCCAAGGATATTTTCGTATATCGACTGTCTCCGCATATGTCACTTTGCTGCCACAACTACATAGCATAGAGCATGGGTGTTTGTGTTTGGCAGTAGAATCGTATCTCATGTAGTGCACTATGGTTGTTAGATGTCGGTAGCTATGGGGGTGTGGGAGATATGGGGGTTGAAAGTGATCGACCTGTGGCAATTTCATACTTCTGCCAAAGACAAAAGTGTCATGGTGTATCACTTTTCAGCGAAAACTATAGATCACAGATAACTGGCGTTTGTATGTAGTAGTAGCACAGAGTCACTTTTCGATCACAACAGCGGCCGATTTTCAGAAACTGTGGTACTGTGGTAGATATGGTGGTTGTAAGTGGCCGACCAAGGATATTTTCGTATTTCGACTGTCTCCGCATATGTCACTTTTCTGCCACAACTACATAGCATAGAGCATTGGTGTTTGTGTTTGGTAGTAGAATCGTATCTCATGTAGTGCACTATGGTTGTTAGATTTCGGTAGCTATGGGGGTGTGGGAGATATGGGGGTTGAAAGTGATCGACCTGTGGCAATTTCATACTTCTGCCAAAGACAAAAGTGTCATGGTGTATCACTTTTCAGCGAAAACTATAGATCACAGATAACTGGCGTTTGTGTGTAGTAGTAGCACAGAGTCACCTTTCGATCACAACAGCGGCCGATTTTCAGAAACTGTGGTACTGTGGTAGATATGGTGGTTGTAAGTGGCCGACCAAGGATATTTTCGTATTTCGACTGTCTCCGCATATGTCACTTTTCTGCCACAACTACATAGCATAGAGCATTGGTGTTTGTGTTTGGTAGTAGAATCGTATCTCATGTGGTGCACTATGGTTGTTAGATGTCGGTAGCTATGGGGGTGTGGGAGATATGGGGGTTGAAAGTGATCGACCTGTGGCAATTTCATACTTCTGCCAAAGACAAAAGTGTCATGGTGTATCACTTCTCAGCGAAAACTATAGATCACAGATCTCTGGCGTTTGTGTGTGGTAGTAACACAGAGTCACCTTTCGATCACAACAGCGGCCGAATTTCAGAAACTGTGGTTGTGTGGGATATATGGTGGTTGTAAGTGGCCGACCAAGGATATTTTCGTATTTCGACGAAAGGCATGTGTCTCCGCAGATTTCTCTTTTCTGCCACGACTACATAGCATAGAGCATTGGTGTTTATGTGTGGTGGTAGAATCGTGTCTTTTGTTGTGCACTATGGTTGTTAGATGTCTGTAGCTATGGGGGTGTGGAAGATATGGGGGATGAAAATGGTCGACCTGTGGCAATTTCATATTTCTGCCAAAGACGCATGTGTCACGGTGTATCACTTTTGAGTGAAAACTATCAATCGCAGATTACAGGCGTTTTTGTGTGGTAGTAACACAGAGTCACCCATCGATCACAACGTTGGCCGAAATTCGGTAACTGTGGGAGTGTGTGAGATATGGTGTTTGAAATTTGTCGATCATGAATATTTTCGTATTTCATCCAAAGACTTGTGTGTATCCGTAAATTTTACTTTGCTGCCGGAACTACATAGCGCAGAAGACTGGTATTTGTGTGTGGTAATAGTATCGAGTCTCCAATCGTGCACTATGGTGGTTAGATGTCTACAGCTGTCAATATGAATACTTTACAATCACGAACGAAGTTGTGGGTACCAGCTATTATATTATAATTGTGGAAGTAAGTTTCTGTCTTTTTGTTACGTTTTGACGACTAAATGGCTATATCAATATTGATGGAATTTAACAATGAAATAATGTAGGAAGGACACAGGACATTTTTTCGGTATGAATAACAGTTTTTAGTCACGAAATTTTAAGAACTTATCGAATGATGAAAGACAGACAGATTCGTGTGTTAGTCTGTAATGTTACGTTGGTTTCTCAGTCGCGCAGTCTGTTAGTGTTTGATTTGTTAATAAATTTCGATAAGAAACAAAACTTATTATTTATTATAGAAGTCAATTTGCTCTGCACTGTACTATTCATTTGTGTCTGTATAAAAGTTTCTGGCACCAATTTGTCTTCCTTTTTGACATGCCTTACGGACGTAAACCTGGCCTAAGGTGCATGTCTAGAAGACAATGTGCTGCTATTAGATTATAAGATTCAGATGCTCATGTTGAATAAAGAAGAAAAAACCAAGCTGAAATAAAGCTGCCATCAGTTAACCCCCCCCCCTCCCACACACACACACACACACACACATCCCCGCACCTTCGCTTACTTTTCTGTTTTTAAATATGTTGTAAATTGATTCTCTTCATGAGACAGATTAGACGATAGGATGATATAATGATGGCTTTCCATCATATTATGTCGACTCGGTGTTGTTTGGGACAAATCTTACGTTACTAACAGTTTTCTATATCCAATTCTGGCAATGAAACTCCAAGTCCACGCGTACGAAGTCGCGGGTAACAGCTAGTTATTGCAATAAATACTTACTTTAGCTTTACTTTATCTCTGAATGGTTCCTATTCTCTCTCCTCAAACTGATCCTCTCTGTGAAATTTCTTCATTTCTATAACCATGCCTTTTATATATATATAACTGTGCCTAAAACCATCTTCATTTTTGTTACCGCAGCGTGCACTCCATCGCAATTAATTTAAATACTATTGAGTTCCTACACACCCCTTCACGAGTAACAGGGTTACGCATGCAGAACTCAATGAAAGGGTTTGGTAGCAGCACAATTCTGTGTAACATTTGATCAACACATATTACAATAACATAATGATACATTTGTCAATATATTTCCATTGTCAAATCTACTGTGTGTGAACTAATGCAATGAAAAGGAATAATGACAATCAACTTAAAAAACGAGCTGGAACTGATTTTTACAACCAGAACGGGAAGTCTATCTAAGTGTTCCGATTCTAAAAAATCTTCGTTGGTCTGACTGTACGGTAGACTCTTCTGAATGTAGTAAATTCGCAACGGGAAAGTTGGCCCGTGGTTCGCCATCTGGTAGCAGAGATAAGCAGTGGTTTCCTCACAGTCATTCTGCAAAAAGACACGAGTGCACGACTAAATGTATATGCACAAATGCTTTTATGCTGGGTCAGTATTGGCTTTAGTACTCCCATCTGTTTTTGCAAATTCGACACAAATTCCCCAGGTAGTTTAATAGACTGCCAATACATCATTCGGGCTATAGAATGATAAGCATTGTCTCTTATCGTAGTAGCACTGTAGGCAGAGTATCTGTCCTTTTTTGAGACTCGTGTGCCTTGCTAACAATTTTTAAGGTCCCGTGAAGACGTTCAAGTTTCCCATTACATTGTGAATGATTGGCTGTGGTATGCTTCAGTTTAACATCACACAACACTGCTAACTTCTTGAACAGTTCTGACTCGAATTGTGATGACAACCACTGTCGTTCAAATCGCGTCACCCAGTGAACAAAACAATTTAGTGATCGAGTTAACTTTCATCCAGGAGGTATAATGGTCAATGAATGTGAGGCAATAGATGTTTCCATCTGACGGTGGTAATGGTCCAATAATATTAACACATACAATACTAAATCTTTCGTCGAGCTCTTGAAATACAGTTAACGGACTGTGTGCCTCTCTTGTTACTATGGTTTTGTTTTTTAGCAATGGGTACATGCTTGGGTTCATTTACGAACATCAGATTTTATATTCGGCCAAACCTAACAGTCTTCTGCTTTACTGAAGATTTCACACTAGGATGCGATAAGTTATGGATCTGTTGGAACATTTGCATACAGAATTTTTTTTTGGAATGTACAGTCGTACGTTGTGCGTGGAAATGTCACACCTCAATACATTTCCCGACGATAATATGCATTTCTCTAATGACTCGCTTTCTTCAATCAGTGTTTTGAATTTATCCTGTGACTGTTGTTCTGTAATTTTATCATAATCAATCTCAGAATTCTCTTCCACCCTAGACAATGTATCAGCTGCAATGCTTTTTTCCCCCTCAGCGTCAAGCTGGATTTGGTAGTAAAGTGAGAGATTTACTAAGGGGGTCGCTTTGTCTTGGTGATGCTTTCTCGTTCCTCTAAAGAAATGCATACGTTAACGGCTTATGATCCATGAGTATTGTAAAATCTCTTCCTCCGAGAAGGTACCTGAACTGCTTTACTGACAGATAAATGTCCAAGAGTTCTCTGTAGTATGTGCTTTCTGAGTATCGTTCAGTTTCTCCGAATAAAATGAGATGGGTTTCCATACACCCTTTTTGTACTGCTGCAGTAATGATCTAATGGCAGTTTCAGAAGTAGGTATCCGTGAACAAGGCTAAAGTAAAATCTGGATTAGGAATGGTTAGAAGTGTCGCAGATGCCCAATCTTCTTTACATTTTTCAAACATCTGTTTCATTTCCTCATTTCATAGAACTTTTCTTCCGTCTCTCTTTCTGGCACCTTACAAGTAATCGTGCAGCATTGCTTATAGTTTGGCAGCATTCTTCAGATAATGGCGAAAAAAAATTAACCATGCCTTGAAAAAGATCTTGAAGTTTGTAATTCAGCATTGCTTAAATCTTATCAGGGAAAGGACTTATACCCTCTGTTATGATCAGGTACTCAAGATATTCTATTTTCTCTACACCAAAAACTGATTTTGTGGTGTTTATGCGGAGACCATAATCAATCATTTTAAGACGAGTTTTATGTCCTAACGAGGAAGACACCATTAAAATGTCCTTTATATGAAGTCAAAACCTTGGAAAATTTTAATGATAAATCTCTGGGAGGTGGATGGAACATTCATTAGTTCGAAACTCTTAACATTAAATTAGTACAGTCCAAAAAGGGTGATTATTTCAGTCTTGTGTTTGTCTTCTTCGGTAATGGGAATTTTGTAATAAGCCTTAAAATAGCCCAATTTTTGAAAATAGTCTTCGCCTTTAAAATGTGATGGAAATCTGCTCGTGGAGGGGGTAAATGTCAGGAACTGTCTTTTCATCTAGTCGTCTGTAGTCGCCACAAGGTCATAAAGACCCATCTTTTTTAATTGCCAAGTGCAATGGACGTGCTCATTGTGATTTTGATAGTCTTATTATCCCATTATCTACAGGTACATACACACCTAGCAACATACGGCAAACGAATGGCATCCAAACGCTTTGTTGGCTTTGGTTGATGTTCAGGCTACTGGTGCTAACATAAAATGCTTTTGCTGGGTTGGCCTAAAGGTGGGAATACACCAAGCGCGCAAAACGTTTGAAATGTTTGCGGAGTCAGAATTTGTCCCGTGGAGACAAGAATAGCGCACACGAACAGAGATTTGGGGGGTGTTTGCGGGTGTTCCGGCCGATGTCGGTACATCAAAGGAATTCGTTGTTCGTGCGAGTTCAGTGGAGATAGGTTCAACAACAGAGGTGCGTGTTACGAACAGTTTTAGTTTTGAGTGCATTTTAAAATCTAGAAATAATATAACTATGGACACGGATAGTGAAATGTGCTTGCTGTTAATCGAGTCATATAAATTAAAGCCGCAGATATGGTAGAGTAGTCACAAATATTACTACAACAAAATTAAAAAAAAAAAAAACATGATGTGTGTAGTGAAATCGCAACAGATATGGAAACCACTGTTGATGATGTTAAGGGGAAAGTAAATTCTTTGCTCTCCTCATCCAGAAGAGAAAAAGAACAGAACTCGATGGTGACAGGGTAAGGTGTGTAATTTTACAAATTATTTTTCTTTATGTTTTCCATTATTACATTGTTTTAAAGTAAATGGTTAAATAGTAGTATTTATCTTATTAAAAGTTATCCTAAATTCTTGTGTGTCGGGATGAGATATACAAGAGTAAATGGTTTGGTTATGAGGCATTTCATTTCCATATGGATAAAAACAGATGTCATCAAACGCTTAACACAGATCAAAACAAAAGTAACTTAAATGAGGAAACTGTGGACATAAGAATTATTATCAATTGTTTTGTATTATCAGCATTTAATTTATTACAAGAACCAGTAATGAAATAATGTAAATTAAAATTTAAGCATATTCAAATTGCCATGAAACCGTTCCACTGTAGAAAATGTATTTATAATTTCTTGAGCACTAGTTGGTGATTTTCTTGGAACTCTTCTTAAAGTTAGCAGAGATGACGATTCATCATCATTTCTCCAAGTGCCAGCAATAACATGCCAACCTACTTCAAAATCAAAAGCACCCTCAGGGCAGCATAACTTATCCGATGTTTTGCTTTTTCTCAAAACATTATGTAAGTACACACAAACCAACACAACAAACTTTGCATTTTCAGGTTTCAAAAGCATTGGCTTCCTTAAAACACGAAAAACGGATGAACAAATCCCAAAAGCATTTTCAACAACTAAGCGAGCTCGACTCAGCCTATTATTAAAAATTATTTCTTTGGAAGATTTTTGGAAAATACCTGAATAGGGCTTCATCAAATTATCACTTAACGCGAAAGATTCATCCCCCAAAATTACATAGGGTAAAGGCTTTTCATTCCTTGTCCGGTAAATTCAAATTAGCATTTTGTAGATTTTTATATAGTTATGTATTCTTAAAAACACCTCCATCCAAAATTCTTCCTTGGCAACCAATACCAGCAAAGAGAAAATTATAATTTGCATATACTCTTCCAATGCTTCTATGATAGGTGCACATACTTCAGGATTAATTTAGAAATAAGTTGCCTGGATACTCAAAAAAGATACGTAAGACTTTTGTAGGAATCTCCTGTTGCCAAAAAGTGAAGTGTTATTGCCAGCCTAGACTCCACGGAAACACAGTATCTGTAATTTGAATCCCGTTTACAAGAAAGGTGTCTCCCTACAAAACTAGCTCCAATTGGTCAAAAACGAGTAAACAAAAATTGGGTTACAGTTGGTATCAAAACATCTTGCGGACATAAAAGGAAATTGTATGTAAAAGTTAGGAATACTGATAATATGCTTCTCAGACAACTTTACAAAACTTACTGTAGAATTTTAACAAAAGTAGTAAAAGAAGCTAAACGTTTGGCCATAAACGATGAGATTAGTAGTTCAGATAATAAGATAAAAAGTGTTTGGAACATTATTAAAAGAGAAACAACTGTATCATCCCTTGAACATAAACCTATATCTATAAGCATTAATGATAAACTTGTAAATGACCCCTCGTATGTAGGAAGTGCTTTCAATAAATACTTCTTAACAGTTGCTGAAAAAAATAAAAGGAAAATGTATTGGGAATATGGATGCTATAGCAATACTTAAATCCTTGTCACCAAAAGCAGCACCTATGTCTCTATTTCCCACCAGTAAAAATGAAATTGAAAAAATTATTAAATCCCTCAAAAATTCATTTGGTTATGATGAGGTTTCAACCCATGTAATGAAACAATGTAACACCAGCATTAGTAGAGTTATTAGTCACATTTGTAGTAGTTCTTTTGAAGAAAGTATCTTCCCTGACTCACTCAAGAAGTCAATAATCGAACCGCTTTATAAAAAAGGTGATACCTCAAAGATTGAGAATTACAGACCAATATCACTTCTACCAGCATTTTCAAAAATCTTTGAAAAAGCAATGTACAGAAGGGTGTATGCACATCTACAAAAGAATGACCTACTCAGTAAAGTACAGTTTGGTTTTAGACAAGGCGTTTCAACAGATTCAGCAATTTTTGCTTTTGTAAACAACATACTGGAATCAATGCATAAAAAACTAAATTCCCTAGGTATATACTGTGATCTTGCTAAGGCTTTTGACTGTGTTGATCATGATATTCTACCAGGTAAATTAGATCACTATGGAGTTAGTGGTAAGCCAGGACTTTGGTTTAAATCATACCTGGAAAATAGAAAGCAATGTGTATCACTGAAAGATGCTAATACAGGAGATGTTATAAACTCAGAATGGGGTATAGTTAAATGTGGTGGGCCTCAGGGTTCAATTCTTGGCCCTCTGCTGTTCTTAATCTATATAAATGATCTTCGACATATACTAGGTGATAATGAACACATAGTGCTCTTTGCAGATGATACTAGCATACCGTTGAAAGATCCATCAGCACAAAACCTCGAAAACATAGCAAATGATGCTATAAAGATAATTAATAGGTGGTTTAATGCCAACAAACTAATACTTAATGTAAAAAAGACACAGTTACTTCAGTTTGTTACAAAAAATAAAACAAAGGACAGCTATAATGTGATATCAGAAGGGAAAACAATCAATGAAAGCAGTTTCACAAGATTCCTGGGTGTCTATATAGATAACAAATTGAACTGGAAACAACATATTCAACAACTTCTTAAAAAACTGAATTCTGCAACATTCTCACTGAGGGTAATATCTAGAATAGCTAATATAGAAACCAGAAAGTTAGTATATTTTGCATATTTTCATTCCCTGCTCACTTATGGCATCTCATTTTGGGGAAACTCGTCACAAGCACAAAGGGTATTTAAATTACAAAAGTGTGCTATAAGAACTATTTGTGGAGCAAACCCATGGACGTCGTGCAGAAATCTGTTTAAAAACCTGGGTGTTCTAACGATGCCAGCACAGTATGTATACTCTGTATTATCATT
Source organism: Vandiemenella viatica (assembly GCA_031002005.1). Taxonomy (NCBI): domain Eukaryota; kingdom Metazoa; phylum Arthropoda; class Insecta; order Orthoptera; family Morabidae; genus Vandiemenella; species Vandiemenella viatica. Next base: position 295,548,399 of record JARYHS010008074.1, read on the forward strand.
TGTAGTGGAAAATCCTGAACACTTCAATCTTAATGCTGACATACATAGCCATAATACTAGGAATAAATATAATATTCACAAGGATTACAAATCACTGTCAATTGTACAGAGAGGGTTAACATTTACTGGAGCTTCCTTATTCAATGTCTTACCAACAGAAATTAAATGTTACCTACAAAAACCCAACTACTTTAAGTCCAAACTGAAAGAGTTTCTGCTTCAGAACCCATTTTACTCTGTGAAAGAATTTTCTTCTTGGAATTTGGTAACTAAGAATGACTGATAAAATAGTATATATAGTGTATGGAAGGGGAAGGTGACAAAGTTGTCCACAATTACTAAAATGATATATGGTTTTTCTTTCTGTTGAAACTTTTGACAATTTAAGTAATTATTGTGTTTACAAAATTCCACTCATATATAGTAACTAACATGGGATAGCATGCATTCAAAAACTGCTGTGAAAAATTATCATACTAACAGGTTGTTAAGCTTATGAGTTGTTGGTAATATAATTGATATTGTTAATAAGTGTGTGTACTGTTCCACATAAATAGCAACTAACATGATATAATATGTAGTCGCAAATTACAGTGAAACTTATCATGGTTACTGGTTGTAAGAAAATAACTGATTATTAGATGCTGGTAACAAGTGTATACACTGTTCCACATAATAAGTATTAATTAACTCGGGATTGTATTTGTAGATAACAGGAGATATTGGTTATACTAATGGGTTGTAGCTAACTTGTTGTCAATATATAATAACATTATCAATTATATAGTAATATTGACATTACAAATAAGTGTATGTACTGTTCCACATCCCTGAGATTATTCTCACATGGGATCAAAGTGAACATATCTATCTATCTATCTATATTATTGGACCAATCAGAAAAGTTACGAATTCAAAATCTTCTGCTGACTTACGACAAACATTTTTGAATAAACCACTCCAATCATCTGTTCTTAAGTTATACAGCAGTATTTCTTGTTTTCAAAAAATGCGATATCCAAAATTCAGGTTTCCTCTTTCTTCTTTTTTTTTTAATAGTGCCCTCATCTTCACTTAAAACAGTCATATTTACAAAAGATGCCACACTAGCAACAAAATTTCCCCTCAGAGCCATTTGGACACTGCATGTAGCAGTTGGAATGGCTTCAAATGTTCGCACACGAACTGTTTGCGAACATTTGGTTGGTGGATACAACAAGCCAAACCACCCGAATGCAAACACACAAACGTTTGCAAACGCCACAAACGTTCGCAAACTATGCGCACTTGGTGGAGACCAGGCTTAAGGACCCTCCCCTGGTGTAGATGTGGAACAAATGTGCTTTCATTATTTGCCTTGTCGAACGAGTGTGTGTGTGAATTTCTTATTATTCTGTTGAAAAACACTGGAGTATGGAGTGGAACAATGAGACCACATTTAAACTGGTCGATTTTTATCCTGAGCAGGAATGTTTATGGGATTCTACAAATTGTAAATACAAAAACAAATTTAAGAGATGCTTGGAGGGAAATAAGTGAACTTTTAGAAGTTAACGAGCGAGATGTGAAGAAGAAAATGGAATCTTTGATGAGCCTGATATATGAATTCCTGGTTAGAGTGACCATCAATATTCTCTCTGAAGATTCAGCTCTTCTAAAAGAGATATCATCTTTGAAAATTTTCAACGAAAAAAAAAAAAAAATTAGGAAATAGCCCATATTCCCAATCAGCGATGTCCCACCTACCCTTTCCCATGGAAGAAAGAAATATATGGAGACGATGCAAGAGACCTTCACCACACACTGAAGTGACGCCAGGCGGAGGAGGTGTGGGGTGGGGTGGGGGGGGGGGGGGTTTATGCCGCATCCATACAGACACGGGGTATATGTACAAAAACTTCAAGGGGACTCTAGGATAAATTAAACGCCGTAATCTGCTGATGGATTATTATGTAACTCGATGAGACAAATTAAAAAAAAATGAAGAATAAATTTTTTCGAGATATTCCGTCTCAAATGTGAGATTTTTTGGTTGAAATTCAGAAGAAAAAATTGGTCCAAGTCAACTTTGGTGATGGATTCTTATGTAACACGACGAAAAAAAATCGAAAATAAAGAATAAAATTTGTCGATATCTTGCTTAGTTTGCGGGATATACTGTCTCCAAATTGAGGGAATTGGGTTGGGACGCGACCGAGACCAAAAATTAATTCTGCCAAAGCCACAATGAATTACATGGTGGGCATGCAGAATGGATATTTCAGTCTTATTACTACCACTTGTGGTTAGGTTGAAATGCGGCCTACACCAGAATAAAAATAGTTATCTTGTTACCATACATCGTAAGCTTAATTGGGAATAGTTGGAAGTAGTTTCCATCGCGATACACGTTTTGTCACTAACATGGTTCTCATGAAATTACTTTTAATAGATAAATTATTTGTCCCTTATGCAACACAAGATGGCATTATAAAACACTTATACACATTAGAAAATGAAATAATCACAGCATCAAACACAATGTGAACTTTGCATTTGTTTGGATTCGCAATATGGCCGCTGCCGCCACCGCGCAGTATCAGCTGAAAGTTTAGAGGCGGCATCACAGATTTAATGTCATTTCTCCTCCACATATTTCCTTCCTACATATCCTTTCCTACTTTTGAAAAGAGAGGTCATCCACCAGCATCGTTTTTTCTTATCAGGTTCTTACAATAAAATAAATGCTGCACATGTGACAAATTTACTTCTTCCCTCATAATATCGGCTCAGCCCATTAAATTGTAATTAAAAAGTCACTTATTACTTTATAATATAAAACGCTAGCAACTTCAACGAGTTTCCAGAGCCAACTGTGATTCCACATGACCCAATCCCTTGGTGCCAAGCCGTTAGTTAGATGAGAGGCCAAACGTGACCAACGTTCATCGCAGTACATTGATTGGTCTAATCCTAATGTGTATGCACCTTAACATGTATATGCACATAACTTGTCTGGAGTCTCCTGCGATCTAACTGGCTGCCTTTAGAAAACACTGGTTGCCTTTCAGAGATAATATGATGCATTACGTTTTATCAGATTAGTTATCCAGTTTGATACTGGTAATCTTGGACATTGGGCAAGCGTGTCTCCAAACATAAAGTTCGCATTTATAGTACAAATAATTCACCTTGTGTAATGGCTTTGGAACACAGCTTGGTTACGCCACATCGGTTGTTTATTATGCAGATTGACAAACCAGTGAAAATGAGAAAGGCTGCTCCAATTTTGCCCTTGGTTATTCTGGCAACTACAAATGGCAATCGAAATTTTCATCCATGTCTCAAGTTCAGAGTAGAAAATTTAATACTACAAGTTGGTTGGTATTTCTGTATTATTAATAGCAAGGATGTATATGAGTTTTCTACTACATCATGTTTCACTGTGGGATAAATTGAAACATCCACCCCACTGTTTACAAGGAACTGCACTTCCGTTTCTTTGTCTCTCAAAAATTATTATTAATTTTACTTATGATGGGGTTAATGCTCTGGTGGGAATTTCCCTAGTCAGCTAATTACCTCTTTTATATTATTTTTTAAAATTTTCTTTTATTATTGGAGTGTTAAGTTCCTCCCCCATTTACTTTTCCAATTTAAAGATTTTTAATTCCTTAAGTGTTTTTGGTAAATTATTCATCAGTTCACTTGGTAATTTGTTCCAAACCCCGACCAGCAAAAGAAAAGCTTTCCCACTCCCTTATGCATGAAACCGAGTGCCAGCTTGTGGTCATGGTCGACTTTCCCCTTCCATGCACTATTCCCAATTCTTTGACCAATATCCCTCCAAGCCCCATCAACATATGCTCAGCACTCTCTACACCAGGGGTGGCCAACCCGCGAGATTCATGACACTTTTACAAAATATTTTTTATATTCCATTTTTAGTGTTTTATATTTCTTTACAATGTGCATTTAGTATCATTGTTATTATATTATCTATGTTTAAATGTAAGAATAATAGTAAACACAATAATAACTCATGTTTTAATTTTTCACTCCAAAAAAATGTCTCTAGTGGGGATATATAATTTTATATGCGGCCCGAGGAGTTATGATGCACTTCCAAAGTGACCCACAAGATCATTTGGGTTGGCCACCTCTGCTCTACACCCTTCTCCTTTCCTCCAATAACTCCCAATCCAGCTCCTTTATCATATCAGTTACTGACTGGATCCTAGGATAATTTGTACAAACAACTTTAGTTGCTCTGCGTTGCACACTCTACAACTCCCGTATATGATAACCAAAATGTGGGTCCAAACTACACTACCATATACAATCAATGGTCTGAGCATAGTTTTTTAACCCAATTCCCTAACGTCTCTGGTACATTCTCCCATCACCCTATCCAGTAAATGGATGATTTTGTACTCTTTTCCTTCCACCTGCCATATGTGCTCTGCCCAGTTGAGTTTGTTATCAAATGTTATGCCAAGATATTTATACTTCAAGCCTTCAACAAGCAATTCTGACCCCACCCTATAATCATAATTAACCTTTAGTTTTTTATCTGTGTATCTAATAAGCTGCCTCTTCCTAGCATTTATCTTCGTTCCATGCTGACCTACCCATTTAGATATTCTATCCAAGTCATCCTGCAGCTGTACACAGTCTTCACCTGTTTTGATCATATTATATCAGGGGGAAAAAAACCTAAATTCTGATTGTAATCTATCAGCACAGTTATTCACTAAAATAATGAACAGCAAAGGTCCCAATAGACTACCCTGTGGCTCTCCCATATTTACATCCATCTCTTTTGATAATGTATTTTCTACTGTAACACGTCGCTTTCTGGCTTGTAAGAATTCTTCTACCCAGCAAATAACTTTTTCATCCAACCCAATAAATTTCAGTATTTTTGAAACCATTTTATGGTTCACTCTGTCAAATGCCTTAGAAAGGTCTAGTGGCACAGTATCAACTTGGTCCCCGTTGTCCAATTCATCTCAAATATCTTGCATATAGCCCACCATCTGAGATTTACATGAACATCCTTGCCTAAAGCCAGGTTTTCATTCTGCAAACCAGTCTCTTTCCTCAAAGACATTTCTTATATAGTTGCATATCAATCTCTCCATCATTTTGCCAATCACTGGTGTCAACCCTATTTGCAACCCCTCCTTTATGAATCGGTACTAATATCGCTGTTTTCCAATCATCTGGCGAGCAGCAAGACTCCAGACTTATTTTAAATAAAATTTCAAGGCAAGATACAATATCATATCGCACAATGTTTAATACATTTGTAGTAATATTATCTACACCAGCCCATTTATGTTTTTTTAGCTTTCTGAATTCCTTCATAATTTCTTGAGAATTTATCTCAAATTTTGTGGTTTCCTCATTCACTTTTAGGGAGACTCTCCTCTGATTCATCCCCTCCCATCACAGGATGATTGTCCCTAGCTATCTCACTAAACCAGTCGCTCACTAACTCTGCAATTTTAAAATCCTCAGTGACTTCAACTTATCTACAATGGTCTGAACACCTTCCCTTTCCCTCAGTTTTCAAATATAGCCATAGAAATTTCTAGATGTATCATTCAGTGGCCCTCCTGCACCAATAATATTCTTCATCAACCCATCCTTTGCTTCTCTCTTTGCTATTATTAATTATTTGTTTAGTTGTTTTAAGTATTCCCTACTGCCTTCCTGTATATTAACTCTGTTGTGTCCCTGTCTCACTAGCCTCTTTAACCTTCTCACCTCCCCATTTTAGTATGTAGTTTCCGTACTTCTATTTATCTTCTGCTTTGGAATAAACATTTCCTCGCCCTTTTTTACTATCTCCATAAACTTTTCCCATCTCACCTCCACTGTAATTGTGCCATCTTTTCATTTGCTGAACCTTTCCCTGAAATATCTCTTCAATTCTAAAGTTGGTGCCTTTTTATAACTATACCTATTTTCTTCTTCTATTTTGGCCATTGGTTTACTGAATTCCCCAATATCCATCAGCATTGCATTGTGATCACTTATTTCTTCGCTTACTTGACACTACAAGATTTTCATCAAGCTTTATTAGAAAGGTATCAAGGTTCCCTCATATATTGCTCTACAAATTGTGTAAAACTTCCTTCCCTTACTAAAGTATTTGCAAATCTCTGTTACCTTGTGTTATTTATCTTATTTCCTACCCAGCTGACACCTGGTAAATTTAAATCCTCTCCAATAATAACCATTTCATGCTCATCTCTGAACTGTGAATTTAGTTTCTCTCCAAGAATCTCAGCTCTGTTATCCATTATTCTGCTACAGTAAGCAGCCATATCCTGATTTTTCCTTTTTTTATAACCCCAAAACTGCGATCTATGGCATGTCTTCTGACACTGTGCAACAGAGCATGCATGACACTAATACTACTGCTGTTTCAAGATTTCCGATTCCCAACTGTACAACTCTTTGCATTTATCAAGATAGCATTTTGAGCCAAATTTAAGAACATAAGAACTTTGGGAACTACGTTTCCTGACTGAATTAAACTTTCTACCAGCATGGTTGTTACTTCTACTTCAACCAGGGCTACGATGTGTTGTCCACGAACACTGATTTGTCACTGAAACAGCTACAACCTGCTGCTCAAAGGTGGCAACCTTTATTACTATTTGTAGATCGATCAATGTGACACTAAACGTACCGGGGAATTGATCTGATTGACTAGATTTCACTACGTGGATTAATTTCATCAGCCATAATTGCAACCTTCTCCAAATTAATATTGCTAACCAATACATTCTTAATTGACTAACCATAGCATCCATAGCACAGTGTTTGAAATATCTTTGCTGGCCAAAGATTGCATTCTGCATAACAGCTATCTTGTTAAGTTGCCCAAGTCAATACCTGAAATTAACCTTTTTATTCTCTTATCCTCACTTTCCTTGAAGATGTTGAGAAGTCTATCTTTTTCTGTGTATTTTTATCAGCCTCACTACTTTTGATAATGTCCCAAATGTTTTCCAAATACTTCAGTTCCAGTAGACACACTAAATAATTATTTAGTCTTTTCGGATGTTGGCCAGCAAAGATATTTTAAACACTGTACTATGGATGCTATGGTTAGTCAATTAATTATTCTACTGATTGAAAACTTCATGTCTATTTGATTTAACCAAATTTCGTGTTTACCCGTCCAGTTTTAAGCAGAGTCAGTTTATTACAGCCAACATTTATTTTACCTATCTACACTTTAGAAAATCTACACTTCCAAACTGTTACACTCTATCTAGCTTGCTGCACACTTCATTGTCTTTTGGGTTAAAAGAAAAAATGGTTCCTCCATGCTACAAACTCTCATCCATCAAGTCCTCCATTACCTTTTTGGTACACTCTATAGCCCTTAAAGAAATACTAAGTCTAGCACTCCTGTTTAATTAAAACCACTTGTAGTTTGTTCTCTTTTGCCTAAAATAATGAATAATTAATTTGTTCATAATATGGTATTCCTACAGTTCACCCTCAACTGGTGGCTACAGGTCATTTTTCCCTTGCCCTGTTGCTTGCCCCAGGAGCAGAACAGGCACACATTTTAATCCTCTCACCAAAAGCCTCTAACCTAAAAAATAAAGCACTGTCCTAATCCCATCAAAATGGTATATACAACTGTAATTAACAATTCCTCCACAATGTAAGACATATTCTGATTGATTCCTACAGTGGTGTAACTATACTGTTGATGCCCATGCCAAATTCATTGGATGGGGACCCTCCTGAGTACTGGATCTAGAGGGGGGAGGGGTAATTTATAGGAAACATATATTTTTTTTTTTTTTATGTACTTCTACTACTGCCCAGAGTGGCAACAATGTGCAGGGACTGTTGAAGGAGGCGCCAGGCCCTCTTGGGCTGGGGTCCCATAAGGCGGGTACTGTGGCATTTTGCTCATCCTGCCACCCTATTGTTACATCACTGGAGTCCAATGGTTTTGGCCTTGTTCAATACAATTTTACACCTCACTCTATTAAGTATCCAGGAATGATCCCTGTTAGACGATTTCATTGACTTTTAAAAAAAAAAAAAAAAAAAAAAAAAGTAAATGTGGTCCAAAACCTGTGCCTCCAAGAATGATGAACTGCTTTGAATCTACCACTCATTTCTGCACATGCATTAGTAATTAGTATTGCTGCAAGTGGCTACTTGTTCTGGGAGTAAATCCATGCATCTAGTTGTACAGCCTTAAAAATGGTTCTATTCAAAGTAGAAATAAGATCAAAGGGCAGAGTGTCATGTTTTATCTTTTTTTTATTATTTTTTTTATTTTTATATCCTGGTACATAATAGCCCAGCACCTAGTTTCTACTCTGGGCCCATATTTCCAACATATTACAAGAGGTATATAAGATAAAATTATAGTTTGCAGCGAATAGCTAAATATTGTTCAGGATGTAAAACAAGTTAGTAATGCATAAACTTATCAAATTTCACAAAAATTTGTTACATAATTAAATTAACAATGTGTAAGAATGTATATGATATGTGTTAGTGTTTTTTGATATATACATATATACTGTAAATTAGTAATTTGAATAACATACATTCACACACAATACTACTATATATAATTAAACAAAGAAACTTTCACATACACAAATCACTTATTTCACTGTTGTCCCACTGTTTCTCACTTTGTATATTTACGACACTTTTACACATTTACTCCCGGCACAGCCACTTCGGAGTAACTTACCTCCCTCAGGAGATGACTTCTGGAAGTAGAGGCATCCTCCTTCGACCCATCGGGAGTTTCTTTATTCGGGAATTATCACTGCTCGGTCGCTGTCGGTTGAAACGGTTTCTAAGTGCCAAGAACCTTTCTTTGGCTGCTTGTGAGGCCAGATTGCAAGCTTCATCAAGATAGTACCACAATTCCTAGTCACACAATATGTCAAAAATTTGCCTGCTCTGTAATATTTGCCGATATGGGCTTCTTTGTTCCGCTGTTGAAATACACTCCCATACAACATGTTGCGGAGTGCCCTAGCTTCCACAGTCACAGCTACCATTGTCCACTACTCCTCTTCTTTGCAATTAACTGATTGTAAGGACCTTGACCTGTTATGTAATGTACCAGCCCAGGCGATGGGAGAAGATGCGACATTTTGAGCCTTTCACAGACACTTGGAAACATATCATATGTCCTTCTTCCTGTTGTGCTATCATTCCACCTTTGCTGCCATTCTTCCAATAACAATTTGTTTTCTTCTGCAGCTGTTGTTGCTGGTGCTCCCGTGATTTTCTCTACCTGTTCCGGATTCCCTTTCCTGAGCCAGTATAATGCTCCCCGCTTGCGAACTTCCAAGTCCAGAGGCCACACCCCCAGTGCCACGGTAAGGGCATCAGTTGCTGTTGTTTTGTAAGCACCACTCAGCCTGATTAGAATACTTCACTGTGTCCTCCTCAAAAGTTTGCTGGGTTTTACTTTTCTGAGGTATTTCGCCCAGACGCTGGCTGCATACCCTACAATTGAAGTTAATATTGTATTGTGGTATATTTGAATAATAAGCGGTGAAAGTTGGAAACGCCTTTGTCCCATACTGATTAATTTATTCATGACTGAGGTGGCTCTCCCACATGCTTCCTCCATATGGGCCATAAAATTTAGACTTTCGTCTAATTTCACACCAAGGTATTGACTGAAGGGACTTCTCCTTATTGTAACTCCGTCTATTTTAATGGTTGGATTGCTCTGTAATCTGCCTTTCAGTAACATATAACAGGTTTTTTGAGGTGCTAATCTTAGTTTGACTTGTTTGCACCATCGACTGAGTTCACGCAGAACCTTTGCGCTTTTAGCCTCAATTTCGGCTCTGGTTTTACCCTCTATAATTAAGAATAGGTCATCTGCAAATGCAACAAGTCCCAGGAATTCCGACATTCTTTGCAGCCTTGCCATTCCTGGTTCAAGCCCAATGTTCCAAAATATCGGACCAAAAATGGATCCCTGCGGGAAACCATTTGTTAGTTTTTTATCAATGGATACTCCAGGACACCTAAGTTTAACATATCTGTTCTTACAGTAATCTTTAAAGGTGTTATACAAGTTCTTTGGACAATTAAGTTCCTTAAGCCGTGCAAAAAGTGCAGGCCACCATAGATTATCAAATGCCTCAGATATATCGACAAGAACCCCTATCACGTAATTCTGATTTGAGTTCTGTATCAGATTCATTGTCCGGTTGATTGTATCTTCTGTAGATCTCCCCGCTCTGAATCCATATTGGTTTGGATTCATCCCTTCCTTCTCCCAATGTTCTTGTAACCTCTTGCACAGCACCTTTTCTTGTATTTTTCCCAGCACGTTTAGCAAGCAGATGGGTCGATATGATTTAGGTAATTTTGGATCCTTGTCATCTCCCTTCTTGGTGATTAATATCTCACTCTGCTTCCAGATGTTTGGTACTCTTCCCTGATGCAGGCATGCATTATAGAGCTTACACAGAGTGGGGGCTACTGGCACTACCAGTTCTTGTACTACTTCAGCTGGAATACCATCCAGGACCCAGAGCTTTATTCCTGGACAAGGCATTTATTGCTTGTACTACCTCCAAGATGCTAATATCAGGAGTGTCGGTGGTACTTTGCCTATGTTGGTCAATTTCCAGACGGAGCGCTCTGTGCTCCATCTCGTCATCTTCCATTTTACCATCTGGAAGGAGTTCCTGGAGCAACACTTCTGAAGTAGATTTCCAGCTCGTAGTCATGGTTCCATCTTGTTTCTGTACAGTAGACAGTGTAGTTGGGGGTTTTACCTTCCCTGCTGCAATTTTGTATAGGATACCCCAGGGGTCTGTACGCAAGTTTGTTTTCACAAATGTTTCCCAACTTTTTTGTTTACTTAGTATTAACAGTTCTCGGAATTCACTCTTAATTTTATTTCCAGGAGCTGTCCTCTAATGTTGTAGATGAGGCAACGTTGGTAATCTTTTCTTGCTTTGTGCATCCTTTGTTGTAGTCTTTGCAGTCTATCAGTCCAAGGTCTGTCGACTGTGCCAATGGTTCTCTTAAGAGGAATAGATCTCCTCATTGATATTTGGAGTGCCAGAGTAAGGTCCTTTGCGGCTTGATCTACATCATTATCATCTTATAGGATTTCTTGTTGTGTAAAACTTTCCCTCAGCCTGTTCCAGTCTGCCTGTCGGATGTTGTAATGCACCTTGGAAGTCTGTGCCTCCGATGTGTCAAAATCGTTCCTCCCTCTGACCAACTCAAAAGTAATAACATTGTGATCACTGGTAGTTAAAAATTCTAAAACATTCCAATTCCTCAATAAGTTCCCACCTCGCAGATTGGTCAATGTTACATCGATGTTTGACCTAGCTCCTGCTCGGTTGCTATATGTGTAGGGTTTATGTGGTAGATTTCTTACTTCTAGATTCAGTTCACTAATAGCTTCCACTAAAAGCTCGCCTCTCATATTTGTCTCCCCGCTATGCCAGAGTTCGGATCTAACATTGGCGTCAGCCATTATCACTATTGGTCTGTTGTCTAGGGCAGTGCAATTGTATGGTTTAATGGGATCACTATATTGAAAATACATGTTGACGAGAATTACACTACCCCAGTCAGCAATGAGTTCCACACATGTCATATGTTCATCACAAAACTGCACTATCTTAGTTACAGAAACTTGTCTGGATAGCACTACTATTGCTGTCATAGGGTTTCTATCTGTTGAGATTATCTGTGACAATACCGGCATGTAAGGAATCTTCCCGAAGCATGAATGTGTCTCCTGAAGGCATATGACATCCCATTTATGTTCCTCTGACAGCTTCCTCGCCTCCTACAAAACCAACTTGCTTCTCCTGGCGTTTAGTTGTGCAATTCATAGCTTACAAGACATTTTGTGTTTTATGGATGTCTGGTGTGGATATTGCACTGTGGCCACGGGAGTTTTGAATCGAAAACTATACGCCCATGAGTTAATACGTACTGTTTATATATTTGATCGGGATCAAAAGTTTCATTCCTTCTTTCGAAGACTTTATGCACAAGAGAGAGAAGCTGAGAAGTCTCTGTAGGAAGATTGATAGATTTTAGATGTATACAATCAATCGTTTCTAGCTGAGGGAAGGTTACATATTTACCGGCCGGATGCGCTATTCGAGTTAGATGCCTCAGCGTCACATTGAGATTTGGAGCCTCCTCCAGTCGACCGAGTTTTAAATTAGTTTCAAAATCACTGTATATTGTTTTAGGGTTTATAGAACTGCGTCTGTCTTCTATGTTTCCAATCTTCAGCGGTTGTTCCACCAATTTTGGACTCACTACAGGTCGTGAGTAATGTTCAACCCAATTTGGTCTGTCTGTATTCCAACCCAGACCAATCCTTTCGACATGAGGGTTCCGGGGATGACTGGCGGAACTCGAAGAGATTTCGTTAATCTGTAATAAGTGGTCGTCCGTCTGCGTTCCAACATCTTGTTTTCTTACGATTCTTCTCCATTTATAGTTTCTCTCTGAAGCAGGCAGCCCTTTTTGCATTTCTTTTTTGTCTTGAAGGGGGGTTTCCTTTCGTTTTTGTAGTCTGCTTCCCAATTACATCCTCAACTATTTTCCTAATTACATTAGCCAGTTGAGAGTATATATCGTTTCCCATATCTATTCCTTGTAGTAAACTATCCATAATCAGTCCTGTTTACAGCTCGTTGTAGGAGTAATTGGTAGGTAGGACACTCTTTGCCCTTCTTGTTGCAGCTTTTTCCCCCCGTCTGTTACACGGTATGCATATTGAAGGTTGAGAACTTTTCTTGCACTGATCCCTTTGGTGGTTTTCTTCTCCACAGTGTGAACAAGAACTATTGTTCTTCTTACAATGCTTACTGACGTGTCCTAAATCCAAACATTTATTGCATTTTGGAACGACAACGTGGTCTTTCATTGCTATAGCAGAAAATTCTATGAAGACTTTCTTTTGCTGTAACAGAAGTTTCCAAACAGAAGGACTCACCTCCACAACCTGATGAACTGTTGCTCTTTCCCTAGGTCCAGTCTTAAATTTTGGTTGAAAACCATCCATAAATTGTCCTTTCTCTATTTTATCCTCAAGGTTTTGCTGGTAGACAACATCAGCAAGGTTGTCTACATGAATTGTTATTGGTATGTCATAAAAAATCATGAGTTGACTCGGCAGAGCACCGCTGGCAGGTTGGAAGGCGCCGACTCAGCTCGACGACAGCGCTCGCGGCGAAGAACTGTTTGCACGTCAGCCACGTACCAATCAATCGATTATCACTCGATAAAAACTCAACGCTTCGAAAAGCTTTACGTCCCTTCGCGCACAGATCTTAGAATACTTTCTTAGACTATGTGTTTTATACTAAACACTTAAAGTTTTATCCCAGGAAAATTTATCTCTGTGACAATAAGATGAGGAAATAAGACCAGATTGTAAATATACTAACAGTGCCATGACAGATCCCTTCCCTCAGTTAGCAAGTAATGTAGGATTTTTTTAGTAGAGAATGAGGTAACGTGCAATTACTTGCTCCAACTATGCAAGCCAGGGATCTTACCCAACCTGACAATCCATGTTCGAGTTGTGGTCATATAGATGCTCTAAAAGCAGGTGACAGTTGAGGCTATTACCTGCTTAGGAGGATTGTTGGGAGGACTTCTCATAAAGTGTAACCACACTCTGCAGCCTGCATCATCATCATGATTCACAGGACACCAATGCCAAGGGTTTTGGTTGGCTGCACTCATGATTGTGGCATGTACCTTAACAAGAACTTCATTCTGCTTCGCAAAGCCTCTTTCATGCTGTTCATGTAACTGGAACTGCCAGGACAGACAACACAGCAGGGTGCAAGCACATAGTTTAGCATGTTCAGTTGCCTCCCATGGTCTGTCACAGGCAACCTCACACTGGTAGCAGTGCTTACTACCTCTGCTGTCCCTAGCGATGTGCCATTGCCTGAATATAAAAGGATAAATTGGAAGACATGAGGAGGGTGAAGAGAAGGCTGGGAATGTTTGTAGAAGTCACATGTTGGTGTTAAGGAGGCTTGGAAGTATATTGATAGAAGATTTTGGAGTAGTTCATGGAAGGAAAGAGATGACCATGACCACAAGTTGGCATTCAATTTCAGGTATAAGGGAGTGGGAAAATTTTTGTTTGTAGTTTAGGGAGTCATGGATTGGATTAATTACTGAGGAAGAGATGAAAAAAATGACAAAAAATGCTAAAAGAAAATAAGTATATATGGCAACAAAGAAATCAATTTTATATAATGGTTCATTCCTGAAACAAAATGGAAGAGTTAAGCAAAGCGGAACAGCAAGTTAATCGCACATATTCAGAAAGGGAAAACGATAAGATAAACCAAACAAGTTATGGTTCTTACATTACAGGATAATACTCTCAATTTTTTATTCTAACATCAAACTGCAAAATGTTCACTTTGCTGTGCAGTTGAGATTGAATCTACCTACCATAATTTCTCAACAAATTAGCTTCAGATTTCCAGTTTGTATATAAATAAACATTCAGAGACAACAAATTTACAGTAAGATTCTACCAACCTAGAGAACTGGTCCACCTCTAAACTCGTAAAATATTATACAAATCAAGCAAAGGAATGATCTGTTGGCAAACAAAGCATTTAGTATGAATTGAATTTTTTTATTCCGAAGAAATTAAAAAACTTTTTTTTCTACATAAAATCAACTTTTGCATTTATTACACAGTGACAAGTTTATAATATAAATATGAGGAAAGACTAACTTCATATGACTGCTTGAACAAAGAAGAGAGGGCAGATGCAATAAAAAACCTACAAGATCCTAAGAGGATACTAATGTAGCTAGCTTCAAGACATTCTTTCCATGATCTAGAAACATCTGTTTGAGCAGAAATACTATTAGAATTAGGAAAGAGCCATGTCAATGAGACAAAATATTATATTTCTTCAAAAATAGAGTACTTAATATATGGAATCAATTATGACAATCAGTGATAAATTCTAGAAATACAAACATGTTTAAAATAACTTTGATTGTGTTACTGTAATATGTAGAAATAAAATGTACAAACGAGTAGATACAGGTAGAATAAAAAACAACAAATAAATAAAAGTAAATGGAAAAGCCAAATTTCCTTGACACCAGAATCTAATCAAATTTTGAACCCAGAAAAAAAAAAGTTTAATTGTAGATACAGTAGAGTCTCGCTAATCCGAACTAATTGGGACCAGGCCTTGTTCGGATTACCGATTTGTTCGGATTAGCCGGAGTTACAGTGACTAATTTCTACAATGAAGTATACCAAGCATATAAGTAGGTACAGCATGGTAACAATTGGGAACAACTGGGTGAAGAATGGCTCACTCTCACTCCCTCCCTTTATTGTTGAGATGTTTGAAGTGTTCGTGGTCAGTGCACTCTCAGACGGCTCGCGAACTGCTGAGTTAATCTTAGCAATCGATCGCTAACATACTTACAAAATTCGTGTACACTAGCGTGTTATCGCCATGAGTAAATGAAAACATATGACGTTAACGCTCAGAGAAAAACTGGATGCTTTGAAGCGATTGGACAGTGGTGAGAATGTATCTAAGCTGGCGACGGAACTAGGTGTTGGTAAGGCAACCATTTGTTATTGGAAGAAGAACCGAGTGAAGCTTGAACAGTGCTGCGCAACGTCTTCGGGAAAAACACTCGAGATTCGGCAGACTCTGAAACAGTCCCAGTGCAATAAAGTGGATGAAGCTCTTTTCTTCTGGTTTACACAGGAAAGAGAAAGGGGAACTCCTCTGAGTGGACCAATGGTTCAGGAAAAGGCTGTTTACCTAAACAAATTAATGAATGGTGATGAGTCTTTTAATGCGAGTACGGGGTGGTTGGACAGATTTAAAAAACGTCATGGGATTCGTCAGCTAACAATTACTGGAGAGATGCTTTCTTCTGCGAAGGAATACGTGCATGAATTTAATAAACTGATAAGAGAGGGAAATTATACTCCCCAACAAATTTATAATGCTGACGAGACAGGCCTTAATTTTAGGGCATTGCCAACAAAAAGCCTGGCATCAAAAGCAGAAGTCCAAGCTCCTGGCTTTAAAATGAGCAAAGATCGTGTGACTTTACTAGTGTGCAGCAACGCTGCTGGTAATCACAAGCTCCCTTTAATGATGATCGGCAATCTGTTAGCCCCAGAGCTTTCAAAAACTGCAACATGAAATCCCTACCTGTATACTATCGCAACCAGAAAAAAGCATGGATGGATGGTAAGCTGTTCAAAGAATGGTTTCACGACCAGTTTGTTCCCTCTGTCCGACGGTTTTCCAAGGAAAATAATTTGCCTCCCCGTGCTATCCTTTTGATTGTAACGCACCATCTCACCCCAGCACTGAGGAATTATGTGATGGAGAAATCGTGGCGAAGTTTTTGCCGCCGAATGCTACACCACATCTACAGCCGATGGACCAGGGCGTACTACAAACATTAAAACTGATTTACAGAAAACAGTTCTTAAGAATTCTGATCCAAGATGATAACATTCCTTTAGTTGAAAAAATAAAAAAAAAACAAATCTGAAGGATGTTGTTTATTGGGCTGCTGAGGCATGGCAGAAAATTTCAGAAAACACTTTGAGAAAATCTTGGAGAAAACTATGGACATCTCTTGAATTTCAGGACATACCAGCTGAAAATGAAGAGGAGAGTTTCCTAAAAATGGTACAGACAATCCCTGGATGTGAAGAAGCCTGTGAAGCAGACGTAGATGAATGGATGGCAGCGGATGATTCAATACTGGAGCACCTTACTGACGTTGATTTAGTGGCTGCTGTGACTCAAGACCAGGTAGAAGTGGAATGTTACGACAAAAGTGACAATGAGACGGAATGTGACAAAGGAGAGTTGGTGTCACACACTGACGCGGCAGAAGCCTTAGATCTCGCGCTACGCTATATGGAGCAACAGACCACTGCTACACCAGCTGATTTAATGTTTATCAGACGATGGCGCAACTTTGCGTCATATAACAGACTGTCTTCATTACGCCAAAAAACAATTACTGAGTTTCTGTGCTCTAAAATGTAGGGATGAAATGTGTGTTTCTAACCGTTGTAACTACTATCGTAAGTTTGACAGTTTTTCTTTCAGTGTTACGCACTTTTTAAATTTAATCTTTTCTAGCTAATTTTTCTGTATAAATTAAAATTGTGTACATGTACAGTAGTTAACCACACAATTATATAGCGTATGAACTGTATGTAATGCTTTGCCATGTTCGGATTACCGGGGTTCGGATTAGCAGGACTCTACTGTATGTCTGACTTTAAAAATTAAATTATTAATTATTCACAGTTGTTGTTTCTCAATAGACCATTTATCTGCACATACCTTTTTTCCTGATGTCCTTTACCATAGTCTAGAGGTGAGTATACCAGCAATCCAGAAACATTTCTATGTTTTAATATAATTTTGTAAGGACCCAGAATTAAACAGAAATGAAGAACCAGGAAATTCTTTACATTATGAAATAGGTTTAGCTAAAAACTAATACCATAAAAAGAATTTATTTTAAAAATACACCTTCAAAGCAGTAAAAAAAAAAAAAAAAAAAAAAAAAAAAAAAAAAAAAAGTCAAGAATAGTTTACATTTGGTAAAAAAATAATAGCATACTTAAAACATTTCAAATCAACAGAGTTACTAAAACTGTATGGAGACGTAATTCAGTATCAGACAAAAGTAATCTTTGTTCTTGCTTGGTTGATGTGCCAAACATTTAATTCTTCATATTCTTCAATGCATTCTTCAATCTGATCTGGCTTGAAACCTTTGCTGGTGCATCGTTCCATTATATCAGATAGTTTGGCAGTTTTGTTGTCACCAGCTAGTTCCCGAATCACAGCAAATATTCTGTCCACAGTTGTCTGAGCCCTAACAAAAATGGGAAAAAAATTACAATCACATTATTTACACATAACTAACATACGCAATATATCATCTTGATATCTACATTGCCATAAATGGTTTCTTTTAATTGGGTCTTTGCAGTTTTTTAATAGCAAGGACAGGATCATGGACAAAGAAAGGGAGAAAATTAATGTAATTGTTTCAAATAAATTAAAACCACCTTCAAAAAAAACATATTAATTTTTTTAAATAACTTTATACCTTGCTTAGAAGAAAATAAATCTAAATGGACAATATTTTACACTACTTTTATTGAAATTTTTAAATTAATGAGTTATTTTTTGGAGTCGGTGTCAGCTGTCTTATTGCGATGAACAAATTACTGCACTTTATTTGTTGTTTGAGGCGATAGGGGGAGTATGGATGAAAATTCCAAATATTTTGCAGCATATAGTGAGACAGACATTGTTTTTGCAGAAGACAGTTTAGGGGAAGAAATTAGACAGTATTTTAATCTGTGGCTCGCTCACGTTGGAGGTTGAGGCAATGTCAGTTGGTAGACTATATCATGCAGTAAACAGCTTTACATTTAGTAAAATATAGGTGAATCATCTGTATGTTCCAGTTTTGATGAAATATGTATTAGGATTAATCATAGGTAACAAGATTTTTTAAGTATTATTGTCATTATTGTTTTTCAGGCTTTGGCTGGCACTGAATCCAAAAATAACTGATAATGTAAAAATTTCAATAATAGTAATGTAAATTATTTTCTTCTAAGCAAGGTATAAAGTTATTTTAAAATTTTGAGTGTGTGTGGTTTTTTTTTGAGACCATTATTTTATGATTAAATTTTTAATGGTATTACAGTTTGTTTTGTATTTTAAATATGGGACACCACTTCTCATTTTGCAAACTTTCTGGTAGCTCAGTGGTTAAGGCACTTGCTTTCAAAAAATTCTGGTTCCAGCCCCAGATTCAAATCCCGCTGGTGGCAGGAATATTTAAGATTTGTGTTTGGTCATATGAGCTATGCTACGTCGTTCTGCAGTCACAGAGGAAAGGAACTGGCCATCCTACCTCTGATACAATGTCTTAGTATGACTCCTTCGGACAAATCCAACCACCCTTCAGAATGTTATTTGGGTTCATTGACCTCTTGAATAGCTTGCGAGTTGGTGAATTAACGACGAATCAGCTAGAGTTATGTGAGTGGCTACACGTATCTTTGCCAGGTGTTTTTGTTGATAGTGCTGCAACATAATCTTAACAAAATAGGTCAAATTGAGGTCCTAATTCCGAATCTTCTAAATATTAATATGAAACCTCTAGTACATGGATATCGGAATTCCGAGTTTTCGCAATCCCCAAATCAAGGACTGATTTTTTGATATTTCAATTTATACTAGCTTGTGCCCACCACCTCCTTCGTGTATGTAAAGAATTTTGATTGACAGCTACTGACTCATAACCACAATACTGCACGATGGGAGGCTAATACCACATACATCAGTGATCTGCGCTGGGTATTTGTGGCTACAAAGTGAAATATAGGGACACACGTCATTAGTCGAAATATGAAAACGCCCTCTGTCAACTAATTTCAACCATCACATCTCCCATACCCCCGTATCTACTGACATTACACCACCATTGTGTACACTGGGAGACCTGATGATAATGCCATACACAATCACCAGTGAACTGCAATTGGTAGTTTTGGCTGTGGAGTGAAATATAGAGACTCATGTCTATTTTTATACCAGGCCAACCACTTTCAACCACCATGTCTACTACACCCCCACTGCTACCAACAATAAATCACCATAGTGCACGATATAAGACTCCAGGCTACAACCACATACAAACGCCAGTGGTCTGCGCTTGGTAGTTCTGGCTGCAATGTGAAATATAGGGACACACAAGTCTTTGGTAAAAATATAAAAATGCCCTACGTCGACCACTTTCAACCACCATTTATCTCCCATACCCTCATATCTACCGACATCTAACCACCTGAGTGAACGGTGGGAGACTCGATGCTATTACCACACACAAACACCAGTGGTTTGCACTATATAGTTGTGGCAGCAAAGTGAAATATATTCATCCATTTGCTTTAGAGAATTCTGAGTCACTGAAGAACCAGCCTGAAGTGGCAGGTGTGATTGTTACTGGTAGGCGTCTAGTTACCAACTTTAATCACTCAGGTTTAGCTCAAGAAAAATTTACCTAACCATCAGTTGGTGCAAGATATCAGCACAAGATGGAATTCTACTTTTTATATTATAGAGTGCCTAATGGAACAAAAAAGGGCTACATTGCTATATGTGGTTGATAACAGAATGCACATTAATTTGATGCCTCAACAGTTGTGTTTGAGAAGCCCTTGGAATAAATAACAACTCTCCAGAATTCTGAAGTAATATCACAAGTTTTAGATAAGCATGAGAAAGCACAAAGAACTCCTCACTTATCACACATGAGTGTCTCTTTTAAAGCTGAATTAAAAAGTTGTTTCAGCTCCTGCAAAGATTCAAACTACTTGATTGTGACCTTGGTAAAGCCAAGATTCAAGACTGAACAAGCTTGTCAGAAGATTCTATAAAAATGTCTTGCAAAGAATCTTCCACCAGCTTCTAAAAGGAGTAGAAGGGACAAGAAAATCAATTGTGACTCACAAAGCTCATGAAATGTTTTGCAACTGTTTTGATGAGTTAGCCAGTATCACAATCAAGAAAAAACATGATTACAAGCAAAATTGACTTTTATTTGAAATCTCAAATTGATCTTAAGCCTGACCCATATATTTGATTGTCAGTTCATGAAACACAGTACCCGAATTTGACAAAATCTGCTAGAATTTATCTTTCAGTGCCTTGCAGTAGAATATAAAATGAAGGAATTTTCTTTGAACCTGGTCTTATTTACAAAGACAAACAAAACAAGTTATTGCCTCAATACAGAGAAATTGGTGTTCACTCAGTACAAAAACTATTATTTTCTGTTAAAAACAATAATAAATGATATTTTGATATGAAGATATAGAGTTTTTATTTGTGTTTAGACTTATTACTAGGGCCCGGATTTTTCAAAAAAGCATATGCGCATATGCAAATGCATATTTTGAGGGTTAGTGCATATTTTATGGATATGTGCATATTTTAGCTTTTATTTCATCTCATAACTGAATATCCGATACTTCTGAAGAAACTGTAAAGCCTAATGTACCTGTATGTTGGACATCCTTGGCAACCGCAACAAGTAAGTTAAATTCTTGGAGTAAACAGGATTTTTTTGTACTGGCATTCACATGTAGAGAATTTTCTACCTTATCCAAACTCACACAGTGACATGTTTGGAGGTGCTGCAAATGGAAAATTTGTGTGGCGGCGACCTTCTCTACTGCCCTGAGCGGTAACATTCACGGGAAGGGCGGGTGGGGTCGGCAAAATCAAAGAATAGCTCTATTCTCCCTCAGGCGGCAAATTCTTGTTTGAGGAGACGACAGTCACAAGTATTTACCCCCACTTGGAATATTCGTTATCTACCAGTGTGTTTATTCGTGCGACAACTACCGGGAAGGCCAGCGGTTTTCTTTAATCTTTTCGGGAATATTCCCCTAATTGCGGTACGAGCCAGTTTTCCTGAGAACAGATTCCTGGCTTCCAGACCTGAGGGATTCGTACTTTTAAAGGGACGTGTACATTCCTTTCCAAAAACAGTAGCCTCTCAAAGTTTGTGTTGACAGGAGTGTTCGTGTGCTAAGATTAAGTTTCTTTAATCTGACTCCAAAAATGCCTAAAGAAAAATGCACAAGATCAGTTTTAATTAAGCAGTGGATTTCAGGCAACAGTGACTATTCTAGTGACGGTGAAGTTGTGTACTGTCAAGTATGTGAGAAGAATATAAAAGGTGAGAAAAAATTTCAACTTGAACAGCATTCTAAAACAGCTGTACATCTCAGGTCAAAAGAAAAGAATAGGAACACGCAACAGCTACTTTTAACTCAGGTATCACGGTCTGTTAATACATTCTCTGCTGACCTGTGTAAGGCTTTTGTATGCAGCAATATCCCGCTGCATAAATTGAATAATCCAGATCTACGAGCATTTCTTCAAAAGTATTGTGTTAATCAAAGGATACCGGATGAATCCACCCTCAGGAAAAATTATTTGCTCTCTCTACACGATTCTGTCCTGGATTCAATTCGGTCTGACATAGGAGGGAACTGTGTCTGGATATCGGTAGATGAAACAACCGATTCATGTGGCCGATACGTAGCGAACTTTATAGTGGGCAAACTATGTCAAGAAGAACCCAGAAAACCACATTTACTTTCAACCAAAGTGTTAGAGAAAACCAACCACAGTACAATTGCAAGATTTATAAACGATTCCCTGCGACTTCTGTGGCCTACTGAATCGGAGAGTGATTGTTACAAGGTGCGTGTTTTAATCACAGACGCAGCTTCATATATGTTAAAAGCTGGTCAGTCGCTTCGAGTGTTTTTCCCCAATCTGATCCATGTTACATGTTTGGCGCATGGATTACATCGCATTGCAGAAGAGATACGTTCTCTATTTCCTTCAGTTAACAAAGTAATTTCAAGTGGAAAAAAAGTGTTCCTAAAAGCACCAGCGCGTGTACAGTTTTATAAGGATCGTCTGCCTGAGGTTCCTCTTCCACCGGAACCTGTTCTCACTAGATGGGGAACTTGGTTGTCTGCAGTGCTGTTCTACCAGGAGAACTTTCATCAAGTGAAAGATGTGGTTACAAGTATTGGTCATGACGATCGTGCTGCGTGTGTTCGTGAAGCAAAGTGCGCATTTGATTGTGATACTGTATATCGAGATATCAATTTCATCCATGTACACTATTCGTCACTTTCTAATGCTATTAAGGGTCTAGAAACTAGCGGTGCACCCCTTCACGAGTCTATTCAGTTGCTTCACAAAACAATTTCTTCTTTAAATGCCGTCCCTGGTGAAATTGGAGAAAAAGTTAAATCTAAACTCAGCAGGGTGTTAGACTCAAACCCAGGTCTGCAAAAGATTCAATCAATTAATACGTATTTAAGTGGAACCACACAATCTTTGCCAGATGAATGTTCCGAACAGTCAGCACCATCGTACAAGTATTGCCCAATAACATCCGTTGACGTGGGAACGATCATTTTCGGCTTATAAACTAATTTTGTCTGACAACAGAAAATCTTTGACCCCTGAAAACATTGAAAAACTGTTGGTAACATATTGTGATTCATCATTTTGTAAGGAATGAAACGTGTATATCAGTGAGTTGACATAAAATAAATCATTTGATAACTGTATATTCTTTAATAGTTAGTCCATGTTCGTTAATTGTTAGTGTATATTCGTTAATTGTTAGTGTAGATTCGTTAATTGTTAGTGCATATTCTTTAATTGTTAGTGCATATTTTAGGACTTTTTTGTGCATATTTGCATGCATATATTAGATGTTTTACGTGCATATATATCCGGGCCCTACTTATTACACACTTAGCATATGCGAATTTAAAGAAAAATTTAAGAATTTTTTTGTAATTTACTGAGAATCCAGTATGCATTGGATATCTGCTGGATATTGACCTACCACCTGGTATAGGGCCAGATAGTTCCTAACACAATTCTCTCCTAACCTGGAATCCCTGCACAAGATTCTTCGTTATGGCTACAACTTCTCAGATCTTTTCTTGGAATGTGTCACATTATCCCCACTGTCCTCCTCACAACACTTACTATCACCATCAACAGGTTGCCTAACTTAAATATACTTGTAAACAAATAAAAATCTGATAATGCTCCTAACCCACTCTATTACTCATTCCCTTATAACAGGTCTCTTTGCAAAATATGCAATATGCATTCACTCACAACTTATTGTCACCTCACCACCAGCAAAAGCCACCTAATCAAAGGCCATGCCACCTTTACCATGTTCCATCTATTATAGCAGCTCACCTGCCATCATTGCCAGAGTTCTTACGTCAGCTTCACCATGAACCAATTATCCATCACAACAAATGGTCGCAAACAGTCTACTTGCAAAATCTATACCATCCTGTTACTGCAGTTGTCAACTCCCACAACTCTTATAACCTCAATAATTGTTTTATAGTCATAGCCCACTCTGAGAGCCAGTCTCCCACATCAGCCACCCTTCACAATACTTTCTAGTTGACAAAGGGCTAAAACCAGAAAATTCCTGTATGTGTGTGTTTTTGTATGTTTTATATGTTCACGCTAAACAATCATCATTTAAGGTAAGTTATAATTTATTTCCCTATCCTAATTTGTAATTCATTTTCACTACTTAGCACATATTATTTCATTATTTATCACCTTTTAATAATTTTTCCCCTGTTTTACATATCACCCTTCATATTTTGTTTTGATTAATTTCTTCCCACAATTAACATTTCCGCAGACATCGTTTTTACTCCCATGCCGCATCCACTCTGATTAAAATGATTGAGACCATGACTCATGTGGCTGTGTTGAGTGGCTATGCCTGCCAAATCAAAGTCAATTTAATTCCATGGGCATAATCCAAAATAATGTGTTTTTTGTAGTTTTGGAATGTGCCAACCTCCCTTCAACTTTGAGTGATTCGTGATTTTATCTTACCTTTCCATATATTTCAACTGGTAATTTATAATTTCACACTGTGAAATTTTAATATCATAAAACAATACTTGTGTTAAACTGGTAATTATTGTTACAAAAAGATTGAACATTAGTATTAAACTAACCTTCCTTGCCTCTCTTCAGAATGATTCAATGAATCTTTTGACATTTCCATTAACCTCATGGCTTCTGCAACATCCTCTTTGACAACAACATCTGCCAGTCTTAAGCGAGCCTGCATAGTGAAATGTGAATTACTATTGACAAATGAAAAAATAAAGCACTAATTACTAAAGCATTCAGTAAACATTGAGGGAACAATGTAATATTTGTGTACAAAAATCTTGGGTCATTATCTGACTGATAATTCAATTATGTCCTCAAATGATATGTAAATGTCATGCCTTACACAATACACACATTAAACTGCAACTGCTCATCTTTATTGTCTTAAAAAAATACAAATAGGGAAGATTATGAAAAATCATTCAGAGTAATGAATTGTGCTGTGTAAAAACTTAGGAAAAAAAGAGAGAAACGTTAATGGTTACACAGTATACCACCTATCATATAAAAAATATTCTAGTGGATTAGTTGCGCAATCATAAAAATGCCAGTTTGGTAAGACTACAATATGTATATTAGTTCGTATTAAACTACTGAATATGACACTACAATCTATCCTGTTAACATATCAGATTTCTACCAGTTAAAAATGTTAGAGTTTCCTATATCTCAATATTATTTTTTCTGTTGATTATTTTTTTGTTTGATTACGGAGTGTCCGTGTACTACGTAGGTCCATTTTGGCACCTGTGAAACCCCCCCGCCCTCACTTTTCCACTTCACATAGCCTGATGTGGCTTTTGCCTCTACCTCCCCCCCCACCCCTCGCATGTGGCATGAATCTTTTTTCCCCTATTGATTCCATAAGACAATTTGTACCGTTTTCACTTGTCAGACTAACACAAATTACATACTGAGATAATTTAATGACAGAAATAAATATTCACATCCTGTTGTTGTGCACCTTATTTTTATTGTGACAATAATATGAATGAAAAGTTACATGGCTTGGCTCAGACCCCCCTATCCCCCCCCCCCACATAGCTTTTTACAAACCTGCCCCCCCCCCAGACCAAGCCACATAGTTTATTGACACTCTCTTAACAGTAACACACGACTGCCAAAGAATCATGCCGTAATGTCAAAGTGGTTAGAGTTTTTTGAAAGAATAATGCTGACAGAACAGAATTATAGATCAAGCCCCCTTCTCACACTTTTTACTTACCAAAGCAGTAGAAAGTCTTAAAATTGCCAGCAAATTTCTTGCTGATGTAAATGTCATATCTTTACTGTTACGTGCTTCTCTTCTCATTTCCACATATGATCCTGAAAGAAATATGCGAAACATGAGCTCAGTAAACAAAAAAATAATTATAGAAAGGAAACAAGGTTAAGGTGAAAAGTTATTCACATGACACGTGGATGACACTGCTATCAATGTACTTTTGTTTTGACATTGGTACACATGTTCTAGTTTGAACTAGATCTGTAGAGTACTTCTGTTTATATGGCTTTTAAAAGTAGACTTATGTCTCTCGCTCTGCAATTGATATATTGGATTATCAAGCAATCATAAAATTGTTTTTTCTTTCTTTTCTTTTTGATGGTTAATAGTCAGCAGAAATTTAGACGGTAATAGTTTATAAGGATCTGCAGAGTCACTTTCAACAGTGAAGAAATTAAAGGTGGGCTATATAGAAAAATAAATGAATTTTTTATCTCTTCCACTGTCAGGTCAATAACTTTTCACCTTACCTTCGTAAAAACAAAAAACACAAAACAAAGAAACTTTTGATTTTTATGTTTTATAAACAGAAGAGCATGGCATTAGTACTGTAGGAATCCAGGGAGAATGACCATTAAGCATGGCAGTTAAGAGAAATAATAGGTTTCATGATGGATTTCAAATTGATAAAACAAAAGCTAGGGATCTGGTGAAACATTGAAGGGAACAGAATATCCTTGAGCTTAATAAAATGTATACTATGTAATAAAATTGTAGAATAGTTGTTTTGGAACATGAAATTTTATTTCAAAATATTAATTGCAATCTACACTACTAATGAAAGATGTGATAAAACTGGTATTTTTCTCTGTCTGTATGTTTGCTCATCACATAAACACAATTTTTTTTTTTGCTTTATGTCTTGTCAACATCATTAGACACCGCAAAAGGTCTGGGGGAGGCAAGGAACAAGAAGGAATAAATTCGGCCATGGCCTCTTGAAGGAACAATCCCAGAGTTTTGCCACAGTGAATTGAGGAAACCATGGAAAACCCAAATGTGGATGGACGGACAAAGATTCGAACTTGCATCCTTCTGAATGCAAGGCCAGAGCATTACCCCCCACCCCGCAAACTCTCTGTGCTAATGGATGGATTTTAATGAAACTGCTCATAGTTACAGCTTATATCACTGGTTGGGATATAGGATACATTTAATACAGACTAGAACTACATAAGGATACAGAGGCCAAAACTTAAGTTTTGTCTGTCTACGCATCATGTAAAAAGTATTTTTATGAAACTGCATATAGTTACAGCATATGTCACAAGCAAACATATATAGTATACATTCCATACAGATGAATCACATACTTCTCTACAAAAAAGTAAATTTGGAAATGTGTGCGCATCTCTCAAAACTTAATGAAACACATTGGAACAAATTATTGCACACTGTAAACTAATGACATCAGTTAACATTAAGGACACAATCAGAAACATAGTTCTTTATGATCCAGGGTTCCAAAACCATAAATTTTGGATTCTTTGGCTGTGAGCATACAATGAAACTGCATACAGTGATAGCTTATGTCATCAATTAAAATGCTGGATAGTTTTTACACTAACTACTATTATATTTCAGCCACATATATCCTTGGAGTTTAGTATTCAATGATGAATTATGGATTTTTTATTAAATATTTATTCTTGATAAGATCTACCTTTTTGAAATCCACACTGATATTGACTCAACTGAATGTCAAATGTTGGCCCTGCTCTTTTCAGGAAGATTTTTGATAATACTTTGTAAGCAATTTGCAGTGGGGATACTCCTCTATAGTTATTAACACTTTGTTTATCATCTTTCTTCTGCAATGGATGTATTATGGACACATTCCATTTTATCTGGAATCTTGTATATTCTTCAAATATCTTCAAACATTACCTACAACTCTTGAAGGCTGCGACAAGAGAAAAACATACATGACATACACTAAAATACATTTCGGGTTTACATCTTATTCATTGTTGTAGGGAACGATTCATGTGGTTTGGGAGGTGTGCACACACTGAAGTTTGTGTTTAACTTTGGCGTGTGCACACCTTCCGAACCACATGACTCGTTCCCTACAACACGAATAAGGTGTAAAATGGAAATAGTGTGTATTTTAGTGTACATCATATATGTTTTTCTCTCGTCGCTGCCTTCAACTTTGGTGAGTGATGAGTCATTTTCCCTTTCCTTATCATTTATGTTGCCTAGAGCCACTTCCTTTTTCCTAGTTTCATTACTGTAACTTGAATGATTTTTGATTGGGAACATTTTAAGAGTTTGTTGTTATGGAGTCTTCTACACCAGCTTTGTTATATTTTAGATCATTAATTTCTTCGACAGTGGGTGGTGTATCTTCAAGTTATTCATTAGTTTTTGAAAATTCCAGTTTATGGTTTGATGTAGGACAGTTTAGAAGCATATCACAGTGCTTTACTAGTATTCCACAGTTCTCGTATTGTTCAGGCCAACCATACCATTTTCATCTTTGAAGAATGTACTAGGGGCTTGATAGCCCTTTACTTAAAAGTCTGATAAACATTTTGGAGTTATTTTTATCAAAAATATCATTGCAATTCAGTAAGTTGTGATTTTGTAAAAGCTCCTTGAACTCCCCTTACTATTCTTGTGGTATCTTCTTTTGCTTTTTTAAATTGTTCATAGCAATTAATCTTTCCAGAGTATTTCCACTTTTTTCCGTTGTTCTTGCTATTAAGACTTCTTCACATATATATATATTTTTTTTAAAACTGCTTTACGTCTCTCAACAGTGAGGTCTTTAGAGACAGGAAAGGATGGGGGGCAAGGAATGGGAAGGAATTCGGCCATGGCCTTTTGAAGGAAGCATCCCGGCATTTGCCTGGAGTGATTTGGGAAACCATGGAAAACCCAAAGCTGGATGCCCCGGACAGGGTATTCGAATCGCCGTCCTCCCGAATGCGAGGCCAGAACGCTATCCGTTACACCACCACGCTCGGTCTTCACATATTCCATTCCACCAAGGCTTTTTTTAGGTTCGGTTAACTCAAATGTTTTCTGAACTGCTTTGGTTATTTCTTTTATTCTATTGAGAAAATTTCTTTCATTTTTATTTACTTCTTTTATGTTACCAACCATTTTTCTAGGCTTTGAATACTTCATGACAAAAAAAGTATGCAAATATGATCTTATAAATGGATACATATGAAATGAAAATAATAAAATAGGATCAATTTTTAAATTTACTTAAACCCAAAAAACTCCGCTAAGGCGGTGGCAAGCCCAGGACCCAACTTTTTAAAGAAGGGGAGGGAGGAGTAACACCTCGTTTAAAAAAAAAAGGTTCTATTGCCTCCGGTTGACAACACAATTTGAGGGTAACAGGGAAGACCTCAACGGCAGTGACAGTGGAGAACTTTAGAATCCAGATATAAAACTTCCCTTCACTTAGATCTTCAGCAAGGGAATGCATTGAGAAGCAATACCTTTAAAAAGAAGAAACGATAAGTATTGGAACATGGAATGTACGAACATTATTTCAGGCAGGAAAACTAGAAAATGCAAAAGAGGACATGAGTAAGAATGGTTTAGATGCATTTGGCATGTGTAAAGTGAGATGGGGAGGAGATGATGAGGTAGAAAGATGAGGTTATAAGTTTTTATACTCGGGAGAAGAATGGTGAAAATGGAGTGGTAATAATGATAGGAAAAGAACCTGAAAAAATAAGGTTATTGATGGTGCAATATATTAAAAGGTAGATTGATCATGCTACGACTGCAGGGAAGTACGAAAGATATGGTATTAATACAGATACACAAGCCAACTAGCCTGCATAGAAATGAGGAGATAGAAGAATACTATGTGAAGATGGAAGAACTTATCGAGAAAGAGAATAGAAATGCTTGTATCATCATTTTAGGGGACTGGAAAGAAGTGGTAGGTGAAGGAAAACATAAAATAAAAATTTGGAATAGGGATAAGAAATGAGAAGGATGAGAGACTAACTCTTGTAAAGAAAATTCACTAGTGGTAGGTAACACCAGATTTGAAAATCACAAAAGGAGATGTTATACATGGATCTCTAATTTGAATGGAGAAAGGTACGAGCTGGACTATATTCTGATACAAAAAAGGATTAGGAACTGTCTAAAGAATGCTAATGCAGGAGCGGACATAAATTCAGGTCGCAACCTCGTAGCAGGAGAAATACAAGTTGAAGAAAGTGAAGAGAGGCAAAGCAAGAGAACTGAACTTGGAAACATTAAAGGAGGAAAAGTTGAAGAATGTATAATGAAAAATTGATAAAAATGAGGAAGAGCTCTGACAGCTGTCAAAGAAAAGAAATTCTAAGAATCAGAATAACAAAAATATCAGGAAACGAATGGATAATAGAAAACATGTTGATAAAGATGGAAGAATGGAGAAAGTGGAAAAATGTGGGAAATGAAGGAAGGAAAAGGTATAGATAACTGAACAATGAACTAAGAAGAGGAACTAAACAAGCAAGAGAAAGATGGATGAAAGAGAAATACAAGGAAACAGAGAAAGAGGGAAAGTATGAAATGATGCACAGAATGGGTTCTTTGATAGCCTTTGAAAGTAAGAAAAACAAGAACATGGAAACAGAAAGAATCCATGGCACATTAGCCAAAGAACTACGTGTTGAGTAGCTGAAAATACAGAATGATTGTATAAGGGGAATCAAATACTGAAACTGAAGAGGAGGCACAGGTAAACAGAGGATGGAAAGAGGTATGAAAACTTGGAGGCAGAGGTAAAAAAAGCTCTGAGGAAGGTGAGAATCGGAAGACATGTGGAATCAATTTGCCAGCAGAAGTGTTGCAGAGTTTAGGAAACAGAGGAAGAATGGAGATAGTATGCCTTTTGGAATGAAATATATGACAACGGGGAATGACCAGAAGACTTTCTCACAACTGTTATGATACCAATTCAGAAAAAAAGAGAGTACAAATAAATGTGTAGAGCATAGAACTAGCAGTCTAATTTTGCATGCAGCTAAAGTGTTGTTGAGAGTGCTGAACAGAAGGCTATATGGAAAGTTAAATAGATGGATTGGAGAAGAACAGTTTGGATTTAGGAAAAGAAAGGGAACAAGAGATGCAACTGGCCTGTTGAGAATCATAGGAGAAAGATATATTGTGAAATGAAGAGAAATTT
The DNA here is from genome assembly GCA_031002005.1 of Vandiemenella viatica. Classification (NCBI taxonomy): domain Eukaryota; kingdom Metazoa; phylum Arthropoda; class Insecta; order Orthoptera; family Morabidae; genus Vandiemenella; species Vandiemenella viatica. The sequence continues at coordinate 295,579,459 of JARYHS010008074.1, forward strand.
ATGCTGTCTTTATTGACTTGGAAAAAAGATTTTCACAGGGTGCTATGGAAGAAGGTAATGGATATATTGAAGAGGAAATGAGTAGATTGGAAGGAGAGAAGGTTGGTACAGAACCTATATTTACAACAGAAAGTAAGAATAAAGATTGAAAACGAGATGTCGGGAGGAAAGCATCATTGGGAAAGGTGTTAAGACAAGGTTATTAACTTAACCATTATTATCAAATTTATGGCTAGAAGAAATCATTGGGAAATGCTTAGATGGAAAAAGATGAGTGCGTATTGGTGGCAAGAGAATAGAAAATATATATGATTTACCAATAATACGGTCTTTTTGGCAGAAAGCGAACAAACTCTAAACCAAATGCTTAAAAATCTAGATTAAGCTTGTGAAGAGTTTGGAATGAAAATCAATACAGCAAAAACTAAGAGTATGGTAATTGGAAAAGGAAGAAATAAATATTAAAATAGGACTAGCTGATATCAGCCAAGTGGTATTCCTCAAATATCTTGGGAGTACAATCACTGAAGACTTGAGATGCCACCAAGAGGTAAAAACTCACATTTTCATAGTGAAGGAAGCATTTAATAGGAAGAGGCAACTATTAACTAGAAAAATAGACAAAGTGCTCAAAAAAAAAAAAAAAAAATTCTTGGCAAAATGTTTTCTATGGAGTGTGGCTCTTTATGGGGCAGAGACGTGGGCACTGAGACGAGAAGATGAAAAACTGTTAGAAGCATTTGAGATGTGGATGTGGAGGAGGGAAACGGATAAGCTGGATGGATAAAGTAAGCAATGCTGAAATGATAGAAAGGGTTGGTGTAAGGAGAAAAACTACTACAAGTCATAAAAGAAAGAAAGAAGAAACTGGATGGGACATTTGCTGAGGGGGGAATGCTTACTAAAAGACATCTTGGAAGGACTAGTTTGTAGTAGGAGTGTGAGAGAAAGAAGGAGGTGCAAGATTACAGATAACATCAGAGAAAATGGCAACTACATGGACATGAAAAGAAGAGCACAAGACAGAAGAGCAGCCATGCGAAAACCTGCCTTAGGGCAGAACACTGATGATGATGATGATGATGATACACCAAAACATGCTCGGTTATTACATCAATTATTGTATCCAGTAGTGTCACTTTCATGCTTCTGTGCATTCTACTGCACCATTGGGAAATTAAATTTTAAATTGCTATGTAGATGTCACTTTAATTTCACATAATTTACAGAAAAGAACTACAACGAATAAAATTTTTCTCGGTAACTAGCCAAGTTAGTCCATCGATGGACTAACTCGGCTAGTTACCCGAAAAAATTTAATTTATTTTTAACGCCAAGAAAACCTCCAGTCTTATGAAGAACTATTCCATATGTACTAAAACACTCCTCTCCAAATTCCTTTATGTATATCCGTAACTTCACACTTTCAGAAAAGTTTGTTTTAGGCATGGTACTCACTGATCCATTGTACATTTAACACTTACCGAGGATTATTTTCAAAACTATTGGCTACAATGAGAGATTGTTTGGTGCGGCTTGACATAGGCATGCTCCTGCTACATTGTCCAGATTAAAAGCTGGATGGAACATTAAAGTTTATAGAGTGACAATATTATATAACTTTAATTCTTGACTAATGAATTTTGATCAATTCAGTGACAATTAGCTGTGTAACAGGAGAACAGTTCTGTGAATAATTGTCTTTATTTCTTCCCATTTATAGCTTCTAGTGAATTCCCGGGTCTATTAAAAAATTATAATATTTTTCCTCAAAATATGACCATAAATATTATTGCAATATAATCTTCATGGGTTCATTGCCAGATTGTGTAATCACGCAATCCAGCAGCAAGCCCGCGAAGATTATACTGCAGCGACATGCCAGGAAAGCCTTCTTTCACACATAAATATTTTTGTAATATGACCAAAACTAAAAAATGGCCTGAATATGCATTTATATAAAATACATTTAAATACAACAAGAAATGTTTAATCAGTGTTTAATTCAGCATTACAACTCAAAAAGAAAGCAGAAAAAAAATATGACTTGTCATAAAGGTCTGAACCCAATTTATCACATATTGTGGTCCCTCATAGTGTAAGACCTTCAGAAAACGTTCATTTATTTAATCCTTAGTGAATAGACTATTGTAGGAAGCAATGTGGTCCTACCCTCATCCTGTAAATGCCACATTATTGCCTGGTCATTGATATAGTTTGTGGCTTTTAAAAAGTTGGGTTAATAGTAGACTTGCAACGAATAGTATATTCGGCCATACGCCAAATACCGAATATTAAGGCAGACTTCCACATGGCCGAATAGCCGAATATTCGGCAAAAGTATTCGGCCGGAGTGAGCCAAAATCTGTATTGCTGTGCTTGTCTCTCGCCTGCCTGTTAAAGCAGAGTTACCTCCCACCACTCTAACCCTGTTTTAAACAAGCTTGAAGTATGGCCTCAAGTATCTAAGTTGGATTATTTATGACATTACTTTTTTTTTTCTTAAGAATAACATCCAATGAGGTGTGAAGAAGGAAAAGCTTTCTTATGATAGTACATAATACGGGATAAGCAATTGGTATAACCTTCTTAAGACCGAATTGCTGATACCACTTTCTGAACTGCCCCCTACATAGTACGACAGTGATTACTTCGATCAATAATCTTCTTGTAGTATGATACGCCATTCTTCACTATATTTATCAATAACAGAATGCAGTATTTCCATTGTCACAACATCCTCATACCTCTGTATGTCTGTGAGAAGGGCATTTAGACTAAATGTTGAATATAGGCTAAAAGCCATCATCATCAACGTTTATGAGTTACAAGTTGCAGAACTGGGAAGATTCGCGACTTCCGTTTTGTTTGAATATATTAATTCTGACAAGAAAACCTAAAATTATGACCTTAGTTTTATTAAATTCAGACTATCACTTTGTAACTGCAAGTCAACACAATTAAAATTAGCAAATACATCTGTTAAATGAGCCATGTATGGTTTTCATTTCATCTGTACTAAAAGCTTGAAATTACCTTACTAAATACCTGAACTGTTGAAAGTGATCAATGCAGGGACATCACAAGAAAAAATGCAGTTGAAACTGAATTGATATTTTATTTAAATATTTAATAGTATATCATGGCATGATAATCCGTACATTTGGGGCAAGCAAGAAGAGAGAAATTTCCGTGTTTGACAAAGCTTGGAGCAAAAATACTGGCCCGCGCCAGGAAGCAGTGTTTATTCGGAGCGGTTTTTTCTCTGAAGCTGGAAATGTCTACAAGAAGAAAGACGTAAACTACTACCTGACAATGAAGAAAAATTAGTATTTCTGCGTCACAACCTTCCACTCCCAAATTTCAATTATGATGATTCCAGTGAATAGATATATAATATTTTTGTTTGCTTTGACATCGTGTAAGTTGACCATGCCACGATTATTTTTTGCAATTGTAAATTAAATACGTTACCATGCAATGAATCAATAGTTTTGTTTTAGGCAATTATCAAACTAAAAAAAAAAAAAATCCTAAGTATTCGGTATTCGGCCAAATAGAACCTAGATATACCGAATATTCGTTGCAAGCCTAGTTAATAGTTTATACTAGCATATAATCTAAGGCAGTACAAATGCAGTATCGTATATTCTTCTTGTGGACCACCTGCGCCATCTTTGTTGACCACAGGTTGAGAAGCACTGCTTTAGAGTAACAGCGAAATCAAGTGAAGGATTTGTCTGACATCTTGGAAGTTGAGAAAAGCACATTATGCCAGGCAAATGAAAATGAAGGGATCTGTGGTGTGTTGTTGGTAAGTGGCCAGCATCCGAGAGCTGTTTCAGTGTTACAGCCTCATAGCCTGACTCAGTGGCTTAGCTAGCTGGTCAGAAGAAGGTGTAATTGTTTTTGGACAGTTCTCTCATAGCTTACGTTTTTTGAGGGGTAAGGTGGTTCAAATAAGAAATGGAGCTGAAAGAGGGTGAGGGCACAGTGGAAGGAATGAATTCCTAGAACAGAAGTAGGACATTGGTTTTGGGAAGGAGAGATGGGTTGAGCTGGGATGAATATTGGAACTGCAGGAAGCTGGGCTCAATCTAGGGCTGTCAGTTGTCCCTCCCAAACATAGTTTGAAATTGATGTAATCATCATAAAGTACAGCTGAATGCTAACTTTTCATGAACTAAAACAGCATAACAGAACTTAGGAGTTGACTTTAAAAATATTTAAATTATTTATTACTATTTCAGCTGTTTTAACAACTTTTTATTTATTGGTTTCCAATGATACTATGGATCCATCATTATTTTCTTCTCAACCTTCTCCCACCTTTTGCTCCTCACCCCCCCCCCCCCCCCCAATCCCCAAAATTTTGCTATATTCCCAACAGTCAACAGCCATTCCAATTCACTCACAAGGAAAGACCCATTGACTTGTCTTGTGCTTCAAGCTTCAAGACTATATTGTACAGTTAAGGGCATATCTGAAATACTGTTTAGCTGTGTTCAGCATTTTTCTACTATAAACAGCCCTCCTGCCTCCAGATGTATACACTGTAGTATTTGATGATGTAACTATTGTATATTTACATGACACTAACTGCTAATGTTAGTTCAGGAATCTGGTTAAGAGGGGTTCTACTATCCCAGATTGGAAGCCGTTTAGTTTTGGTCACAACCTGAAATACTAAGGGCACAGGTTCAAAATCCTGAGCTAAGGAGCAGCTCTCACGAACGGGTTTTGATGGAAAGTAGACAATCATAATTCACACTAGAAGTGACAAAAGTCAAGTGCAATACTATTTGAGTTTACTGGAACAAACTGTCAAACATATAGCTTGGATTTGGATGTTAGGTTCATTAGGCGTGGGACGAGAAAGTAGCTGTTTCTTCAAGTCAGATCCCATGGTGATCTACGTCAGTAACGCTATGTAGCACGCACCTCAGCAATACAAACTGTATACGAGGCATGTTTTTTAAGTAAGTACCTTTTTGAAATTAAAAAAAGACATGCAAATATATATCAATAATTTTATTTTTACATGAAAGCCTGTACCTTACTCTACTTTTGTACATAATTCCCTTCAATATTAAGGCGCTTGTCATAACGTAGTACCAGTTTTTGAAAACCCTCCTCATAGAAATCTGCCGCCTGACTTGTTAACCACTGCATCACAACTGTTTTGACTTCGTTATCGTCTTCAAGACGCTGACTGCCCAGGTGTTTCTTCAAGTGCAGGAACAGATGGTAGTCACTGAGCACCAGATTAGGGCTGTACGGAGGATGATCTAGAGTTCCCCATCGAAAAGATGTGATGAGATCTTTGTTCTGATTAGCCACATGTGGACGGGCATTGTCATGCAACAAAACGATTCTCTTGCTCAACTTGCCACGTCTTTTGTTCTGGATTGAACGGCGCAGATTGTTCAATATCTCACAATAAGCTGCTGCATTGATTGTCTCATTACGAGGTAGAAATTCCACAAGCAATACTCCTTTTCTGTCCCAAAAAACTGTGCACATGATTTTCCGGGCAGAAATCGTTTGCTTGAACCTCACTTTTTTGGGTGAATCTGAATGCCCCCATTCCATGGACTGTTGCTTTGATTCAGTTGTGACGTAGGCCACCCATGTCTCATCACCTGTAACATTTTGGCTTAAGAAATCATCACCATCGTTGTGGTACCGCTCAAGGAAAGTCAATGCACTGCCTAAACGTTTGGTTTTGTGCACATCCGTTAACATTTTTGGTACCCAACGTGAGCACAATTTTCGGTAATTCAAGTGCTCGGTGACAATGCCATACAAAACACTATGAGAAACATTAGGAAAGTCATCATACAAGGAGGAAATCGTAAAGCGTCTGTTTTCTCTCACCTTATCCACTTTCTGTACCAAACTTTCATTAACGATCGAGGGACGCCCACTCCGTTATTCATCATGCACATTTGTGCGGCCATCTTTAAATGCTCTCACCCACTTTCTCACCATTCCATCACTCATAATGTTTTGTCTGTAAACTGCACAGATCTCACGATGAATATCGATCGGTTTTAGGCCTTTAGCACAAAGAAATCTTATAACAGCCCATACTTCACAGTCAGCGGAACTCACAATTATCGGAGGCATCTTAAACACTCAGTGAACAATGTAAACAAGGAAGAATTAGACTGTAATGGCGTCAGTGCGTAGGCAAGAGATGCAGGTACCCAGTGCGCATGCGCAGAATGCCGACCGTAGTGCTGCAGCCACGGTGTGATAAAACGGTACTTATTTAAAAAATACGCCTCGTAGCATTTGCGGAACAACTTGATGGTACTGGCCACACCAAAGAGTTAGCTGGGATTTCTTATACTAGTCGGCACAATGCAGCCTTATGTTACTCTGTTAAGCTGCAATGCACACCCTACCTTATTTGATAAGCAAATCTTATTTTGTCCAAAGCGAACAGTTCTGCCCTCAAAAGTGGCATAGGGAACAAAGATTCTATTCATACGCTGCTAGAAGAACAAGGTTCTATTAATTCAATCTGCTTGCCTACTGAGAAGGCTACCCATTAAAACAAACACTGCCCGCAGCTTCTGGCGCCCTCAGATAGCAGCCTCACTTTGGCCCATGCAATGCATTTTAGATAATACAATTTACAATAATATTTAGTACAATACAGGGTGCAAGTCAAATGAGCATTAAATAATACAAAGAAAGTGTATATAAAGAAAAACTTGGAAATACTATGATAAGAAACTGGAATTTAAAATATGTCAGAAACAATTAGAAACAAGCATAAATCCAACTGAACATCAAATTATTTAAGTTCAGTAAATTGGTATTCCTGATGTTAATTATTAGTTAATAGCTTTATTAATAACAACGGTCAAAGGCATTACTGGAAACAGCCACTTCTAATGGATATAGAAATTGGTAGATGCGGTAATCAGTAAAATTACTGTCTGGTAATTGTGGAGAGAGGAAAAATATGATAAGGAGGAATTCACAATGTCAACAATTTCTTTGAAGTGTAGAGAGTCACAAAACAACCAGCATCAATACGTGAAGGAGAATTCAGTAAAGGAAGACAGTAAAATAAAATATGAGAATCAAAAATATCTCTTTCCATTTAGTCATTCTGATTCTCAGCAAATTTAATAAATTCAATAATAATATGGAAAATGGCTCTCTTTGTTCTTCTACTAATATTATTACCTTTAGTATGCTGTTTATCATCATTGCAGTTCAAGTCATATTTATAAAGCAATCTTTCCACTACTACATGATGTGAGTGTAAATGACTGCAAATCTTTCAATGATGTTTCAGGTTTAACAATACCAGAATTATATTCTGAAACATTAAGCTTCTCTGCGATGAATAAAGGGAACATAATGTGTGTGAAATAACTTTCTTAATATTGCTCAAATAACTTCACTACTACGAAACCTTTATGTGGAGTTTTTCTATTATCATGTTAAATTTAAACCATCCTGAAGTAACCAATTCAATACAACTCAAATAATGAGGATCATTATGTTAAGAATGAAGAAAAAAACATAAGGAAGCAACAACATTAATCTTCCTACACAATTTTTTTTAAGAAGAGTAGGTGGGAGAGTACAAACTACACTGACAGTAGAATAAGGAAACAGGGGTAAGTAAGGAGACCGAACTATAAATACTAGTGGTAAAGACAGCAGGATGTAGGGGAATCATCTAAATGATTAGATGAGGTGACTACAAAGGAGCTGATAAAACATTAAGAACACAAATATGCTTTCACTTACCTACGATATAATCTGATAGTTCCTCAGGAATCAGGGGATTCTTCTTCTTGCATAGAGCAATGTAACGTCGCATTAGTTGCATGTCAAGTGACTGGAAGGTCATCGGTGGCTGTTTGCAATGCTGATGAACATATGCTATATGATGAGCTAACCTGTAAAAAAGTAATAAAAGAATCAAAACTAGATGCTAATAAAAAAAAAATGAAGACATATGCAAGAAAGTGTATAATATACTAGCCAACAAGCTCAATTTCTAGAAGTGCCAAGAAGGAATATATCAACTGATGAACCCAAATGATATTTTAACTGATAATTCATATCACAACAAAGACAACAGAAAACTATTTTTACACTACTGACTTTTTACAAACCTTGAACCAGTTGCATTCTGGATTGGAGATAGATCACACAGAAACTCATGTCCACCTAATCCCACTCATATCTATAGTTTCTTATTGCATATGTATTCAGTCATCACTAATTCTGTATCATAGCTAAGAAAAACTTTTTTCAATTACATAGATTCCACCTAAACCTATTTGAGGAAAGTATCAGTCAGTAAAACCTAAATGGTTATAATTACAGAAATCAATTTCAATGTTGCAGTTGTTACAGAAGCAGTTCTGGCTATGCTTAAGCTTATCTTATTATGACAACCATATAAATTTACATCTGAAAACAGTCATCTCATCCGACTACTACATTATCTTTCCTTCACTTAATTCAGGATCTGCAAATATTAAAATCCAAATGTGCAACATTATCTGCTTGGGAAGAAATAGACTTACATTATCCCTGCTTATATTAGGAAGTCATCATTCAAAAACTTTCCTCCCACCACATAATTTGTAAAATACCTTACATTAATTCCCAATTTAAATAAGGACAGGAAAAGTACATAAAACTTGAAAAGTTGTAGATACATGGGAGCATACAGACAGGATACAAAACAAACACAAATACACAAAACCTGAGATGACTCCTAAATCATATGAAAGAATGTTGCAATATACAGTACACATCATGCATCATTAGAGACAGTGATCACATTAATGAGCTATCAGTAATCGATTGCTGGTGAGAGGTAAAAAGATTATTTGGAGGCTGCAGGAGGTAAGGGACTGTGAAGTTTAAAACTGGAAAAGGGAAGGGGAGGGGGGTAAATACCACACAAAATAAGTAGTGCAGGAAGATTTAGAAAGTAAGCATGAAAACTTAATGACTGGTAACAACTGTGTCCTAAACTCCATATAAACCTATAACTATAGGCCACTTTGGCAAACTGCTTCCCCTCAACACCTAACATTACATCTGATAAACATGTCAACTCACAAAATACCATTTGTTGCAGTGAAGAATCACTCTCCAAATGTTTCTACAACCTGACACAAGCCTTCACATTAAAGAATACTCAATCACTCTAAGACACACTCCACACACCACAAAAACCAATTAAATGTGACTATTTCCCTTCAAAAACATCTACTGCCCCCTGCACTTGTGTCTTCAGACAACCCAACTTGGAGACTATCACAATCCACAGATACCCAACTCTTAAATCCTGAAGACTAGTCCATGAATCTCTCCCCTCCAACAATTCACAATATAAAACTTACAGCATGATCCCAGCTACCATCCATTAGTCAAATTCCGCCACCAGAGAAACCTTGCCAATTACTGGAGCTCTAATCTGTGCCATAACCCATCTTTGTACAATCTCACTAAACTTCACAATCCCAGTTCGCATATGGGCCTCACAACAGTAACAACATATTTCACAGCTAGAGTTATCATAAGCCAATTCAATCATGATATGATGTGACCTCTTAAAGTTGTGAGTCCATAAAGAATTTCAACAGTTTTCTCCAGGAAGGACAGTCTTGGGTGACTCTCTCCCAGCCAACTTCAGTGATCCTACGTAAGAGTTCTCTCCAAAATTATCCCGCCTTCCTTCATATTTCCCCACTGGTGTTATTTTGCATCATGGTGGCATCTTTCAAAGTAGTCCCCATTTGATTGAAGAATATGTTTCCAATGGCCTTTCCACTTTTGGAAACCATTCTGGAATCACCTTTAGAGCATTTGTTGTATTAGTTTCGAGTGTTTCTTTGTCGTCGAATTGGTGTCCTTTGAGCAGCATTTTTAATCTTGGGAACAGCCAAAACTCGCAGAGAGCTACGTCAGGACGGTACGCAGGCTGACAGAACTATGCGACTTCGTCCTGCACAAGGTTCGATGCAAGAGCTGGTGCGTTATTGTGATGTAGAAGCCAGTCACTACTTCACAAAAGCTGATGCCGTTTTCTTCTAATTGTATCATTCAATATTTTCATAACTTTAAGATAGTATTCTTTATTGATCTTCTGACCTTTAAGAGCATATTTATTATGCACAACACTCTAATAATAAGTGGGGAAAAAACAATCAGCGACGACCTGACATTGCTCCGACTTGGCCATGCTTTTTTCAGTCATGGTTCTGACGACAGCTTCCACTACAAAGAGTGTCATTTTGTTTTGAGATCATAATCATCGGTGGTCAGTATTTCTACCGATACAGGGTCTGCCCTACTGAAATGTAATGATTTTTGAGAATACATGGACATTTTCCAGAATTTTTTCCCAATTTTACATTTTCAAGTTGGCAACCTTTTTGTTTATGTAATATGGGGAATCGCTCGATTGATTGTATGACAGGAAGTTAACTATTGTGGAATGTTATCAATGTCTTTAGGAGAATACCTTTATGCCAAACATTTTCAACATTTTTAGGGGATTCGTGGGCTAATTCGTTGTTTATATAAACGAGGATTCGGATTTCATTTGGTCATTAGTTTTCAACATTTAGAAGAGAGACTTTCTCAGAGTTACTAAGTTAAAATGTCGTCAGACAAAAAACTGAGTACAAGCACGAGTGTAATAATAATAAAAAAAGAGATACAATTTTACAGAAAAGAATGGGAAGAAGAGTTTTCTGGTTGGCTGCAAAAAAGTTGTAGGAATGCAAACTATACCTATTAATAAGGATAATAATATTAATAATTATCATTAATATTAGGTTGAAATTTGACCTAGAAGAAGAGTAAAAAGTTTACGGGAAATTCGTTCTGTGGCATCCAACTCAGAAGCAATCGATTGTCTATGACTGCTTGTATCAATTCTAAGATGGTGAGCCTTGTTGTACTGCATCTCGGATAAATTTTTTCCTTCTGTTAATTTCGTGCAACATTTTACAACAGAGTGAAGCTAAAATGGCAAGAAAATATTACAACAACGGATTTAACCAAAATTTCAAACAATTGTCATTGCTTTTGCAGCACCGGTGCCAGCTAATAGCTGCACGCCGCTCTCATATTTTGGCATTTTTAATTTAATTTGTAGCGACTTTTCTGAAAAAGGAGAGTTTCAAATGTTTAGAGGACATTATATTGAAGCAGTTAAAACAAATTTCAACAGTTCCAGAACCAGTTTCGGGCAGGTGGAGAATGCCCCCTCCCACCCAATTATTTTGTATATTACCACCACCATAGCATATAACGTCTTTTTAATTCTATTATAATTTCCAGGTGAAATAAGATAAGCCTCGTATGTTGTGGAATATAATCTACCATTTACCATTTTGGAGCACCTACTTAAACTGATAGTCCGTTTGTCCCAATTCTAAAACTGCAGAAGAAATAAAATGTTTGACGACGAAAACTCGCACCATAATTGATCAGATTATAAGTAAAGAAAGTTTTGATAATTTATGTCAAGATCTGTGGCAAACTAAGTTTTTGCTTATTGCCCACTGATTTAGCACAACCAAACACTTGTGCTTAGTCATGAGATACGCTAAAAAGCATTGCACCAAAGATTGTTTTTTTAGCTATTATTCCATTAGAAGCTGCTATTAGAATACATCGTATACTTTTTTTTAGAAGCATTGACATTCGACCTACTATATAATTTTGTAAACTTGCTCACTCACCCACCTCGATAGCTACTGATTGGAAAATTGTGACGTCATGCACCAGCCTTCACTCGCAAATTACCAGCGATCAAAGATTATTATTAACTAGCTGGTACCCACGACTTAGTGTTTGTAAAGAATTTGGATTGACAGCTACCAACATCTTACCACCATACAGCATGATTGGAGACTCGATGCTATTACCACACACAAACATCAGTCATCTGTGCTATGTACTTCAGGCAGCTAAGTAAAATACATGTCTTTGGTCGAAATACGAAAATATCCTTGATCGGCAAATTTCAACCACCATTTCTCCCACACTACCACAGTTACCGAAATTCAGCTAACGTTGTTCTTGACGGGTGATGCTGTGCTACTACCACACACAAACACCAGTGATCTGAGCTATATAGTTCTGGCTGAAAAGTGATACAACATAACTCATACGTTTTTGGTAAAAATATGAAAGTGCCACAGGTCGACCACTTTCAACCACCATATCTCCCACAGCCCCATAGCTACCGACATCTAACCACCATAATACACGATACCACTACCACGCACAAACACCAATGATATATGCTCTGTAGTTGTGGCAATAGAGTGACATATACGCAGACACATGTATTTGGTCGAAATACGAAAATATCCTTGATCGGCTACTTTTAACCACCATTTCTCCCACACTACCACAGTTACCAAAATCGGCCAATGTTGTTATTGACGAGTGACTTTGTGCTACTACCACACACAAACACCAATGATCTACGCTAGATAGTTTTGGCTGAAAAGTGATACACCATGACACATACGTTTTTGATAGAAATATGAAAGTGCCGCAGGTCGACCACTTTCAACCACCATATCTCCCACACCCCCATAGCTACCAACATCTGGCCACCATAGTACACAATACCACTACCACACACAAACACCATTGGTCTATGCTATGTAGTGGTGGCAGCAGAGTGACACATATGGAGACATATGTCTTTGGTCGAAATACGAATATGCCCTGCATTGACCACTTTTATTCATCATATCTCCCACATCCCCACAGCTATTGACATTCGGCCAACGTTGTGCACGACAGGAAACTCCATGCTACTTCCTCACACAAAGACCAGTTATTTGTGCTAGGTAGTGGTGGCTGAAAAGTGAAATATAGGAGAACACACACACACACATATATATATAAGATTAGAGGTTATGTAAACAATTAAATAGCTAAAATACTGCTATGAAATTAATTGCCAGATTACATTCATTAAGTTAGCTTTTTGCAGCATTTCATTATTTAAAAACTCTACAGCTAAAAACAATGTAGAACTACATTTCAGAAGCATGCTGCTAATGAAAGAAACATAAAAAACTTAAATTACTCATGGCCTCTCCTGTAACGACGAATGCCAATTCTCATTCCGGCCTAGGCTAAATTTCAGTTTAATTGAAACTTCCACTAATATTTCTGTTTGACTAAAGGTTATACACGGTAGAATCAGAAAGTAGTAGGACTGAATTAATTTAATTTTTTTTACTGAGCTAATTAGTACAAATCGTTAGTAGTCCTCGAAATAGCACCCTTGTGCTTCGACAACGCATATAATGTGATGCCCACTGCACATACGCCTTCTGGAGCTCGGTTTCCAGGATCTCATTCGGACAAGTTGTCATGGCCGCCTGGACATTATCTACTGAACTGTGGCAACCCTGTCCTTTGGCAGAAACTCCCTCAAGTATGGTGTGGCACGGCGCATTGTAGTGGTGAACCTTCCGAGAATCGGTGTCCAGCCGCATGCAGAGGACACATTTGCACAACCTGTCAAGCACGTCCATGTAAAAACCGGCATTCACAGTCTGTCCAGAGGGTACAAACTCTCTGTGAACCACACCACGACGGTCAAAAAGCAGATGAGTATGGACTTGACCCTTGACTTGCTCGTTTTGGCTTTCTTCAGAAGCAGGGACTTGTTGGTAAGCCACTCAGTGTTCTAGAGTTTGGTCTCCGGGTCATACTCAAAACACCATGTTTCGTCACCGGTAATCACATTGTCAAGGAAATTTCGGTTTTCTTGAACAGTTCGAAATTTTCTGGGAAATTTGCACATGATTCGCTTTCTGTTCATCACTCAAGACTCTTGTATAAACTTGGTGCACACGTTTCGCAAGGCCAAATCCTCGGTAACAATTTTTTGGATGCTACCGTACGAAATCCCAAACTCATCAAAAATCAGATGAATGTTTGAGTGCTGGTCTGACTCCAGTATTGCCTTCACTTTGGCCACATTTTCATCAATCCTTGAAGTTGATAGGCGACCGACACACTGGTCATCTTCGACGAGCACCCGCCCATCCCAGAACAGCTTATGCCATTCCAACACCATTGAGTGGCTCATGGCAGCATCCTCATAGGTGCCCTTAATCATTCCAAGGGTCTCCGGCGCGGTTTTCCCAAGTTTGATGCGGAATTTGATGATGTAGTGCTGCTCAAGATTTTTCTCCATCTTGGATCACGGTGACACTTCTTGACAGAGTTCACAGAAATCGACGTGCTTACTCTCGCTTGCCCACAGGCGACTGGAAAAAATAGCGGTCTCTTCGCAAGGCTCCCCACTACCATGGCCAGGTGGTCCAACCCCCCTCCAGCACTCCGTTGGCACTACAGAAATTCAGTCCTACTACTTTCTGATGCTACCAAATATGTTTATTTTCTCATTGTTCGTGTTTGTTGTACATGGGTTAATAGGTTATTTAAGGTGGACACCACACTCAGACATGTTACATCAATAAATATTCTGCCAATTCATTTCTTTGGAGTAGTTTAACTATTAAATAACGCTCATAATCTAAGGTCTGTAGTAATATCTCTGACTGCTACGTGCACAACTACCATAGATTACACTGTAAATGTTTGGCCAGCCTCTATCAAGAACAAAGAGATGCTTTCAAAGCAATTTGATGATCACATTTTATTCGAACTAAAATAGAAATTTTTCAAATTTTGCAGAGTTAATCTTTAGAGTCAAATACATATCAAGTTTGCATTTCAGCTATTTCAAGTCAAGCGACTACGACCATTGAAACAATTATACAGTGTGTTTCTAAATGAATATCAGGGTTTAAACACTTTTGTAGTATTTATTACGTAAAATGTAAAATTATAATTAATACATGAAATGAAAGAGCAACTTAAACATTTATACCTACAAGCTTACAAGTGTTCAACGTGATCACTTTTTGAAACACGGCAAACATCAAGTCGATAGCACATTTCTTCCCAAATGTTGAATTAGTGTTTGTGGTGTAATTGTTGCAACAGCTGCCTCAAACCTGTTTCTTAGGTTGGGTATGTCAGGTGGTAGCAGAGGAACATACACATCATCCTTTATGAACCCCTACAGGTAGAAATTGCATGGCGTCAGATTGGGAAAGTGTGGAGGCCATGTGAAACAAGATTTGTCTTTGGGTCCTTTGCGGCCAATCCAGCAGCAGGGTACAGCAACATTCAACCAATTGCGTACATTGTTATGCCAGTGAGGTAGTGCAAAATCTTGCAGCCAAATGGAAGTTATTTGGTTTCATCTTCAACCAATTGGGGTAATAGCCATATTTGTGGAGCATCAAGGTAGGAAGTACCAGTTACAGTTGTTTCTCCAAAGAAAAAGGCCCACACTCTTTCTGCCGAGATGTGGCACAGAAAACATTCAGTTTAGGGGAGTCTCGCTGCAATTGTACCAACTCGTGAGGATTTTCTGAACCCCAGATGCACACATTATGAGTGTTCACATTTCCAATGATGTGAAATGTCGACTCATCACTAAAACAAACATGATCCAGAAAATCTTCATCGTCGTGATACAACATTTCATGCACACGTGAACCATGGTCTGTAGGCTTTAGAGCCTGTAACAACTGCAAACGATAAGGATGTAGTTGTAAGCATTTCCATAAAACTTTCCAAACAGTCATTACTGGAATTGCTAATTCATGACTTTCCTTCCGAAATGATTTCTTCGGGCTACGCCTGAAAGACTCTCTCACTCGCTCAACACACTCTTCACTTAACCCTTGGCCGTCCTGTACTCTTCCCTTTGCAAAGGCAGCCGGTATTTTCAAACTGATGATACCATCTCCGGATGTTATTATCACTTAGGGGATGACATCTGAACTTAATCCAGAATGCACATTGCACAATAACTACAGATTCAGTCTATGCAAACTACAGAACACAAAAAGCTTTCTGTTCACTAGTCCCCATTTCCATTTTTGCTACTAGTGCTTCCTAACGGAAGACGGAGGAAATGCTGCATACACATGCACACAGGTACCAATGAACAGAAGTGTTTGAGTTGCTCTTTCATTTCGTGTATTATTTATAATTTAACATTTTATGTAGTCAATACTACAAAGCGTTAAAACTCCGATATTCATTTAGAAAGAAACACCCGGTACAATAACACGATCGTCTCTGACCATGTTTAATTATTCTATTATTATTTCTAAGTCTCTTCAAACTCAAAGAGATTTTATTCAAATTTTACAGAGCGAACCCTTACATTGAAAAACAGGTCAGCTTCATAAAGCTCTTATGACATTTGACAATAAAAACAGGAACTATTCTAGACCCGTGACAATACGTAAAAAAGTGGTCGCGGGCTAACACTAGTATAAAAATAATCTAATGGGTTTTGCATCTGATGAGGCAAACGTAATAATTCTGTTGTAACATTGCTACAAAACGAATTTCTCAATATTTTTATAATTACGTGCACTTGCCATTCGTTTCATCTTTGTGCATCATATGCTTGTGTCAAACTACCATGCAAATTGTGGTTATTGGGGTTGTATTACTTTTTTTTTTTAATACCGATTCTGGGTAAGAATATTCCGATACAAGTAGGCAGCTCACCAGATTGCACATTTTGACATTCGAAACCACTGATAACCACAAACCCACGATTTATCAGCAGTTATAATCTTTTTAAGCAGATTTTCATCATTATTGCCCATTTCCAAATTGTTCCTAAGCAATTTCAAGGTGAAGGTTTTTTTTGCTCCTCCATTAGTAATTTCGGAAAGAATTTCGCGCATACACACAAACCATTTGCAAATTTTCATTTAAAATCTCCCAAAAACTAGCTTTCTGGGGTTCCTACTGTCGCGTTCCCGGTTCTCTTAGAATCCGAGCGACGCCTCTACAGTGGCTATAGCTAACCCTGGTATTGCTGAGCGGTGCTAGAGCCTTCGGGTTAGACAATTTCAGAGAGGGAGGGTGCAGTCAGGCAGATTAAGTCCTACAATTGATAGTCTTAGGAGTTTACTGACAGCCTCCAGTCACAACATGTTATGCACCCGAACAACTTGAGCTATCTTTACGGCCGAAAGACAGAAAATACAACAAGTCAGCTTACTTTGTGAGTGGTGAGGAGCCGCCAGCCAGCCAGCGCAGTCTAGTGGTGTGCACCAATTCCATGGGTTGAGCGATCTCTGTCTGTAAACCCCCCCCCCCAAGCGACAGGCTTATATACAGGGTGTTTCAAAAATAATATACGTATTACAAAGTATTCTTTTGTCCAAACTATCGATTGCTGCGCCCCGGCTCGGCTATTGGAGAAACGAATACATAGTCTAGTTTATTTAATAGCCGCTAGATGTCAGTCATCTTGTGTTATTCTTGGTAGCCGTCATATGTTTAAAATGGCTACTCCACAGCAGAAATCATTTTGTGTTATCGAGTTTGCGAAGTGCAATTCCATGATTACAGTGCAAAGACGTTTCAGGTTGAGGTACCAAATGCATCCTCCGAATGGGTGGAACATTCGTAGATGGTATCGACAGTTTGTAGATACCAGATGTGTATGTAAAGGAAAGAGTCCTGGCCGCCCTCGTGTTTCTGAGGCACATGTTGCATGAATTCAAATTGTTTTCCAACGTAGTCCTTCAAAATCAACTCGTCGTGCCAGTCGGGAGTTACAACTACCTACAACAACAATTTGGCCTGTTTTGAGACGTCGGTTGGTTATGAAGCCGTACAAGTTACAGTTGTTACAAGCTCTGCGTCCTGATGACAAACAGAAACGTGTGGCTTTTGTAACGAGATTAATGATGCTATTCACAATGATAACACTTTCGCACAATGCATGCTATTCACAATGATAACACTTTCGCACAATGCATCATTTTTAGTGATGAAGCGACTTTCCATGTTAGTGGTCAGGTAAACAAACACAAGGTTCGAATTTGGGGTCTACAGAACCCAAATGCAGTCATTGAACATGTATGAGATTCGCCTAAAGTCAATGTGTTTTGTGCGATATCCCGATCATCTGTTTACGGCCCATTCTTCTTTGATGGAAACACGGTTAACGGTCAGCAGTATCTAGCTATGTTACAAAACTGCTTGTTTCTGAGCCTGCACGAAGACAACTTCATTTTTCAACAACACGGGGCACCCCCTCACTGGAGTCGCCAAGTGCATGAATATCTGAATGAAACTCTGCCGAACCGTTGGATTGGTCGTCAAGGAGCGACTTAGCATGCATCAGCTGGGCTCCACGGTCACCGGATTTGACACCCTGTGACTTCTTCCTGTGGGGTTTCATTAAAGACAACGTTTATGTACCACCATTCCCACAGAACCTTGAGGACTTGAGGAACCGGATCCGTACTGCCGTAACATCAGTGACGAAGGACATGCTTGCCCGAGTATGGGAGGAATTTGAGTATCGATGTGATATTGTTCGTGTGGCTGATGGAGGACATATTGAACATCTGTAATCTGAACTTAAGAGGTTCGTAAATATGTGTGTAAAGTTTCATATTCGTATGTCTTACAGTTTAATAAATATATGCATTCGAAATACGTATATTCTTTTTGAAACACCCTGTACATTACCACATGCTGACTGGGGTAAACATGCGTTAAAACAGCGATTTATGTAACTAGGTCGCCGGCTTGGCACAATTCACTGGCTGGCACGCGACGCTATCAACAGATGTGCGGCCATCTTTGAACCGCTTCTACCACTCTTTTATTTATGTTTTGTTAATATACTTGTCCCCAAATACTGTCATCATCATTTCGATGGTCTCTGCACAATTCTTTGAGTTTATAGCAAAATTTAATGCAAATTCGTTGATTCGATCTTTCATTCATTATTTACGATGGCAAAATGTGACGAAAGTACAAAATACTTTGTAAATAAATTCACGCTGCACCTGAATTAAGGTGTCCTGGTGACAACTGTGGCATCTAGGGAGTTTGTGAAGCTATACTGTTGACACTCATACCCAACACATGGAGTTAAAACTGTCAGAAGCGTATATACGAAGGAAGGTCGGATACTTTTGGGACAGACCTCATATATCTATCCCATCAGTCTGGTAGTCGTCCTCTTGGTCTCTGAAGATCTCTTGGGCTCACATCGGTCCATTATTCATATTTCCTCAGAGCAATATGGAAAGCAAAATTTAAATTCGAAGTGCCTGTATTATCCAGAATGTATGATCTTTCCAACTGATCTCTTATTGATTGCTCTCTTGTCCTTATCGGTGAAACATAGCATTGATATTTTCGTCAAATAAAGTTTTCTTTTTGTAAATTTATTTAGTCAAGGATGTACAGCCGTAAGTTAGTATGGGAAAAAGCACAACAATTTTCTATGTATTTTTGGATTTATTCGATTTGAAGAGACAATAGAATGCCTCCCAAAAGCTTTCTAACCCTGCTTCATGTGATGAAAAGTTTCTGGTCTTTAAGTCCTCTCATATTTAAGCACTTGATAAGATAAATTTATTTGCTAATATTTTCTAAAGATAGATATATTTGTACATTCCCCTCTGTGACCCATTAGTTAGATACAACTTTTGCTTTTGAAAGATTCATACTCAGGCTATCTGCTCTACACTTGGAGGACAAGATCTGTACATTAGGTTTGGAGTTTTTGCCAAGAGTGCAATTTCATCAGTTAATCTCAAATTATTAGGTCTACTGCCATTGATTCAAATTCATTTTTCTGCCCCATTTAGCTTTGACACTGCCATATCATAGGCAGCTGAAAATAATTTTAGAGAAAAGGATCACCACCTCTTTTGACTTGAAATTATGTAGTATGCCATGATATCACACAGACTGCTAAGGTGCCATAGATGCTATGGAGCACTCTGATGTACGCTTTACCCTCACCATATTTACCTAAGCCTTGCAGGGCAGCCTTGACACTTACTGAATTGATTATTTTTTTCTTTTCAAAATCCATAAAAACTTCACAAAGAGGCTTCTGGTATTCATTTGCCTGAACAATTAGTTCTCATAAACAAAAACATGGTTTAAGAACGAAGACTTTCGCGGCGTATGACTGCAATGTAGTCTTCACGGGTGTACCGCCGGATAGTGTTGTGGAAACACAATATTTCGACGGCTGGCTCTGCCGTCTTCTTCAGGTGATGAGACATGTGTAATGGTCGGCTGACCCACAGATACTGAGATGGTTCGGGTGCCGCTCTTCCTTATATACAAGTCCGCGTGGCTTCGGCGATGGCTTACTATGAGCCAGGCCCGCAACCAACTGGCGGTTGGCTGCCCGTGGGCGTGGCTAAGGTTCTTGTTCCAGCCAATATTAGCTTGGGCTGGAACAAGAACCTTAGCCACGCCCACGGGCAGCCAACCGCCAGTTGGTTGCGGGCCTGGCTCATAGTAAGCCATCGCCGAAGCCACGCGGACTTGTATATAAGGAAGAGCGGCACCCGAACCATCTCAGTATCTGTGGGTCAGCCGACCATTACACATGTCTCATCACCTGAAGAAGACGGCAGAGCCAGCCGTCGAAATATTGTGTTTCCACAACACTATCCGGCGGTACACCCGTGAAGACTACATTGCAAAAACATGGTTGATTATGTTAAATCAACAAGTTCTTTGTAAATATTTTGTACAGAACAGACACCAAGCGCATAGGACTGTACCTTTGAGGTTGTGAACCCTTCTTTTTTGATTAGGAGAATTATCATAGCTTTAATATAATCCTCTCAGGTGTCCAGCCGAATGGTGTTGTATACACAAGACCATCCCGCTGGGCACTCGAGAGGATTGTATTGGATCGGTATGCCGCGAAAGTCTCCATCACACATCATAGCTTTATTCCATGTAGATGGGATTGATACATTTTGTAGGTAGGAAAAGAAGGCTTTAGACTCCAGCAGCCATTTCTTTTGTCATACTGTCTATAGCTGGAGTAATCCGAGTCTATTTAAGTACCACCATCACATTTCACAGATGGGAACTTGCTAAACACCATAGACAACCCCTATATCATTCTTTGATAAAATCCTTCCTTCCAGAACTCAGATTTGATATATACTTTTGTTAATACTACCACTTTAATTTTTTATTCAGTATACCTACACCACTACTCGGGGGCGTATGCTTTCTGCCAACCTCTCTAATGTCATTTCTATACATTTTTTTTTTTTTTTTTTACTTATGGCTTTATGCCTCATCGACATTGAGGTCATTAGCAAACTGGAAGTATATAGTACAGCAACAGAATAACAGTTTTCCATCAAAGAATAACACTACATGAGCCAGAAAATCAAAGAACAGACAAGAATATTCTCCTGAAACAGTGTTAATGAAAGGGAGTATAGAACTAGATGCCACTTTTACCACTAAAAGACTTATGTTCGAACGCAAGTCTTGCCCAAGCCCAGCCACCTACATCTATTACTATACTATTACTATTACTCTGCGATTCACTAAAAGTGTGTGGCAGAGGGTACATTGCACCTATCCGCAAGGGTAATAGTTTGGAAGGGATATACAGGATATGGCAGGAGGCACCCATGGGCTATTGTGAGGAACCATCCCAGCATTCGCGTGGAGTGATCTGGGAAAACCATGGAAAACCCAGATCAGGATGGCCGGAGAGCTTAATCGAAAGCTACTCCTGTCGGATTTTATGTTTACTCACCCAGTAAATCCTTTCTATTCCATTCCCTAATCGCTCATGGAAAAAATGAATACAGAAATGAATCGGTTCTGGCCCTGATTTCTCTTATCTTATTTTCAAGGTCCTTCCGAGATACGAATGTTGCTGGTAGCAATATTTCTTTGCTGTCATTCTGAAATATGTCAATTGTGAATTTTTCAATTAGCTTCCGTCGAGAGCAACGCCTTCGGTATTCCAGGTCTTCCCAACCTAACTCCTTCAACATCACACTTACGCTTTCCCTCCAACTATATATTCCTGTCACGAATCGGGCGGCCCTTCTCTGGACCCTCTCTAATGCCTCCATTAACCCCCTTTTGATGGGGACCCCATACAGAACAACAATATTCCAAGTGAGGACGCACTAGTGACTTATATGCAATCGATTTAACTTCCGGAGTGCATTGTTTTAAATTACAACCTAGAAATTGAAGCATACGATTTGCTTTCCCAATTACATTCTCGGTATGTTCATTCCACGACAAATTATTACGAATTGTTACCCCTAGGTATTTAGCGGAATCTACAGTTCTAAGGACAGTACCATTAATTGTATATTCAGAGCTAAATGGTGTCACCTTTTTACTTATACGCATGACTTGGCACTTTTTAGCGTTTAACTCCAACAGCCAGTCTTTACACCGCGCAATTATTTTCATAATATCGTCTTGTAACAAAGCACTGTCTTCCTGGGTTTTGATTTCACGATAAACAATAGCATCATCCGCAAATAATCTTTTCATCCCCCTTATTATGTCACACAAATCATTAATGTATATGAGAAACAACAGAGGCCCTATCACGCTTCCCTGGGGAACCCCGGACCTCCACTCGGTAAATGATGAACTCTCACTGTCGAGAACTACACATTGTGTTCTGCCTTTCAGAAAGTCTGGAACCCAGTTGCATATTTGTCTAGATATGCCGTAGCCATGAAGTTTCCTAAGTAACCTAGTGTGAGGCACAGAGTCAAAAGCTTTTTTTAAAATCTAATAGAACTATATCAACCTGGGATTGCCCATCTATAATATGGCACAAGTCGTGAATTAAAAGTGCAAGTTGCATTTCGCAACATCGGCCTTTTCTGAATCCATGTTGATTTGGGTTTAAAAGCTCATCTTCATCCAAAAACTTCATGACATTTGAATAGATGATGTGTTCTAAAATCCTACAAAATATTGATGTTAACGAGATTGGTCTATAATTTTGAGGATCATTAACATTCCCATTTTTAAACACTGGACTTACGAAGGCGGTCTTCCATTCGGCTGTAATTTTTCCTTGATCCAAGGAGGGGGTATATAATTTAATCAAATACGGTGCAATTTCCTTTGCGTACCTGGAGTAGATTCTTGTAAGAATACCATCTGATTTTTACATTCAGAAGCAGTTTGGTTATACCCTCGACATCAAGAACGAGATCATTCATAATTTTGTTGATACGATTGGCAAATGTCGGAATCTCCTCAGAGTTTTCTGTTGTGAAAGCTTTTCTAAATATATTATTCAAGATTTCTGCTTTCTCTACGCTAGTTTTGGATAATTCCCCACTTCCGCTCGTAACTGGACTAATTTAGCACGATTAGACGAGTCCCCCGATTTCTTTACCATGGCATGTAAACGCCTTTGTTTCCTGACCAATCAATTCACTTCCCTATTGAACCACGAAAGGTTCTTACTTATCTTAATAAGCTTCTTAAGAAAAAATTGATTTAAAACGTTCCATATTATTTCTTTTAAATTAAACCTAAGTTCCTCAACATTTGTATTTAGCGTGTACGTTTCAAAATTTTTCCTCAAGTGATCAACCATACCCAAATCGTTTGCCTTATTGAAGCAATATACGAGTTTGTCTTTGTCATGCTTCAAATTCATACTAGATTTTAAAGTTACCACAACCACCTTGTAATCACTTATACCGTCTTCAACACAAACTGTATCTACAATATCAGGATTGCTTATAAGAAAAAGATCCAAAATGGACGCGGAACCTTTATCGCACCGCGTTGGCTCTTGAACCATCTGTTCAAGAGATCTTTCTGCAAATACTTCTAGGAATGTTTCGGTTATTAACCTAACTCTTCCGCCCAACCTGAAAGTGCATGTGTCCCAATTAACTGATGGTAGGTTAAAATCACCACCCACGATCAATATATGTCCCTGATATTTCTTATAAATTTTATTAAGTGACTCTCTGAAGTATTCCGCATTAGCCAAATCAAAATCCGGAGTTCGATAAAATGACCGGATTATGAATTTTAAATTTTTACCAATTTTTACCTTGACCCATAACAACTCGCAAAAATTTTCCATTTCGGTTACGACAGAACAATTAACAGTTTTGTTAACAGCCACGAACACATCCCCGCCCATTGAGACAGCTCTGTATTTCCGAAAAACATTGAAATGAGGGCCAAATACTTCGCTAGATTCTACCTCTGGCGTCAACCAGCTCTCAGTTCCTAGTATTATATCGACATCATTAGTCACCACTGCGGCATGGAAATCGGCAACTTTCCCTCTATTACTCCGACAATTTAGGACCATTATCCTTAGCTGCTTTGTATTA
The DNA here is from genome assembly GCA_031002005.1 of Vandiemenella viatica. Classification (NCBI taxonomy): domain Eukaryota; kingdom Metazoa; phylum Arthropoda; class Insecta; order Orthoptera; family Morabidae; genus Vandiemenella; species Vandiemenella viatica. The sequence goes on from JARYHS010008074.1 coordinate 295,603,743, forward strand.
TTTGTGGAGTCTAAATTCGTATTTTTCATATTCGCATTCTGATGGGAAATGGGTGAAGTATTTGGGGCTGCGACATTCAATTTATTTGCACCATCACTACCAGAACCAAGATCTAAGTTATCAGCACCTCCTATTCGATAGGATCCTCGGGCCTCATGGTGTTCCATAAAATAATTTACATCAAGACGGTTCCATATTTTAGCAGCCACCATGGTCAACATTCTTGGTGTGTAGTGGACGCCCGACCTGTCAAAGGCATCCCAGCTGGCAGCTATCATCGGACGAAGGTCAATGAAGCCCCAGTTGTTTCTGCGACACAGCTCCTGCAACTGTTAACTTCTAAAAGGGGTTTTCACCCGAAATGTTGTATTTTTTGTGTGTGTTGTTTTCCTTTCTTTTCCATGTAACTATTGACTCGCAGCATTTCTTTCCTTTATTGTTAACTATATGCAATTTTTATTTCATTTTCAATACTGTCAAACAGTCAATTGTCATACAAACTGATAGTCATTAGTTTGTCACAAATGTACTTGTCTCGTAGTGTAAGGTTAGGGGTAGAAACACCACATGAAATGTTTCTATTTCATTAATGTGAATGGAATGGATTATGAACGTGGAATGAATCACTAAGCTCAATATCTATCAGAAATTCAGATTGGCTTCCAAAAGAAATTTACATAAAGGCAAGAATTCATATACAACTTTTTGTTCAGGCTTTATGCCTCATCAACATCGAGGTCGGATTGGGAGGCAAGGAACTGGAAGGAATTCAGCAATAACCTTTTAAAGTTTCCATTCTGGCTTTCACCTGGGCGATTTTGTAAAACCACGGAAAACTAAAATCTGGATGGCCAGAAAGGGATTTGAACTTGCATTCTCCCAATTGCAAGGTCTGTTTTTTTTAACTGCTTTATGACTCTCAACAGCGAGGTCTTTAGAGACAGGAAAGGATGGGGCCAAGGAATGGGAAGGAATTCGGCCATGGCCTTTTTAAGGAAGCATCCCGGCATTTGCCTGGAGTGATTTGGGAAACCACGGAAAACCCAAATCTGGATGCCCGGATGGGGATTCGAACTGCCATCCTCCCGAATGCGAGGCCAGAACGCTATCCGTTACACCACCACACTCGGTTGCAAGGTCTGAGTGTTACCACTCTTCCATCACGCTCAGTAAATATTCATACTAAACCTGAAATAGTTCAATGGGCGTGAGAAGCAATTTACCTCATGATAGATATAGTTACGTATTAGTAGTATTAAAATATGATTTATCAGCTATTGTGTAAAAATTTCTAACTGTTCAACAGTGTTAAGGGATTACATGAAATATTACTGGCGGGACAATGGTGCAACAGCATACCCGGGGGACTAGTCTCACTGGTAGGCATGAAAGGTTGGCCATTGTCTGCCAAAGGACAAAGTAAAAGGATTTTCAACATCTGTGAGGTTTTGCAAACTTTCTGTAAAAGGTTGCCCGCTGAGGACGATAAATATGGCCCCCAAAAAATATCGGAACACACAGTTATAAGCTATCGCCTCACTTAACAATTTGGATGTATCCCTTGATAAGCTACCATTAGCGAGATGAAATCACAACCTTTAAACACAGGAGGCAACGTGTAGGATAAGTGCGCAACTCTGTGGCACTATTCTGTCTTGCACAGGAAATGATACATACAAAGTTAAAGTTTGGAACAAGGACTGACATGCCCCGCATGTGATATCTCACGTTGCAAACAAGTGAGTGACTCATATAACTAACAATTTTTAATAATTCCAGCCATGTACGAGGTGGGAGTATATGGTTTGAAGTTGCAGGAAAAATGAAGAATACTCTGGTCTACCAACACATACTGGATACCACATACCCCTAGCCCTCAATCTCAGATAATACTCACATTCCTCACGCTAGTATATCCATCACTTGCAAGCACAATTAATATAAACTAGTGTAAGCCTGTGACCCTATTTTTTTTTTTTTTTTTTTTTTTTTTTGGCGTGTTGTCATGTGTCTAGAAAAGTTACAATTATTAGGGTGAAAGATTATGACAGGTTGACCTGATCTGACGAAATAGGAACTTGACCTGTGTTTCACCCCTAGGGTGAATAAAATCTTTTTAGCTTGAATAACTCAGAAGTATTAATAGATGTAGTTATTAAACATGGACTGGGATGATAGTGCTATCGTATAATTGTTTCAAAAGGTCGTAGACTCGAACCTGCTGAAATACAAACTTGACTTGTATTTGACCCTTAAAGTTTAATCTACAAAATTAGAAATTCCTGTTTGCTGTTTATTGAGGCTGGGCATTCGTAATGTAATCTTTGGTATAGTGTCTGTAACGGCCATAGAACTTAATACAGATTCCAGATTATTAAACAGTTGAGCAATACTTGATTCAGTAACATATTTGGTGTGATGTTCACTTTAAACAATCCTATAGCTAATGTACATTGAGCATGAACAAAGATAGATTAATGAAATCAGTCAGTAAAATATGTAAAAAGCAAACAAATCTTAATGTATAAACTTTGGTCAAACAACATTAGCGAAAGTTTTAACTAAATAGAAACTCAGCCTAGGCCGGAATGACGATTGGCACACATGGTTACAGCACATACCATGAATAATACCGGGTGTCCACAAATGAATATCGGGATTTTAATGCTTTATAAGATTTATTACATTATCCTTACAGTTATAAATGATATGTCAAATGAAAGAGCAACTCAAACAGTTTTGTTCGTTGGCACTAGTGCGCATGTGCGTGAAATGTTTCCGCTGTGATCCGCTAGAATGCGGTAGTAGCAAAGATGGCGACTAGTGAAGAGAAAGCGTATTGTCTTTTACAGTTTGCAAAGACTGAATCTGTAGTTACTGTGCAGCGTGCGTTCCGCATTAAGTTCGGGCGTGATCCTCCAAGTGACAATAACATCCGTAGATGGTATCATCAGTTTGAAGATACAGGCTGCCTTTGTAAGGGGAAGAGCGCGGGACGACCAAGAGTTAGCGAAGAGACTGTTGAGCGAGTGAGAGAGTCGTTCACTCGTAGCCCAAAGAAATCTGTTCGGAAGGCTAGTCGCGAATTAGAAATTTCTAAGTCGACTGTTTGGAAAGTTTTAAGGAAACGCTTGCAACTACGTCCTTACCGTTTACAGTTGTTACAGGCTCTAAAGCCTGCAGACCATGGTTTACGTGCCAAATTCGCTAACGAAATGTTGTTATATGACGATGAAGATTTTCTACATCATGTTGTCTTCAGTGATGAATCGACCTTTCACCTCAGTGGACATGTTAACAATCCTCAAGAGATCGTACAAGTGCAAAGAGACTCCCCTAAAATCAATGTTTTTTGTGCCGTATCCCGGCGGAAAGTTTACGGACCTTTCTTTTTTTATGAACCGACTGTAACTGGTACTTCTTACCTTGATACCCTAGAGCAATGACTCTTCCCTCAGTTGGAACAATATGAACCAGATAACTTCATTTTCCAGCAAGATGGTGCGCCACCTCACTGGCATAACGAAGTACGCGGTTGGTTGAACCTAATTGTACCTGACCGCTGGATTGGCCGCAAGGGGCCCAATGACAGAGCTTGCTATGCGTGGCCTCCACGTTCACCTGACCTAACGCCATGCGATTTCTACCTTTGGGGTTTCATCAAGGATCGTGTGTATGTGCCTCCGTTACCAGCCGACCTCCTTGAATTACGACAGAGGATTGAAGCAGCTGTTGCAACAGTTACTGGAGACACACTGCTCAACGTTTGGGAAGAACTCGGCTACAGACTTGATGTGTGCCGTGTGACAAATGGTGCCCACATAGAACACTTGTAAGCTTGTATATAAAACTGTTTCAGTTGCTCTTTCATTTGACATATCATTTATAACTGTAAGGATAATGTAATAAATCTTATAAAGCATTAAAACCCCGATATTCATTTGTAGATACCCTGTATAAGTTTTTTTAATGTTGCTTTCACTAAGCAACATGTTACTGAAAAGCAGTTTTACATTTTTTTAGCCGTAAAGTTATTCGATATTTTTTTAACTATGAAATGTAAACTTAATTAATGCATTATGGCAATTAATTTGGTAGAAATTGCTTAGCTATTAAATTGTGAACATAACCTTGAATTTCTTCTAATGATTTCTCCGATCACTGTTGATTTGCAAGCAAAGGCTGATGTGATACTGTTCTTCAGCCAATCGCTATCAAGGTGAGTGAGTGAGCTTAGAAAATTATATAGTGGATTTAGATTTTATTTCAATTTTTTTTAATAATTTAAGTATTTAATAATTTTCACATCTTTTACATGTCCCTCATTTAATTTTCTTTTGTTTAGTTTCTTTCCTGCAGTTAACATTTCAACTGTTATTAATTTTACTTCCTCACCACATCCACTTTGATCATAATGGACAAAACCATCATTTATTTGACTGTGTTGACAGCAGGTGCCTACATATTTTTTTATTTTCATCAGTTCAGACATAGCACAAAATATTAGGTTTCTTGTGTTTGCTGAGGGTCTTATTTTTCCCCCTTTTTTTGCCACTGTTGCCCTCCTCCTTTCTACTTTGGAAAGTGATGGGTGTATTGATATCACTGTATAATATTATAGACTCACTTCACCACCCAATGAATGAAGTTAGATGAGGTAGGGTCAAAAAGTTCCCGGAATTAGTTAATAAAATTTATTGACAATATGTATAACATTTTTACCTTATTTTTCTTCAAAATACTCTCCTCCTGCTTCTAAAAATTCATTCCACCATTCATACAATTGTTGGAAACACTCCAGAAAGCAGTTTTTCAATAACTTCTTTCAGCCGCTTCATCGCATTTTCAATAACTTCTGACGATTTAGCAAAACATTGTTCCTTTAATGTCATTTTCAGAATTGGAAAGAGGTATACATCCAATGGTGCTAGAACGGAAGAGTATGGAGGGTGTTACAGACTGGTAACATTGGTTTGGCAAGGTATTGTTTCACAATTATGGATCGATGTGATTGTTTTTTCAGATCTTTATTTTTTATTATTTTAAATTTTACATTTTACCATTTTACATATTTTACGGTGAAAAACTGTCAAATTCATCTCTACAGATACTTTCTTACTGCCAAAGAGTCTCTATTACAATCAGAGATCTTCACTCAGCTTGCATCCATTATAACCGCGCCAAAACTTAAAAAGGAAGAACGGAACTGCGAATACATCCAAAAGCTTTTACCATGTTATAATGAGGTTTTAGTAGAAGTTTGCTTCAAAGCCGCGATTTCCGAAACAGTTTTGCATTTTACTTGATCTCCGTCATATTTAATCAAACAGTTCATGGTGCTCCATATTTGTAGTGCTGTAATGTTATACGAGAGCATACAAATATGGGCCATAATATTTATCAATGTAGTTTCCAGTTTTCAATCTCCATCTGTCGATTCTGAGGGTATTTTTAAATTTTTTGAGTGTGTGATTCTGCTCCATTGTTATGTAAGTTACAAAATGTGTAATCATCCAGACAACAGCTTGTGTTTTGACGGTTGGGAACAGTTTGAAATCACATCTGAGAAGTCTTGTGTCCGTTAAGGTATGTAAATCCCCACTGGATATTTTGTTTAATTTTGCACGCACCCATTTCCATATGGATCTCGAGACAGTGCAGGATGTGAAGAGATGGTCTCTAACATCAGTGTGATGGGGCATTGTCATGCGACAAAAACAAATCATTCCCTGCCCACTGTTCAGGTTTTCATCGAATTGCATCTCGTAACCGTTTTAAGATCTTTGCGTACAGTTATTTGTTGACTGTTTTCTCTACAGGAATAAATTCATAATGAATCAAGTCCCGGTAATCAAAAATCATCTCCAACATTACTTTACCCTGGCTTCTGTCCAAGCAAAATTTTTGTTTTCTTGGTGATGTTTTTGACTTCCATTCAGCAGACTGTCGTTTCATATGAGGATCATAAAGAAAGCACCACATCTCATCTCATCTGCTACAATTTTATGCACGAAGCACATGGTCAATCTCATTTCTTTTTACTTAGTGTTTAAAACTGTTGGAAGCAAACACGATTCACGTTCAAATTATTATGAAGAATGCTGTGAACACTCCCATGTGAAATACCAACTTCGGAGGCAAAAATATCAATGGTTGTTCACCTGACTGCATGCACAACTTGTTGAACACACTCAACATTCTCATCTGCTGTCCAGTCCAAATGTAATCTAAAATTGTTATGCGACCATCGCGAAAATGCTTGTGATACTCATTAACTGCTGTTTCCATATGCTTTCTTCAGCATCTCCCATGTATCCGAGTGTACTTTCTCCAGCAATATGCAGAATTTGATACTACCATACTGCTCTAAAGGCGACATTTCACAATCTGACAAAAGAAAGAAACTATGTATAAAATATCATGCACCGCACACACGAAACCAACTACAACTGCCTGCTGCATGGCACATCACCTTCCTCAGCAGTGTTGCCAATGTGCCAAGCAAAAATTTCACTTCCAGCAAACAAATGCTTGAATGTACATGACGATTCTATGAACTTTTTGACCCTACCTTGTATAACAAATGCTATATACATCCACAGAGTTATTTGGTTTACTATTACGGAGCTCAAGATACTTAAAACAGCATCCACAACCTCAAACAGAAGTCAACAAAGCCAACCTGCAGATACATATGAGGCACAGTCCCTTACAACTTAGAAAAATTATTTATATTACTTTCTCTTTACATACATGTAACCTCATGATGTAACTTGGTTAGCTTTTTGGCAGATTGTGAACCTAGGGCAGACACTGCCAAATGACCCAAAATTTCAGCATAAGCCACAAAACTACTTTCACACTACTTAAACAAAGAAATGAACAATTCACTTGAGATTATATAGGATCAAATAACAACTCTATCAAAATTCTCTTATATGCTAGTAAAACATAAATACTGTCTTTTCTGGCACTAAAACTTGATACCATTTCAATGCCTTTCTTCATCTTTTTCAAATAAGCAAATGAAGGAACTTTATCAGCTAAAATACGATTCCTGTTAACAACAAATACAGAACAAAAGCAGTTTTGTGGCTATCCCCTTAATACGGTCCTAATTAGACTGTAATGTTTCACATGATTTTTCATGCCATCCAATAAATTAAACCTTATGAGAGCCAAGTTGTTACAAAAATAATAAATCCTATCTGATTGTTTGTGCAACTGAAGATCATTAAATTTTAAGGCTGCTGCGTTCACATATACTTCAATTACGAAAATTGTTAACTCAAAAGTTAATTTAAGAAAGATACTGACCTAAGATCATTGTCTCGGTCTGGTTTGTCTTGTATTAACCATAGAAGATCAAATCTAGATAGAAGAGCTGCAGGCAACTGTATGTTCTGTTCCACACTGCGTTTGGGATTATAACGGCCATAAGCAGGATTTGCTGCAGCCAGGATACTTACACGGGCATTTAGGCTTGTCATAATGCCTGCCTGAAAAATAACAATAAAAATTGAAAAGAAGAAGTTGATGATGGAAAAAGTACCAGATATTTATTCACTGTGATAAAAGAAATTTTGCCAGCAAATATCATTAGCCAGTTGCTTTGTCAGGTATGCGACTGAAAGCACGTACAGTATATGCTCGGATTTTCAAGCAGCTACATTAATGGAGGTTTTAGTTATGCTGCAAAGCAGGCTGCACCAGAATTCTTTGCTAAAAATCACCACAAGCCTCCCATTATACCAAGAAGTGGTGCCTACCAACTGTCCACGAGTCGTGTAAATTTTTCTCAAACTTAAAAAGTATAATTGTGATGCAAAACTTTTCAGTCCCCACAGCAAGACTAAGATGTTTTCTTATCCACAGCTGTCAGAATTCTGAACTATAACAATCTTCATACACATAATAAAAGGCAAAAATTTCAAGTCAGTGTCCAGGGTGGGTGAGAATGAAATAATTAAGCAATGGTAGAGGACTAAAACCAAAAGAAGTAGAAAGCTAATGACAATTCACCAGACTACTAGATGTCGAGAATATTTCAAGCTGGTAAAATAACCTTATACAGTACACTAGTAATGGGGTCTTGCCTTTTCCTTCTTAGTAGGGATAGGGAGGTGAAGAGGCTACTAGAAACCTCTGGACAGCTCCAGCAGGTCTCTCCCTTGGCAACTCCTCAACACACTTTGGTACAGAAGAGGGGTGCCCTGGTTGCTGAAGTCACCACCAGGATGGTGGCTGCTGACAATGAAGATGGTAGCAAGTGGTTGATGTGACAGGTGGGCTGTACTGAGATAAGGGGAATGGGGACATAGACTTATGGATACAGTATCAGTATCACAGTTATGGATCTAAAAAGGTACCCATAAGCTGAAGGAGGCCTTTTATTTTGCAATACTTTGCATGATAATTCTGCTGTGAAGCCATGCAACCATTGCATATTTCCATGTATGCCATCAGCTTATGTATATAGGTAATTGTCATTGACTGTGATTTATACTCTCTTTATCCACCACATATCTGAATGTAATAAACTATACAAAATGTCAAATGTTGATGTAGTGACCTATTACAAATATTCAAACCAAAACTAATGGTCTACATCTATGCTAAATCCCAATCCACAGCTCCAAACAAAGGTTGCACTGTGCACTCTTACTGCTCAGCCTGACAGCATAATGACATTATTTGGCTGACAGATGTTACATACACCAGCATGAGGGGAGTTTCGTTACTTCAGTGCAGGTTATTATGTCCCGCTTGGTCCAGTGTTAAACAGACATCATGGCTTGTAATAGAGTACTTGCCATTAAAATTAAACTATGAAACTTTCAATGATAAGAGATGAAAATGATATAAGAGTAAGGTGAAATCAAATCAAAAAACCACTTTATTTGTTTGTTTAGAGTTAAAAACATATTATTTTTAATACAATAAAAACGAAAAAGTTATGTGATGAGAAACACCAAGCAGAGCATATGATATCACAACTCTTCACACGCCTGTTTTGTTCCATGTGTTAAGCGTCTGTCGACAATCTGTGCATCATATGTTTAAGGCTTTAAGTCAGTCTATTACTTAGTTCTGGTTACCAATCTATAAAACAAATAATATAAATATTCAATGCAAGCTGGATTTACCTAAGCAAAGAGCTCTAATTTTCCCAAAATCAATGTGATAATGCTAGTAAAGTTTTTCACATAAAACAGTGATTTATTTTACAGCAGAATTCCAGAATGGTATAATTTCTGCAAAGTACAAATGCTAAAAAACTGAAAGAATAGATTGGTCGTGAAAAGTGCATGTATTTTCATATAACTAAGAAAAGTTTTATAAGCTTGAAGTCTTTTTTGGTGTTGGATTTAAATATTAGGCTTTAGAGCAGGGGTGGCCAACCCAAATGATCTTGTGGGCCAGTTTGCAAATTTATCATAACTCCGCGGGCCCCATATAAAATTATTTATCACCATATTAGATTTAGACCTACTATAAACATTTTTTGGAGTGAAAAATTGTAACATAATGAATATTACTATTGTGTTTACTATTATTCTTACATGTAAACATAGATATAATAATAATAATGATATTAAATGCACATTGTAAATAAATATATAACACTAAAAATGAAACATAAAAAATATTTTGTAAAGTGTGATAAATTTCGAGGGCCAGAAAAATGTTCAAGCCACCCCTGCTTTAGAGGATGAATTTCAGAAACTTATGCAGAGTTGAAAGAACTGCTATTATAAGTTAATATTGTTTTATATAGTAACCAGCTGATACCTGCAACTTTGTACACATAGACTTAGAATTTAATTGCCAGAATTGAATATAGAATGCTGTTAGTAATGTAGGAATGGTCCCAAACAACATCAAGTCAGCATAATATGACAGGAAAGCCATCACTTTATCATATTTCACATCCCAGAGGTCCTTCCTCTGCAGGTATCCATGTAACAAGATTGATAAATAAATAATAAAATTCTATCGTCGAACCTGTCTCATGAAGAGAATCAACTTACAACATATTTAAAAACAGAAAAGCAAATGAAGGTGCAGGAATATGGGGCAAGGGGAAAAGGGGGGGGGGGAACTAAGGCAAGCTTTATTTCAGGTTAGTCTTTTCTTCTTTCTTCAGCATGAGCATCCAATTTTTGGGTTCTAATAACTTTAGCTGCTCGTGGTCTGCTAGAGCCACACATTAGGCCAGGTTTATGCCCGTAAGGCATGTCAAAAAATAAGACACAATAAACTGGTGCCAGAAACTTTTAGATAGACACAAAGTGGTAGTACAGTGCAGAACAAATCGACATCTATACTAAATAATATGTTTTGTCTCTAAACAAAATTTATTATCAAATCATATACTAACAGACTATGCGAGATGCACAGCTTAAGCAACCGACATAACATTACAGAATAACACATGCATACATCTGTCTGTCACCATTCAATAAGTTCTCAAAATTTCATTACTACAACTGTTATTCATACCGAAAGAAACATCCCGTTCCTTCCTACAGATATGAAGTATTTCCTTATCAAATTCCATCAATATTGGTATAGTCATTTAGTCATCAAAATGTAACAAAAAGACAGATATTTACTTTCGCATTTATAATATTATTAGTGCAGATCACACACACACACACTGACTACAAGAGAAACAAACCATTAGGGATCAATATAGCATAAACAATTGTGCACGTACGGCATTGTTAGACCTCCTACCATTTGCCATGCATTACATCCCTTCAGTTTAACACGGAATCCGAACATCTGATTGTCCAGGCGTCGCTCATACGATCAAAAACAATTCTTAAAAAAATCTTTGCTTCCACCAGGATTTGAGCTGGAGACCATGCTCGAAGCATCAGTAAGCAAACAGACAGAGAGACAGATAGACAGACTTACTTTCGCATTTATAATATTAGTATAGATCAGTGTTTCCCAACCTTTTTTGGGTCATGTCCCACTTTCAACATTTTTTTGCCCCCCATACATAATTTTTAATAAAAAAAATTATTTGTTATTAAAGAAACTGATATAGGATGGTTTTTGAAAGAAAACACTTTAATATTATCATAAAACACAGTAAGTAAAATTAAAAAACATATAATGAAATACTAAAATTCAAATTCAAAAGATTTATAATAAACATTTATTATGGCAATTTAGTGTGATCCTTTTAAGAATTTGCTTTTTTGCTATATTTTGTAACCATATCTGGCATTGTGTTTAAATAACTCAAAGAGAAAGCGGTAAAGTCGTATCAAGTCAATTTCTAAATTGCCCCCCTAAAAAAACCAAATTGCCCCCCTGTGGGGCGTGGGCCCCACGTTGGGAAACACTGGTATAGATACTAATATTACTAGGCAAATAGTTAAGTTGGAAATATTGCTTAGTTGCTACGCAACTAGCACCAAGCATTTTTCTGGCAATATACTAACATTTATACGAGATGATATTAATTGTGATAATCAAGTATAGCTAAATCTATCAAAATGTAACTGTATATCTATTAGCCATAGACTATTTGAAAATAATAAATAAATCACAGATAATGATTAACAGTGCATATTTAACAACACTGCAATAAGTCTCACAAAGTCCAACCCCTACTCCACGTGGTGGGAGATGGGAGTTGGAGATTGCCTGTGGGGGTGAGGTACAGTGGGGACGTAGTGTGCCCCGGGACCGATATGGTTGTTGTGAAGGCCAAACAGGAACCCTGAAAAATGGTGGCCAATGGAACTCTGGTAAAGCTACGACAGGCCTAGCAAGCAGGTAGTGGATAAAGCTTGCTTGCAAAACACAAACAAGCTTCGGAAAGGACGAATCAAAGGACAACTATGGAAATGGTTTACGAATTGGATCTTTAAATATATGAACATTAATTGGTGAAGTGGAGGAAATTGTTGACATGATGGAAAGAAGAAAGTTGGATATTTTGGGATTGAGAGAGGAAGTTGAAACGAAAGGGTAGGAGGGAACAGAGGAAAGGTTTCCAACCGTACTGGAGTGGAAATGAGGAAGGGAGGAGAAATTGAGTAGGGGTAGTTGCGAGAGAGGGACTGAAGGAGGAAATGGAAGAGATAAGTGACAGAATCGTGAAGATTAAGGTAACAGTCAAAGGAAGAAGCCTGGATGTACTGCAAGTATACGTCCCACAAGTAGGCTGTCCAATCCAAGAGAAGGAGGAGTTTGAACAGGAGCTGCATAGACAGATAAATGGGCAAAATGTTAAATTATGGGGTACCTGAATACTCATGTAGGCACATAAAGGCAGGGGTATGAGGAAGTAATAGGGACAGAAAGATGCGGTGGCAGAAATAAAGAAGGGGAAAGGCTACTGGACTTCTGCAAACAAAATGCATTAAAAATAGGAAATTCTTGGTACAAAAAGCAAGAGAGCCACAAGGTAACCTAATATAGTAGCGATTGGCGGAGTAAGTCAGTTGTGGATTACATGATATTTAATGGGGAATTGAAGAGGAGTGTGGCAGATGTAAAGGTAACACCATCAGAGCCATTAGATAGTGATCACCAGCTATTGGTAATGGAGCTAAGGATTGTGACAGACAAGAGAAAATCTGGAAGATACGATAGGGGATTAAGGGTATTTAATTGAAAGAGAGGAGTAATGAAGAGGAATACCAGAGAATAGTAAGGAGCAAGATAACCACAGTGGAAATAGGGACAGTGGAATATGAGTGGGAATATTTTAAAACGACTTTAGATCTAGCAGCAGAAACACAGTGTGGAAGGAATGGTAACACCAAAAGGTGGAAAGAAATGGCATGGTGGAATTATATAGTAAAAAAGAAGCAGTGGAACTGAAGAACAGGGCCTTTAGAGAATGGTTCAAGCAGAGGATGCAGGAGACTAGGGATGAACATGTGAAGAAAATGAAGAAGTCAAGAAAAAATAGTAACAGAGGAAAGGAGGAAGTGGTTGGAGAAACAGACTGAGGTTATGGAGGAAGATAGCAAAGGTAATAAGAAAGTACCGTATGGAATTGAAAAATGGAAGAGGAAGGATCGGATGGAAAAAGTCAACATTCAGGATAAAGATGGAAAGGAAATAAACAGCACAGAAAAACTAATAAGGATGTGGAAGGAGCATTTTGAAGCCTTACTAAACCCAAATTGGACACAGGATGATACAGTTCTTCAGGAGAAGCAGGAGAATAACAACCATGCAGGAGAGAAAGGAAAGGATTTAACTTGGGAAGAAGTGGAAACAGCTCTGGGTAAGATGAAGGGTGGAAAGGCACCAGGCACCGATGAAGTTAGCGTGGAAATGATAAGAGCAGCAGGAGTAGTAGGAAAGCAGTGGCTATAACGTTTGATGAGAGTAGTATGGAATAAGGGCACAGCCCCTAAAGATTGGAAAAAAGGAATAATTGTACCTGTACTCAAAAAAGGAAGCCAGGAGTTTAAAAACTGTGGAGGGATCACACTGATGTGCCACTGTGCCAAAGTGTATGAGAAGATCATTGGAAAAAGAATACGTGACAGGATGGTAAAAGAGCTAAGGGAAGAGCAGTATGGCTTGAGACCAGGGAGATTGACGGTAGACCTGATATTTGCAATGAGACAGCTGCAAGAAAAACAATATGAGAATGGAAAGGATCTACTGTTGGTATTTCTCGATATTCAGAAAGCATATAATTGCGTACACAGGAGTAAGGTATGGAAGGCCTTGGAGAACAGAGGAATTCCCAAAGAAACCATCAGGAGAGTGACAAAACTGTACCAAGGAAGTGTGAGCTTTGTGAAAATAGTGGAAGGAAGAACAGATTGACTCAAACAAAGGAATGGACTAAAACAAGGAAGTGCCCACTAACCACTACTCTTTATTGTAATCATGGAAGCAGAAGGTGTCAGTGAGGATGGGAGAGGAAAACATGAAGGGGATGGCTTCTGCGGACGACCTGACGATCTGGGGAGATGATGAAGAGGAAAAGCAGCAGCAGTTGGATGTATGGACAGACAATGTGGAGGAATTTGCCCTGAAATTTAATGTAAACAAATGTGAGTACATGGTAACAACCAGAAAGAAGAATAGGATAACCCAGGGAATTGTGATGACAGGAGAACAGCTAAAGAAGACATGCAGGTTCAAGTACTTGAGGAATGTATTAGAGGAAAGTAGAGGGATTGATGGCAAGATAGGTGAAAGAGGAAGACAAGCAGAGGTGTTTTTAAGGAGAATTAGAAACCTGATGTGTAATAAAGAAGTGCCACAGAGAAGCAGGAGAGTAATTTATCACACATACTATGAGCCTATCGTGACATACGCTGCCGAAACATGGACAATGAAGAAGTGGCACATCAGCAGGATACAAGCAAGTGAAATTAAGTTTTTATGAGGTAGAATGGGAGTTACTAAAATGGACAGGATAAAGAATGAAATGATTAGATACACCGTAAAAGAGAAACCCCTACAGGAAATGATAGAAAGAAAAAGACTGAGGTAGTGCAAACATGTAAAGAGAATGGAGGTTCTGAGGATACCAAGAAAAATACATGAAATCAAGATGCATGGTAAATGACCCAGAGGAAGACTAAGGAATGGATAGCTGAGAGGAGTGTATATGGAAGAGAGGAGAAGACTGGAATAAAGTGGTGACAGAGAGGTGGTGGGAGGAAAGAGGAAAATGGAGAGGCTTGAGCACGAAGCAGACCCAGCCAGTGGCTGGAAACTGTTGAGGATGATGATGATGAAACCGCAACTAGTGATGGCGAGTGTATAGAATTGTGAAACACCATTGAACCTTGCTGGTATTGGCAAGTTGAGACCATTTGTCATGGATTGTTTGGTTGCAGTACACTCACAGCTCACTACTTCCCCCCCCCCCCCCCAAAAAGTGAAGTGCCCACATTCACCATCCCTTGGAAGATAGAGGAGAGGAGAGGAGAGGATAGGATAGGAGAGCCAACATTGAAAATTTAACAGTTTGCCAATCGATGGAGCAGCCTAACAGAGGAATTTGGTGCTTTCCAAATAGAAGAGTCAGCAATGCGGTTTGTTGAAAACAGGTCTATGGTAACAGAGTGCTATCATAGTCAGAATCAGTAAGAATGCCAAGCAATTAACATCAGTGATCCCAAAACCTGATCATAATGATACCATAAATAAACACCATTGTGCAGAACAAGTGGCATTTATATAGTTGTGTAAATAAATGTATTTTGTCAACATTCATGGGAAAGTCAGTAGAATATTCTACAGGAAAGAAAAGCATGTATTCACATAATTAATTTAAGAAAAAAATTGGAGATAATGTTAAGATAAAGTTAGAGGGAAAAAAAAGTTTAGTTAAAATTGAGTGAAAATAAAATAGTTAAAATTTTACAACTAAAAGAGATTTCTGTATGTACAGATGTTGCATAATAAGGAAAATTAAATGCAGATAAAGAATAAATTGAATTCGTAGAAACTTGTAATCCATGATACAAGTAATCTGTAAGATTCTGTTGCAATTAGCAATCTTAATACCTTTATAAATGTTATTTAATAATAGTAGAATTGGTTTAGAGTTAATATCTAGGTGTGAAGCAATTGAGAATAAGAAAAGTCGGTGGAAAATTGATACAATGAGGTTTGAAAATAAAACATTTAAAAATCCCATAAGGATCCAGTACGACATTGAGAAGTAGAATTGAATGAATGGAGGCTTTACCAGTGTATTAGCTATATAAAAGATTCTCGGACCTCGCACCATTGGAGCATGTAAATTTGATGCGACGTTTTGATTTTTTTTTTTTTTTTTTTTTTTGTAACAGTTTAACGTCCCTTTTTAACAACGTGGTCTTTAGAGACGGGAAAGGATGGGGGCAAGGAATGGGAAGGAATTCGGCCATGGCCTTTTGAAGGAAGCATCCCGGCATTCACCTGGAGTGATTTGGGGAAACCATGGAAAACCCAAATCTGGATGCCCGGACGGGGATTCGAACCGCCGTCCTCCCGAATGCGAGGCCAGAACGCTATCCGTTACACCACCACGCTCGGTCCGCGACGTTTTGAAGCCAGTCTCCAACTTCCTCTTCTGGTGAAATTTCAGGCTCTTTGAGTCCATCCTTATACAGTGTGTGCTGAGCAATGGTTGCCAATGACGTCAAGGTCATGTCTGCTTAGTCACTCTTTTAGTGCAGTGGTGGTGGGGGGGGGGGGGGGGGGAGAAAGTTGAAACTCTGGCGGGGTGAGTTGGGCAGTGGGATGGGTAGCTTGGTGGAAATGGTCGGCTGAAGGTCAGAATGCATTCTGCATTGATCTTGATTCCTGTGTCTCTGCCTACTCAACTAACCAATAAAATGGTTTAGGATGTCTTCTGTGAGACGAATCTTTACAGTCTCCTTAATCATGCTGTCCAGTATCCATCTGCATGAGCTAGTATTTTTGTCATCTCTAAGTCAAAGCTGTGTCTTTTTCTATGCTGTGCATAGCTACCACTGACTTTGTTACCTGTCCCAGAAGAATACATCTAACATATTCTGTGCAGCACTGAAACGACCTATAGTGAGTGCATTGGGCCACCAACATACTTACTGGCTAAACATCTCTATGCAATCCTGAGTCCATTAGTGGTATATACAGGGTTAAATCCATGATGCTGACTTGTCATTAAAATTATTAATAAAAACATTAACTGCAGTAAACTGCTTGTTGTACTATAACAAATCTTAAATAATTCTGGGCTTCTTTAAAAGCCAGGGAGGAGATTTACTACAACCATGGTGATATGTTGAAGCAACGCGTGAGGAGATGCGAATGGATGACAAGTTGCAGCTCATTAGCCTCAGCACAAATGCTTGGACATAGGTGGTGCAATATGCACTGGCAGCAAGCTGAATTCCTGCATTGTGGACACTGTCCAACATCCAGAGATAGCTATCCCATTCATTAATTCTTGTTTTATTATTTTGCTGTTCACACAATATCAGCAGATACCAAGTTCACAAAACTACTGTTCAAAGACAATTTTGTCTGCAATTGTAAACATATACTGCTCAGATATGTCTGTAAGTCAACAACTTTTCAAGAACTTCAAGCCAATAACACAAATGAAAATCCTGTCCACAATAAACTGAAAACCCAAAGTAAAAAAAAAAAAAAAAAAAAAAAAAAAAAAAGTCTTGAGCCTGCTAGCAAAATAGTTTTGGTATTTCTGTAGTACAGAAAAAAGTTTAAAAGAGGAATTCAAAAGAACTTTACTCCCCCTTATGAAACATCTTAAACGAACAACACAATGTCAGATTTTATAAATATCAAAGTCACTTTCATAACATCTAATGCTGAATTGTTCACGTGTACACCTACCTTTGCAATTGATATTGTTTGTTGTTCCATAACCTCATGTATAGCAGTGCGGTCATAATCAGCCATTTTATCAAACTCGTCAATACAGCAAATGCCTTGATCTGCTAACACAAGTGCACCACCTTCAAGCATCATTTCTCCAGTCAGTGGATCTTTTGATACTGAGGCAGTAAGACCAACACCTGAAGATCCACGCCCTGTTGTGTACTGGCTACGAGGAGCTAGTCGATCTATATATGACAACAGCTGTGACTTGGCAACACCAGGATCGCCCATCAGGCATATGTTGATATTTCCTAGGATGAACAATTGTTAGGTATGAGATTAATCATTTACAACACGGTATTTAAAAAATAAATAAATAATAAAATGCGGAAACTACAAAAGGAAATTATTTTTTAAAATGATTTATTAATCACCCAAAAGTTAAAACGAAAATCAGGATGTATAAGGATACAAAAACAAACATCTTACATACAACAAGGAGATCAGATGTGTACAAAATGAGACTCATCACATGACTCGTGTATCACCTCTAAATGTGATTATGGTTTATACCTAACTAGCCCCAAAGCCCGTCAAAAATGATAGGCTTAAAGGAGTGTTGGGGTAACTTATTTCTCTCCAGTTGCTTAACTAAATAGAATTGTTATAAAATAAAGCTCATTGTAATTTATCATCCCTTGTGCTGTAGCAAAAACTTCAAGTTGCCAACTTGGTCCAGGTTCAGCCTAACCACAAACCCCACAAATATTGCCACTAGAAAAGCAATGGTTCAATCACACGCGAATTAATACATTCCCCATATTGCATGTCAGTGTCATCATGTATTGCCATATAAATGTGATCCCAAATCTACACATGTTCTCACACCTTTCTTTCTTATTACCTGTGATGAAGATTAATATTTTAATGGCTGAGACAGCTTACATTGGCCGAAATAATGAGGTCAGTGAAAACGAAGGATGCAAAAAATAAATCTTAACAACTTATGCTATGCCATGTAATATTTAATTGTGGTTTATGCCACATATATAGTGATCAATTTGGAACTTCTTACAATCAAGCTGTGTAATGATTTTAGTAAAAAAACACAACTGATAATTAAAATACCAATTTAAACAAAATACATCTATTGTTTCAGTGTTCTGACAATCCATGTCTTAGCAATTGCTTAACTAAATAGAACTGTTATAAAATAAAATAAAATGTAATTCCTTGTGCCTTGCACTGTAGCCAAAGGTTTCTGTTTCCATGTGGATCCAGGTTGCATTTCAACCTAACCACATTCTACGCTAAACTTGCCGCTAGAAAAACAATACTTCAATCTCATGCATATTAATACATGTACTGTATCACATTTTAGTGGCAATAATGCATCGTGATATAAATTTGATCAAAAGTCTTCAAGGGTTTTTACACCTTTCTTTTCATTATCCGTGATACAGACCAATATTAAAACGTTTGAATGGCTGACACAGTTACAGGCTGAAATAATATCCTCAGTAATATTGCTCAGTGAAAGAAAACGGAATTAAAGTAAATTTTATAAACTTACATTATGCCACATAATATTTGTTTTGACTGTAGGGTAGCAGTGGCGTAGCTTGGTTGTAAGCATACTAGAATTTGGTTAAATTCTACTTTTCTCAGCTATAAAACGTAGTGGAGGGGGTAAACCTTCGAGAAATTGTAAAATCATTAATCTCTCAACTACAGTATATATGAGAAACGATTCACATAGAAGCTGATACTGCAGCTCATCTCAGAACAGAAAACGTTTTAAAGGCAGAAAAGTCATTAAACACATAATAATAGCCACAAGTAAACAGTTAATAATAGTAAACATCTAGTAAATTTACCTAAAACAGCGAAATTCTTAGCTATCCAAATTGTAAACAATTAGGTTTCGTTATATGATCATACCGTTATTTTGCAACACTTTTTGATGCAGTAAAGTATTTTTATAATAATAACTAACCAAAAACAAGTAAAATTCACTAAAAACCAATAGTTTCAGGTCATATAAATAAAAAGAACATAATTTTAAAACTTCGTTGATTAAACTTGCATTGTTAACACGATTTCAGTAATTTTCGGAACTAACAAGTAAATTTTAAATAATAATACAAAATATAAAAGTTTTAAAACATTCCACACAGTGTAATAAACACTAATCAGTTTTTAACAAAATTGCGTTGTGAAGGAAAATGTGCCAACTTCAAAATCTAATTGTGAGTTCCTACTTTTTACTTAGATCACTTAAGTAAATAAAATCATTTTGAAAATGAATAATAAAATTGGGGAATTATTCTGAAACCAGCATTCTTTTGATATAAACAGTAAATAAGAAGATAGATATTCTGCATCTCTACCGGTTGCAATCCCACCACCTCAGAATTTCGAAGGTCAATAGCTTTTGAAGAACTTAACGTATTAAAATTCTAAATAGCACTTCACAAAGTGCAGAGATGTGGGAACAATCTGATAATAGTTTAAATAAGATATTAATTTTTTTTAGAATCACTTGCACACGACACAGGATGTAATGATGCTGGTCAAAATAACTGTACAATTTCACACACGAGATTAAAGTTTTACGGAAATCTGAGGAATTTTAGAGACAAAGTCCGCATAACACAAAACCTTCCTCAGGAACCTAGCTACACATGGTGAATTTCTGAAGGCCCTCAGTTCAAATATTTTTGTTTAACACTTTTTGATGTTGGTGGTGAGAAGGTTAAGGAACAAAAGTTCCTGCGTGCTGGCACCGAGGTCAGACGGATGTAGACATTCGGAGTAAAGAGACGTGTGGTTCGGGAGAGTGTGACTCAAGGCGCTAGGCATTATGGGAAAGCTTAACAGGAAGTGAATACCAAGACGCTTTGGTAGGGCAGACATGTTAGTTTTCTGACCAGTGCAGTACATGTAAACATCCTATATGAAACTTTAAATTTTCTGTCAGGGGTTCGGCAATGATGTTTTTGCTTCATTACTTGCAATTTACGTGTGAAGAATAGTCTGGTTGCCTGTACCAACTGTAACATGTGAAATTAATTGAACTTTTGAAGAATACAGTATTTTCATGATCTGAATATCGAAGCTTTTCTTTTCTACAATAGTACCTTTCTCTCGTAAGGCCAAATTTTAGGATTGTGGCGGCCGTTTTGATTGTGCAGTTGGTAATATCCAAAGGTTTACCACAGTTTATATACATTTCTAATGATTATCAGACAACGTGCAAGCGAAATTAATTTAGTTTAGGTGAAGAAGCAGATATTTTAACCCTGGTACACAGTTTCATCCCTAACAGGGTCAACAAAGGCCCTGGTGCAAAAAATGTATGATGGGCGACCTTTTTTGTTTTGCTTTGTCCCCTTGAGCTGAGGCTGGGGGCCCCTGAGTTGTGCTTGGGGGCCCCACTGAGCAGTGAGGGGGCTGTGTCTTAGAGGCCCCCTTAGACGATGGTAGAGCTTTAAAAAAAAAGTCGCCAGTTTGCTGTGAAGGCTCTGAACTGCGCTTGGTGACCTAGCCCCATTGTCAGGCGGAAATGTTACTGGGGGCTTGAACACTTTCACCTGAACTGTGAACAGCTAAGCTCATGACCATGTGTAGCCTACTGGTACCTAAAATATTTAAGAAATCGGCCGCCACACATTCGTATTAAACCCCAAATGCGAAGAGTATTTGAAATAAAGTCACTTGACACAGTTTCAGAGGAACACAATACTTCTATTCTTGATAATAGTTCACTTGTACATTGTCGGTACGTCGATAAAGCATCGAACAACAGTTTAATTGTAGATTACAGGTTAAGCACATTCGTACAAGAAGACAAAAACTCACAAAGTCCCCCTAACATTACTGAGTACTACGGCATGTTGGAATTGCCGAAACTGCTACCGCTTGAAGTTACGTGATCACTTTCCAGTGAAAGAATGAGACTACATATTACGAAGTTACTTCTTTGAAAATCTAGTGCGAATGAGACAATCTGAGCTCGCTGCAAGATCTTTTATAGACTTCTCAGAGCCTATAACATCTCCTATAATATCTCCAAAAGTACTAAATAGTTTAACTTGAAATTTTTACAGGGACTTTCTATTTTCATGTTCTATCTGTTTTCATTTAACATTCAAAAGGGTTTCTATAAACTCAAAATTGAAGTCATCACATGACCAACTAGGCGGACTTCCTCGAACTTGCAATGACAATTAACAACAATCTAGCTTTTAAAACTTAATTACCAGACAAATACTTAAGCTTTTTACTAAAACCATTATATGTTCGTTAATTGTATCAATTTGGGGTATATACTGATATAAATTTCTAAATTGTATTCTTTTAGTTAAAAAGTTCATTTTTTATCTTAATTGAAACCACTAATTAAACTTTGCCAAATTATTTAATTTTACTACCAAACTATATGGAATAATGCTGACTATAGCTGGTGATAAAAGTTCAGCTGTAGCTTTACTCAATTCAAAGATACTTAAAATCTTAGATTTTTACTTTCCTGATCGCGTGTTTCAAAGCATGAACCAACCGGAATATCTCTTAAAATAAACTTTTCCCGATATAATAAATACACTTTAAAATGATAATAATGATGAGTTTTCACTGTTGAATACAGGGAAATTTCTTCAAGTTGACAATTACTCTTCTAGAAATATCTAAGTCCAGCATAAGCGACTTCAAAATCGATTATAGAATATTTTGCTGCTGAGAGTAGCTAGTGAGGACCAAAGGCTACCTTGCACCGTAGTAGCTATGCCCCTGTAGTGTAGGCTGCACAGATCGCGATTAGCGTGCAACTATTTCCATTCAAAAGATTAAATAATTTTAATAATAGGACACAGTGTAAATTATTTTGGGGAAAAAAACTAAATTATTCATACCCTCTGCTGTAATGTCAAATGCCAGTTGTAATTCTGACCCATGCTGAGTAACAATCAAATCAAAACTTTTACTAACATTGATGCTCGAAACTTAAAGCTTTTATCTTACATATCTATGGACAAAGAATTTAAGGAATACTTCTATACCAGTAGTGCTATGGTAATTTATTTCTCTGCAGTTGCTTAACTAAATAGAAATTGTTATAAAATAAAATTAATTGTAATTTATCGCCCGTTGTACTGTAGCAAAAAGCTTCAGTTGTCAACTTGGTCCAGGTTGCATTTCAGCCTAACCACAATCTCCACTAATATTGCTGCTAGAAAAGCAAAGTTTCAATCACTCGCGAATTAATACGAGGGCTGTCCAGAAAGTAACAGACGTTTTGACCTGGCGCAACAATGGGTGTTCCTAGCGCTGCCATCTTGGTGTCAGACTGTTCATACATTCAGTACGCAACCAGCCGTGGTAGTTTGCACATCGTTCCTATCGTACTTTGAATACAGTAGAGTGTTAAAATGAGCGCTGCAATTAAAAATCCCGCCAGTTGTGAAGTGCGAGCTGTAATACGGTTTTTGTTGTCGAAAAATCACAAACCAATTGAAATTTATCGCCAGATTTGTGATGTGTACAGCCAAGGAATAATCAGTGAAAGCCGAGTGAGGCAATGGTGCATTGATTTTAAAAATGGTCGAACCAATGTTCACGATGAGGACCGCATGGGTAGGCCTAGCGTTGTGAGTGATGAACTGGTGGTGAAAATCAACGAAAAAATCCGTGAAAATCGTCGTTTCACGATTACGGAGCTTTCAGAACATTTCCCCCAAATTTCACGGAGTTTAGTTCATGAGATTGTGGTTGGTAAACTTGGTTACCACAAATTTTGTGCCAGGTGGATTCCGAAAATCTTAACAGAAGACCACAAAAAACAGAGACTTGCTGCAGCACTGACGTTTCTGGAAGACTACGCCAAAACTGGAAACCAAGTTATCGATCGTATCGTAACTGGCGACGAGACCTGGGTAAAGCACGTCACCTGTGAAACAAAACGGCAGTCTATGGAATGGGGACACACGCATTCGCCCAAGAAACCGAGGAAGTGTCTGCAAACGCTGTCAGCAGGAAAAATTATGGCTACTGTGTTTTAGGATGCTAAGGGTGTGATTCTCGTTGAATTTCTTGAACGTGGCCAAACAATCACTTCAGAAAGGTATTGCGAAACACTCAGAACATTAAGACGCGCGATACAAAACAAGCGTCGGGGAAAACTCAGTGAGAAAGTTTTGTTTCTCCACGACAACGCTCGTCCACACACGGCCAATCGTACCCAAGAGCTCTTGGATGGTTTTGGATGGGAAGTTTTCAATCACCCGCCGTACAGCCCGGATTTGGCACCGAGCGACTACCACCTGTTCCCGGCGATGAAGACGTGGCTCGCAACACAACGGTTTGAAACTGACGTTCAACTGCATGCCGGTGTAAACCAGTGGTCGAAGTCTCAGGCGGCAAATTTCTACAGAGAGGGTATCGAAAAGCCTGTACCACGTTATGATAAGTGCCTTAATTTAAATGGTGATTATGTTGAAAAATAGCCTAAGAGTTTACCTCTAAAATGTATATAATAAAAATCGTTTTTTTCACTTTGTTTATTTTTTATTACAAAACGTCTGTTACTTTCTGAACAGCCCTCGTACATTCCCTATATCGCACGTCAGTGTCATCATACATCGCAATATAAACATGATCCCAAATCTTCACACATTCTTACACTTTTCTTTCTTAATACTTGCAATGAAAATCAATATTTTAACAGCTGAGACAGCTTACATCGGCTGAAATAATTACCCCAGTTAAAATGAAGGAAACTAAAAATGAATCTTAACAACTTACGCTATGCCACATAATATTTAATTGTGGTTTAGACCACATATATCGCGATCAATTTGGAACTTCTTTCAATCAAACCATGTAATGATTTTAGAATAAAAAACTGATAATTAATATGCGAATTTAAACTAAATACATACTTTTCTTTCAGTGTTCTGACAATTCATGTAATGGCAATTGCTTAACTAAATATAACTGTTATAAAATAAAATTCAATGTAACTCGTCATGCCTAGTGCTGTAACAAAAGGTTTCCATCCGGGTCCAGGTTGCATTTCAACCTAACCATTTAATACGATAAACTTGCCGCCAGAAGAACAATACTACAATCTCAAGCATAATAATACATTAACTGTATCGCATTTTAGTGGCAATAATGCATAGTGATATAAATTTGATCAAAAATCTTCAACGGTTTTTACACATTTCTTTTTTGTTGTATGTGTGTGTTTTAAAGAGACATATGGTCGAAAAGTCAATGATGATCACATTACAACTGCTAATTTTGTTTTCAAAGAAGTTTTGTAAAGAAAAGAATATTGAAAAAATTACTTCTGACAAAGCCAATATTTTTTAAATGTTTTACAATTAAACATGTAGTATTTAGTGACAACGAATTTTTACAGTTAGAGTGATATGTATTACTACTCTTCATAATAAAACACCTAGATTAATAAATACATACATTGACTTATTTCCTCATTATTTTATTACCATTTGGTGACTGATATCGATACCGTTGGAAATATTCGCATGGGTCAGTTAGTATACATGAAATCTTCCTTTAAACATATATGAGTTCCTTGTCAAAACCAAAGAGAAAATATCAGTAGGCTTACTGGTACATGAAACGTCTACGAGGTGGTGTTAGAGACGTTTCCGAGATACCAAACACAAAAATTGCTGATTTTTCATAAAATCACATTTTTGTAGGGAAGACACCTGTATAGCAAAATTAAAAAAAAGTTACCTAAATATGAAATTTCATCCAAATTGTTAAAGCCATATCCAAGATATATATATATAGTGGCGTTGGTACACGAAAAAAACACGAACACACAAAGAATAAAATTTTCGAGCATTGCTCTTCATCAGTCGAAGTGAGATGGCTGCACGCAAGCGGCTGGCAGCCAACTGGCAGCTTGTGTACAGCCATATCACTTCGACTGATGAAGAGCTATGCTTGAAAATTTTATTCTTTGTGTGCTCGTGTTTTTTTCGTATACCAACGCTGCTGGAATCCCCTTCTTTGGTAAGCGGTGGTTTTTTATCCTATCCTAATGTTCAATATCCACTTTTAGCGCCTTTGTTTCCTAACAATCTATATATATATATATATATAATAACAATGAGCAGGAAAAAGCTTTAAGGCAATAAAACTAAGGAAGGATAGGGAAATATGACCCAACACTTACCACAGATGAAGGCGGCTGGGACGACGAACAAAAAACAAACACAAGAGAAGCACAATATTTTGGCCTATAGCAGCCTTAAATGTGCAGAAGGTGAAGCACCAGGCGGTGTCACATGTGTACACATAGACGGCCGACTGGTGAATGGCGTCTCAGGCGCGGATGGTAGTTTAGGTGGAAGGGGGGGGGGGGGAGGGAGAGTAAGCTCAAATATTGGATCGATAATCGATACTGATGACGATATGTTATTATTGAAAGTGGTGAATAATAACTGGGTGGGGATGTATATATTTCTGAAGCCCTAATATCCCGCAATTACCCCCCAGATTTAGTTCATAAACAAGTTACACGAGCCACATCAGTACCGACACAATCCATCAACACCCCACAACCATCAAGAACCAACCAAAGCCCAGTTTTGGTCACCCGCTACTTCCCTGGCTTAGAATCCATCAACAGGATCCTAAGACAAGGATATGATCTCCTCCGAGCCTGCCCGGAAATGAAAACACTCCTACCACAAATCCTTCCCCAGCCCCCCAGAACCTGTTTTAGTAGACCCCCCAACTTGAACCAACTCTTGGTCCATAAACATGGAACCCCTCAGCCCACAAGACAGCCTCAAGGATCCTTTCCGTGTAACAGGCCCCTTTGCATGATGCACCCGCCTTCGACCACCTTCACCAATCCCGTAACAGGGGAAAGCTTCTATATCACTGGATCGGCTACCTGCGTAACTTCTCACCTGATCTATCACCTTACCTGCAACCACTGCCCAGCCTCCTACATAGGTCTGACCACAAATCCACTGGCCATCCGGATGAATGGACACAGACAATCGGTCTGGACTGAGAACCCTGACCACCCTGTTTCTTTTCATGCCACCATTCATAACGCCAACAATTTCAACACCTGCTTCACAGTCCGCGCCATCAAAGTACTCCCAGACAAAAGCAGCATCTCAGAACTGAGAAGGTGGGAACTGGCCTTTCAGTACCAACTGGGGCTAAATTTAAGATAGCTCCAATTTTCCTTTTTCCTCTCTCCTCCGACCTTTGCCCCTTACCTGCCATCATTTCCCACAAAACCATCGCTCACCAGAGCTTTCTCTTTTTGTACTTAGATCTATTGCAATAATTTTTTTCTCTCGTGTGTTTTATATTATCATATTTTTTTCGTGTGTAATATTTTCAATAATTTTGCGTGTGGAATAAAATTTTTTTAGGGGGGCACTTATAGATCGTTTTCAGTAGATTCCACCCCTCCCCCCCGTGTTTTCCTTGGTTTGTTTTATGCCAGTGACCTTATGACCGCAACCGCGTTTCCACTGTGCAGTCTAATTATCATTTTCGGGCTTAGGTCCTTCCACCCCCACCCCCGCCTCCCGCCATGTTGTTTCTCCCCCCTCCCACTCCACCCCGACCAGCCGACCATGTGCACCCCGTGTGGTCTCCTCAGTTGGTTGCTAGCTTCCGCGGGGCAACCACCTCATCCTACAACCTGATGAAGAGCTAAGCTCGAAAATTTGTATTATGTTTGTGTTTGTGTGTTTTTTCGTGTTTTGACGCCGCTGGAGCCCTCATCTTTGGTAAGCGGTGGTTTTTCTCCTATCCCAATGTCTAATATATATAAAACTATAAGTGAAAAGTAAAATAAATGTAGATAGCATGGATAATAGTAAATACAGAAATACAAAAAATGTAAATGGTATAGATAATAAGTGCTGGGTCTGTTGAGCAGAGTTTATTGGAGATTGAGGCCAAGAGGATGTCTGGTGTCAAGGATATTCTGGTAGGCTAGTTCCCATCTACGAAGTTCAGAGGGGGTCGTGTTGTTAGTGAAAACTCTGATTGCCCTAACTGAAAAACAGATGTTCAAATTATTGATTTTGTGGGACCTGGCATGTTTTGCAACTGGATGGGCCTCACTGTTAGTATAAACTGTCTGCCTGTGGCCATTCATTCTGATAGCTAGGGGATTGGTTGTGAGGCCTGTATATGAACTGGAGCAATGGAGGCATGTCAGTTGGTATATGAGGTGAGTTGTCATGCAAATAGCATGACCAATGATAGGGAATGTTTCACCTATGGTAGGATTGGAGTAAGTGGTAGTGGCTGGCTGCATGTTTTACAACAGGGTCTATTGCATGGGAATGAACCCTGTGGCAGTCTGGAGGAATTACTTGGAGTACTCGTGAACCAAGATATTGCTTAAATTTGGTGTTCTGCTAAAACATGTGCGAGGTATATATACACAAGAATTGCTCCTTTAAATATATAAGATTACCACCAAATACATTAAAATCACTGTGGCCGAGGCCAATGACAGAGTATTACTAACAGTAATAATAATATACTCCCCTTGAAGTGTTGAGAGATTAAAATTGTAAATCGAAAGAACTTAAGAAATTCCTTCTCTGGAAAATAAATAAATAAAAACCAAAATTATAAATATTAAGCATAAGCAAATTGGTGGTTAAAATCTCTGTCTCAAAATACATATTTCCAAAACAAAACACCACCTATCATACAGAACACAAGTTTCACAGACAGATGGAAACATAAATGTTCCTTCCCTAGGGTTTAAAACTTTAACAAGTCTGGTTCTAGCCATGGTGTGGTTCCATGAGCAAGACACTTTTTCGCAAAACCCTTTGATGCTGTCCACTACTTTTGCAGGACTTTGATTTATTTTATACTTCCCAAGTCATTATTCAATGCATTATCTAATGTTTTGTCAAATTATAAGAGGGTGGTCCGAAAATTATTGAGGCAATGCTGATTATTCAATAATGCATTGGTAAATAAATTTATAGATTCTCATCAAGGACTTAAATTTATTTTTAAACTATGGTGATTAACATTATTTTTTTTTTTTTTTTTTTTTTTTTTAGAAAAAAATTCATCTTTCTTGATTTGGTAAAGCACTGTCATCTATGATTGAGACCAAGGCCTCTTCTGACTACGCTTATAATATGGGCTTAAAGTACTTGTCAAGATTTTGCTTGAAAAAATTACCTCTAATCTTCATTCCATTTGGGCAACGATCAACACCTCCAACTAAGAGAAGTAATAGGGCCTTTTTTACATCTTCATGCCCATATATCTCTGGTGCAAGGCTTCCAGCCAACTTGCTGTAAAAATCCTCTTCTGTCAATTGCTGTATTTCCTCCTCAGTCAGATCACCTTCTGGTACTTCATTATCCTCTGCTTTGTTAACACAAACAACTCTCTGCAAAGGAGGACATTCCATGGCTAAAATAACAAAACATTACTAAAATGTTAATTCTTATTCAGCACAAAAAAATTAGAAGCTAATCTCATTTAAATTATATATGTTTTTTAAACTAGTGAGTGTTTCTTGCATCACCACACTGTCCAAAAGATCAGATTTCATCCTTATTATTTGAAAGATTAGGAACAGCAATGAAAAATTTATGACTTACATATTTCCAAATGAAACAAAGGTGATTGGATATTATACATAATACTAGCTGTACCTGCAATTTCGTCCACATGGAATTTGAGATTTGTGCTGTGTTGATGGGTTCTTTTGACTTTAGTATCTTGTATCAACATTATATGCCTATAATAACATCATGTTCATCTTCTAAAAGGAATTAAAATGTCTCCAACATGAAGCGGAATAAGAAACAGGTTTCTTTTGCACACTATTTTACAGAAGTGTCAACTATGTTTCTAGTACAGAAGTACAGCACAAGTTAGCAAATGTTTTGTTCAGAAATTCCACTAACAAAGAAACTGGCATTACATCTTGCGTTTGTATAGTATTATTGTTGCAACATCCTTGTGACCAACCTCGCATTGGCTCTGATGCAGAATGTTTGTTGCAGCCGTAATGTGATAACAATTGTTTCAGCGTGCCTGTATTTTTGAGTGTCTTTTAGAAATTTAAAACCTGTAGTGTTCGTCCTGTGCCTTTGTTATTGATTTGCTGTGATGATGGGTTCTTTTGACTTTAGTGTCTAGTATCAACATTACATGCCTATAATACCATCATTTCATCTTCTAAAATGAATCCAGATGTCTCCAAAATGAAGCAGAATAAAATAACAGACTTCGTTTGCTTGGGGTACGTAAAGTTATAATGTACTTAATGTAATTATAAAGGCAAAATAGAAACTATATAAACCGAAACTACACAAATCAAATATCTAAACAAATTGATAATCTGAACCACCCTTGGTTCCAATTATTTCTGATGATCGATGCTATACTGTACATATAAGCTGTGACAAACAACCTTATAGAATTGCTGAGTAGAAAATATTACTTGTGGTATGCATTTCGACTGTGAGAAAGCTTGTTAACTGAATCATCCCTGATGAACCACCAGACTTACTGAGGCCATAGCTTTCTAGCAGCCCCCGAAGTATGTACCAAACTCCAGTACCACCTATCCGAATGGATTATATAAAACTTTCATGCCAACTTAATAACATTTTGTAACAAATGAACTGATAAGCACACACAAACACTGTGATTAATGGGTGTATACCCTTGAATCGAACAGGTACATGGATTCTTCTGATGCAACAGACCACGCTGTATGATGTTTGACATGCACTATGTTTCTACCACTTTCAACAAACTCCTTCCCAGTGAAAGAGACAAAATCATAGGGTGTGCAACATTTGAAACCTCCTGAGTCGTATACCAGCCATTGGATCACAACCTGAAATAATTTCTAATGCTCGTGCTCTCCACATTTTATCCTTTTTTTCTCACCCCCATTCTTAATTTTCCTCCCGTCCTAAATAAGACAATTTGTCCACACACTTTTTAACCACCACTCATGATAACTTTGTCATAGTTCGAAACTTGCAGTTCATTACTATGTTTTTAACACATATATTTAAATTATTTTTGTATTCATTAATTCAGTATGGATTTTATTGACACATTCTCTTCAATTTTTTACCACCACTACTGTCCTTCCTCCCCCCTTCCCCCTATTGTTGAACCTATTCCCCATTACTTCCATCTACTCAACTGCCATACAATGCTACATTTGGCACTGGACACCCATCTTGTGTGTGCGATGTTCTCTTACCGACCCAAAAATGTGTTACACGTGTGTTCATTTCTTTTTTGTGTAGATGCCACCCATTTGTCATATGTAGTACCCCCATTTTTATTATATACATAACTGAATTATACATAAATCTGTAGCGGCCATATTCTGAGGGCGTGTTTGTTACAGCATCATGCAAAAACTACCAAACAAGTTAAAAAAAAAAAAAAGGATTTTCACAATTTGAAACATTAGAATCTAGCTTTAAGTTAGTGGAATGTCTGAAGACTTCATTTGTCCAGACGTGCAGTAAGATTTTTTCTTTTTTGGAAAGGGGGGGAGGGTGGAAATTAGATAAGGGCTTTATGGTTCATTCATACCAAGGTCATTAGGCCAGTCATCCACTGCAAGTGTATTTGAGTGATTAAGATATAGTGCATAGTCGCACATATTGGAGCGACTAACCCCAACACACAGAAAGTTATTGAACAGTGTCAAAGCAAGCTGATCTTATGAAAGTGACTATAGGTGATGAGTGACTAAATCTACTGGAGTTGAATTAATCGCCTATAGTCACCATCACTTAGTCTATGCTCCATATTAATTTTCATGTATACTGCCTTGTTTTTTCATTTAAACCATCAATATTGATAATGAGAAATTAATCAGTGCTGTAAGTTGTGGGATATGAGACACTGATGTGATATACATTGGAAACTGTGGGCAAAATTGGTGATTGAAATGGATAGTAAAGACTGTAGGTACTCTTGACAAATGTATTACCATAGTTGCTTTATAATTTATATCCCGTATATGTACACTTTAAAGATACTTTTTGAAATTCTATTATTTATGATTAATCTATAACTACATTACCCAGACTTAGTGAAAATAAGAGAGAGAGAGTGAGTGAGTGAGTGAGTGAGAGAGAGAGAGAGAGAGAGAAATTAGATCATAGCAATTCTGACAAAGAGTTATTTGAAATCGAGAGAACAAAATTACAATTACTTTCAATACTAATGCCACTAAGGGAGATAGTGTTGCCCGGTTTTTGCAGAGTCTTCTTCCATTTCTGAAAAACGTTCTTGGTCTGTTCAATAAACACCCCAATTCCACCTTTGACACCCTCAACAACAGATTACCACTACCTGCAGCTCCCAAAAAAATTGTTCATCTCATCCCCAATGAAAGTGGTGTACAAAATTTCTTTGTAAACTTTTCAAATGCACCATAACAAACACGGTATTGCTCGAATACTTTTTATAAGGAATCTACACAGCTTCATTTCTCTTTTTTATATTTAGTAAAAAGGTTCAAGAATTTAATTTGTGAAAATCTCACAAGTTGTTTATGATAGTTAAAAAAAATACTTTGTAGTATTTTACCTTACCTTGTATTTTGTAAACGTTCTGTAATATTTTGGCTTAGCAAACCACATACCTATCTTGCTTTGGTTTAATAGAAACAGATTTTATGAAACAACAATTTATTGTCTCTTTGAAATTAGAAGGCTTTAGAGCATTTAAAATATACTGAAATGTCTCCAGGCTCAATTAGTAGTGATCATGAAATTTCTGTCGGGATACCCAAATCACCAAGTAAGTGGTGGAATTCTCCAAATGAATTCCTTTTTCCCAATATTGAAATAATCCAAAACGAACGATTTCTATGTGTCCTCGTCAAATAAAAACGTTCCTAAAAGTACGCAGCCTCTGTACTTATTTCGTGAAATTTTGAAACTCTTAAAATATTCACAACAAATCACAATTACGC
Source organism: Vandiemenella viatica (assembly GCA_031002005.1). Classification (NCBI taxonomy): domain Eukaryota; kingdom Metazoa; phylum Arthropoda; class Insecta; order Orthoptera; family Morabidae; genus Vandiemenella; species Vandiemenella viatica. The sequence goes on from JARYHS010008074.1 coordinate 295,636,078, forward strand.
CTGTTTAAGGTGAGAGACAGTCAAGAACTGCTTCACCAAATCAAAGTCAGCTATACTGGATGACTACAGTCACTCCAAGGCACCAAACTCAAGTCGGCTATAGTAGCTTGAGTCATTAGTTGCTCAAACAGGCTTGCAGTGGACAACCAGCCTTAGGGTCACAGGAGCAATGTGTATACATTTTAGAGTTTAAATCATATCAATTAAGTTATTAATATTACTTTTAAATCCACCTTCAAATAAAAATTAAATAATATTATTCGTATAAATAAATTTATTGTAACCCATCTCTACTTTACTATAAGCTGTATCTTGACCTGAAATATAATCCAATTAAAGTAATAGAAAATTAAAATTCTAATAAAATATTCTTATAACGGAGATATACAAACCAATAAATAAAGTATATAAAATTGTGTAATATCGATGATAGAACAGGTTCCTCTAAACAGATAAAATACCACCAAATTCTTTGAGTTTCTAGAACATAACTAATACTACTCTACAAATAAATTAACATTTAAAATAATAGGGTATCTAATCCTAGTTTACAATTTAAATTTAATAGCTTCATAAATAGAAAATAAATAAAATTAAAATTTCACCTATAAAATAATATAATTATATTCACAAATTTCAATAACTATTAACTAATAATTTTAAAATGTATTTATTGTATAACCACGATTGCTGGCACAAACTTTATCAATACTTAATACTACTACTAATTCCAAAATCACTTGATAATTAATTTAAATTACTGCTTAACGAACATTAAGTAAAAATCTAACATATAATATATAGAAAAATTTAAAATTAAAGCAAGAATCAAACTTTAATAAACGAAATATAAACAAAATCTAGTGTAAACATCAAAATAATATTTGAGTCAAATATTTAACGAATTAATTACCAATTTATTTGATCTTAAATCAAATATAATTAGAATATCTAGCCTCCACAACAACAACACAATAAATACTTTCTATATATAAATTGTAAGCACAGGTGGGCACAGTTAATCCGACCGTTAACTTCGTTAATCATTATTCTGCTACTTAAAAAGAAACTTCGATAATCGTTAAAGCGTTAAATGTTTATAAATTTAACGCAAGTTAAAGTGACCCGTTAAAAGTTAACTAGTCAAAAGTTGTACTGATGTATTAGTATTATAGTACGGTAGGTATAACTGCTCTCTATCTCAAGGTGTTATGTACCATGATGCAAGTGTGGATTTATTTATAAAAATTAACAAATTGTGGTTACGCTATCGCCACAACAACGAAGTGGTATTCCTGTCTGTTTTTATCTTTGTTGAGACTGTGATCAACATAACACTTGAAAATTGTCTTGCGAGAGACAATTAAGGTACTCGTGACTTTATAAAAAAAAAAAAAGTAGTAAAAAACCTGAATGCAGAATGAAAAGCAACAACATTATAGAAAACAAGTTGGACTGGGACACCTAAATATGTGAAAACTGCGACCAGTGAAATTTGCGGCCAACCTAAAATCTACGACCAATGCCTGTTAGGGTTACCTTTGTGCCACGGCCTACCTGTGACCTAAAGGCCCCTTTAGACGACCCGGCCTGGTTTCACTAAATCATGGCCTGCATGTTTTTACGTGAACAAATAGAATGGAAGTTAGTCAGCGACATCCTTTTACATTACACGGCCAAAACTGCCAAACTAGCTTCTACTTAAAAAAAGACACACAAATGTTTCGAATTAAAATTGCACATCATCTTTTTTGTAACTTATGTATTATTTCTTTGAATTTTTTCGCACTGGTTACTGAAAGTTGAGTATTTTTGCTGATCTGCAACACTGTTTGCAGACTCCAGTGCGATACTAACTATCGATCAGGCGGCCGGTCATCCACTGGCACAGAATTTCGTCCGAGTAATGCCCGATTTGACAGCCGAACAGTTTGTCCGATTAACCTCTTCCGACACACACTGCCGATCCGTCACTGTTGCTTCAACACCAACTGAACGCGAGGTTTTTACTAAACGTATAATAACGACTAACATTTTGTAATAATAAGTACACCTCATTACAGATAATAATGTTAATTTGTCAATAAGATAGGTTATGACGCTTTTTAGTTTATTTATGTTTGCAGAATTCACAATATAAAATAGTCACGCCGCCGCCGGCTGAAAATGCTCGGTGCGCCGCCGCCAAGATTTTAGCAGGCGGCGCCCACTACTACACCGAACATACGAGCAGTGCTGCCAGTACAGCCAACTTATACTATACCGCTGTCTCTTTGAAATTATACAGAACGAAACCCAATTATACAAAGGGGTCATCCATTGATTACATACGTGAGTGAAAGTGCTGAGAGCAAAAAAAGTCCACGAAAAGTAAACAATGTATACATTGATAAATTTTGAATAACAAAAAGGAAATAGATATGCAGGAAGGGTTGCCAACTCAATGAAACAAAGGGCAAACACTTTCAAAAAGGTGCTGGAATGTACTTTACTTTTAAGTGCTCATTTTTGTATCCAATTATACAAGGCAATCTGTTATACAAACAGGATACAAGAGGTAACCAAATTATACAAGTTTTGTATCCAATTATACAATCTGGCAGCCCTGCATACGAGTGGTGGCGTGGCGCACAGTTCAAACAAACGAAAAGACGTCAACAACCTATGTAACGGACTAAAGTTAACAGAAGTCCAATTTAACGGAAGTTAAGAAGACCGTTAATGATTTTTTAGGTTAACTTAAAAGTTAAATTTTCGCAATTTTTTTAACTTCGTTAATTAACGATTAACGGATTAACTGTTTTGTGCCCAGCTGTGATTGTAAGTATATAATAAATTTTAACTAATGATAAGTTTTAGCCTAAACATGTAATTATATCATTTAATCTTTTTATTTTTTTATTTTATAAAAAGATTACATAATATAAATGCTTATTCTATATATCATTAATTATATAATGTAAATTATTTATATAATATACATTAGTGTTATATTACAATAAAGTTTATTTTACATAACACTATTTAATATTATATAATATACAATAAATAATTTATATTATAATAAATAACTATATTATTACATATTATTCAGTTAACTAACTTAATATAAATTATTTTTATATTACAATATTCTTTAATTGTTTACACTATAATAAAGGTTATATATATATATATATATATCTATAATATAAAAATGAATCGCAAAATGTGTTGGTAAGCGCATAACTCAACAACACCTGGACCAATTCGGCTAATTCTTTTTTTTAATATTTTCGTTAAGGCACAAGGAAGGTTCTTATGGAGAGAAAAAACGCAAAAACTGGAAGGAAAATAGTAAAAACAACACTTTTCTTTTCCCTCAATCAAAACAAAACAAAGGCGCGTTAGGATTATCTTTGGTATGACTTCAAGTTGATTAGGCTCTATGGATATTAATCTATGCCTGCGTGTGATCAGTGAAAATAATATCACTGACGTACGTGTTATCATTATTTCCTCCGTGAGTGGCATTTTCTTGGTTGCTTTTAAATTTTCGTTCTCTCAAAAACCATTTGTGTGTTTATTTGTTCAGTGTGTTTACATTTATACCCATGCCACCTACCACGAAAGTTTCGACTATGAAAATAGAATGCATCAGTTTAGAAGGATGCAATATTAAGAATACCTCAAAAGCAAAATCGATTACTGGTATTTCAGTTGAGAAGCAATATGCATTATCGTCTGACGATCGAGCCACACTTATCCTATTATTTTAAGAATGCAATGTTCTGGTAAGCCTTGTGGTGATGGGTTCCATTCGCTTTAAACTATGTTCGGGTAGAATTCATGGTGATTGAATTGGTTGCGACTAATAATACTTTCTAACTTTTAAAATCTTCTATATAAATAAAAATGAATCGCCAAATGTGTTGCTAAGTGCAAAACTCGAGAACGGATCGACCAATTCGGCAAATTATTTTTTCCTTCATATTTTCATTAATCCACAAGGAAGGTTCATATGGAGAGAAAAAAAGTAAAAACTGCGATGAAAATAGTAAAATCAACACCTTTCTTTTCCCATACAAACCAGCCAATCAAAATAAAACAAAACAAAGGCGTGTTAGGATTAGCTCTGGTATGCCTTCAAGTTGATTAGACTGTATGGATATTAATCTATGCATGCCCAAAATAAAGTTCGAAGGAAAAAAAGGTTTGCGTGTCATCAACGAAAATAATATTACTGCCAGTCAATCAAAACAAAACAAAGGCGCTTTATGATTATCTTTGGAATTGTAAAATGATTGATCGGAAGAAATGGTTTCAAAACAACTCATTGGCATTGGTAATGACAAAATCCCTGTAAACGTTTTGAGTGGCTGCATTAATTTTCCTGTCAATTTTTTGGTTGAACGACCGAACTATATTACAGAGACAAAAACACCGACGTTAATTAAATAAATTTCGAAATTCAAAATGAAATTTCCGGTGAATTAAGAATATACAAATCAGTTGATTGCGCAACTAACCAAGATGATGTCGTCAACTATCCACCAGAATTTTTTTAACTCACTGGATTTGCCAGGATTGCTGCTTCATAATCTTATATATATATAAATAGACGTGTGTTTTCATATATTTCACTTTTCAACCACCACTACCAAACACAGATCACCGGTCTTTGTGTGTGGAAGTAACATGGAGTTTCCTGTCGTGCACAACGTTGGCCGAATGATGATAGCTGTGGGGATGTGGGAGATGTGATGATTAAAGTTGGCCAATGCATGGCGTTTTCGTATTTCGATCAAAAATTTGTGTCTTCTTATACTTCTCTTTCCTGCCACAACTACATAGCATAGACCATTGGTGTTTGTGTGTGGTAGTAGAATCGTGTCTCCTGTCATGCACTATGGTTGTTAGATGTCGGTAGCTATGGGGGTGTGGGAGATATGGGGGTTGAAAGTGGTCTACCTGCGGCAATTTCATATTTCTGCCAAAGACGCATGTGTCATGGTGTATCACTTTTCAGCTAAAACTATCTATCGCAGATCACTGGCGTTTGTGTGTGGTAGTAACACAGAGTCGCCTTTCAATCACAACATCGGCCGAATTTCAGTAACTGTGGTAGTGTGGGAGATATGGTGGTTGAAAGTGGCCGGTCAAGGATATTTTCGTATTTCGACGAAAGACATGTGCCTCCGTAAATGTCACTTTTCTGCCAAAACTACATAACATAGAGCATTGGTGTTTGTGTATGGTAGTAGAATCGTATCTCCTGTCGTGCACTATGGTTGTTAGATGTCGGTAGCTGTCAATACAAATTCTTTACAAACACGAACGAAGTCGTGGGTACCAGCTAGTAATTAGATAATTACCAATAAGTTATTAATATAAAATATTTTTTTAAACCTTACAAATAGGATTTTATACATCTTATAGATATATGTATATATATAAGTATTTATTATAATATAAATCTTTCTTGAGCTACTTTATATATTATAATATAATTATATAAAATAAATATGTTATTATACTTAACAACAAGAGGTTACCAAAAATTAAAATTCCTTCACCTTATAATATTTGACCTAACTAAAAGCATCTATTAATAAAATTACACATGTCACATAATTAAAATATAAAACATAAAATGAGGTGCCTGAATAAAGGATTATCTTGATAGGATAAATAATGTAGGCAACTACCCACATTATATATTTAATAGATTTAAACTATTCCTTTAAGTATTAAAAACTTATGTGCTTCATACACCTAAATATAATTAAAAAGATAAGCTAATATAGGCCTAAGATTAATTCAAATAATAATATTTATAATTTAAGGACTTAAGTTAAATAAACTAATAGCCTTCAAAGTTATAAATAAAAGATCAACTTTTAGGACTTAGTATTACTACACCATCAGAATTGCAGTCTAATAATTATCATTATTGAATATAAAGCCATTGTGGTGAGAGAGTTTAACTCATAAATAGATTTACAGTCCATCGCCTTAATCTTCAGCCATCTCACCGCAAAAATGACTATTTTCCACGAATCATAAAGATATTGGAACATTATATTTTATTTTCGGGGCATGAGCAGGTATAGTAGGAACCTCTTTAAGAATATTAATTCGTATAGAATTAGGCCAACCAGGACTTTTAATTGAAAATGATCAAATCTATAATGTAATTATTACAGCACACGCTTTCGTAATAATTTTCTTTATAGTTATACCAATTATAATTGGTGGATTTGGAAACTGATTAGCACCTTTAATAATTGGAGCCCCAGATATAGCTTTCCCCCGAATAAATAACATAAAATTCTGATTATTACCCCCATCTTTGAAGGTGGTACAGGATGAACTGTATATCCCCCCCTTGCCACAACAATTGCTCATAGAGGAGGATCAGTAGACTTAGCAATCTTCTCATTACATTTAGCTGGAGTATCATCTTTTTTAGGAACAGTAAACTTTATTACTACAGCTATTAATATACGATCTCCTAATATAACCCTAGACCAAACACCACTTTTTGTATGATCAGTAGTCATTACAGCTATTCTTTTATTATTATCTTTACCAGTTCTTGCAGGAGCAATTACAATAAATATTAACAGACCGAAATCTTAATACTTCTTTCTTTGACCCAGCTGGAGGAGGAGACCCAATTCTATATCAACATTTATTTTGATTCTTTGGTCATCCAGAAGTATATATTCTTATTCTACCAGGATTTGGTATAATTTCACATATTGTATGCCAAGAAAGAGGTAACATTGAAGCATTAGGAATAATTTATGCCATAGCAACTATTGGAATCTTAGGATTTATTGTATGAGCTCACCACATATTTACAGTAGGAATAGATGTAGATACACGAGCATATTTCACATCAGTCACTATAATTATTGCGGTACCTACAGGTATTAAAGTATTTAGATGACTAGGAACACTATACGGAACAAAATTTAAAGGAAAACAATGGAATACGGTCATGGCATAGAAGGAATCATTTCAACATTCACCTAGTATGATTTCGGGAAACCATTTAAAACCAAAATCTGAATAGCCAGAAAGAGATTTAAGCATGCCCACTTCCAATTGCCAAGCCCGAATGTTATCACTCACTGGAGCAGGAAATAATTTGCTCTCAGCCTCAAATGAAACACAAAAAATATTCAATCCCAACCAATAATATACATTTTATTTTCTATTATTATTATTATTACTATTATTTTAATTTGCAATATTTTATATAATTATAATTTTTTCATATTTATTTCTAATTATATTTTGATCTTCCCACCGACCAGAGATTAGTTTGGATTTTTATCTATGCTTGGGTATTAGCTCTGATTTACTGCCCCTCTACTTTTCCGATGTTTGAATTTACCCCCACCATTTTCCCGACCTGGGGTCTTTCTGTGAGGCAGTCTCCAGCTGCGCCCACCTCTCACAATGTTCTCCCATTGACGTAGGGGTTATCTCGAAAATTACTTTATTATTTGTGTTTGTATCTTTTCTGTGTGTTCGCGCCCCTCATCCATCATCTAAAGGTAAGTGGTGGCTCATTTCCCTATCCTAATTTAATTCCTTTCCGCTACTTAGCGTCTTGATTTCATTGTTACTGTATACATATATACAGTGTAAGGAAGAATAGGGAAATATGACCCAAGGCGGCTGGGAACGACAAACACACAAAAAAAACGAGAAAAGCGCAATGTTTCGGCGTACAGCCTTATTCGTGCAGAAGTGGACACCAGGCGGAGTCAGACAAGTACACGGAGATGGCCGTCTGGTGAATGGCGCGGCCAGTACAGATGGTAGTGTAGGAGGAGGGGGGGGGGGGGGGAGCTCAAATATTGGATCGATAATCGATACTGTTGACGGTATATTACAATTGCAAGTGGTAGACCAACGTAATAACTGAGTGAAGATACATATGTAAATCAAATTTTGAAAAAATATAAGTGAAAAATAAAATATAAGAAACATAAATAGAAGAGATAATAAGTGCTTGGTTTGGTGGGAGGAATTTATTGGAGATTGAGGCCTGGAGGATGTCTGGTGTCCAGGGTATCCTCATAGGCTAGTTCCTATCAACATAGTTCAGAGGAGATTGTGTTATCAGAGAAAACTCAGATCGCCCTAACTGAGAAACAAATGTTAAAAATTATTCAGTTCATGGGAACTGGCATGTTTTGCAACTGGATGGGCCTCATTGTTGTTGTTGAAAACATACACCAACCAAAACATCGATAACCAACGTGAACGGGCATTATGGAACCACGGATAAGTAAATCCATTTGTTGGTAACATATGGACAGAATGATACATGCTAGAAGGCATAATAAAAGTTTAAAATCTGTTATACTTTAATACAGATAGAATCTGACTACACAAGAACATTTCATATCATCTAGACACAAGGTTACGACAAATGCAGATTGGTAGATTGTCCTGAACGACTTAATTTTGATTATCAAATAAGGTGCACAAGGGCACAGTAGGACTCGGTGCCATTGAGAGAGATGGCTAGTTTAGCTACCACTTCATTTCTTTTTCCCCTTGCCCTGGTAGCCAGATAACAATGGACCATTTGCAGTTGATTTTAAGGAGAGAACATGGCGGAAACTGTACACTTACAGATGGTTGCCTAACAACATAATTCAAGTGTGGTTATAAAGAACAGAGATGCATTTATTAATGGTTACTTCATTTGGAAATTAGCTGCAGTGACCAAAGCAATTAAGAATTTCCTTTAACTAGTGAATGAAAATTATTTTGAAACAAATTTGAAAACAACAGAGAACCTATCATAACCTGTGTATCCATCCAAGAATGTTCATGTCTCGGTAAAAAGTTAATTTCCTGCTTGGAAAAACAAGACATCAATTAAGGAAGTAAAGCTAGAAGAAATATTAAGTTGTTGATATGCTTGTTACAGGAAAGACAGTCAGCATGCTGAGAGGCGTGTACAAATGGACAGTGTGCAGCACATGCTACAAGCTGTCTATGGAGTGGATTGGGTATATGGAGACTATGCCATTGAATGGGACAATCGTAAATCATAGGCATGCAAAAAAAAGACGGGAAAGCAGGTGCATCAAGTGCACAGGTAGTGCTTGGAACAAGAAAAAGCCAATTTGACAAACTAAAGACAAAACTCGAGATACTCAAATTTTAATTGAAGTTACAACAGCATAATCAGAGTAAGGACATTTTTAAGTATCAATACATAAAATAAAATTAGGAACGGGGGTGATTCCTTGAACTGCGAGCCTACTTATACCAACATCACAAAGGTATTTTCACCTAGCTGGAATGGCTTCATCTGTTAGCTTAAGAGGCACACACGTTCATCACAATATCGTAAGCCTGCCACAAGATGCTTAATTAATGAGTAGTGGCTTGTTCGCAAACTACAGCAGATGAGTGAATAGGAACTGCCCCCCCTCCCCTTACCATCCAACTGTTATGTCCAGTTGTAAGAATGCCCGTGGAGGCCGAAGTAAGGGGATCGCAACCTACTACAAAATGTTCATGACTAGGGGCTGGACTCTTTTGGAGCGCAGCACAGACGTGAAGTCCAAAGATTATTATTATTATTTGTGTTTTTCTCTTGTCTCAATCTATATCCCTCCTTATGTTACAGTGAAAGAATATACACATATATAATTTTTAACTGAATGTTCCTGTGAACAGATAGTTTCCTTATTTCGCCTGTATTTCACAATAAATGTACTCTAAAACCTATTTTTCCTAGATGTTTCAGTAAAGAGATTTTTTTAAAATTTATTTACTAATTTTTCATGGACACTATCACAAAAAGCATAAAATTTTAATCTTACTGGAAATTGTTAAGAAGAAACTTTTTTCAGCTTTCCCAGCCTTACCAAGTTTTTCCAAGACATTGCCATGAAAAAAATATTTTATCTTTATTGGACGTTGCAATGAAGAAAATATTTTTTATTCCTGTAAGTCACCATGGAGAGAACAGATTTTTCATTTATGCTTAATGTTACAGTGACGACCACGAGATTTTTGATTTGCTTGTACATTGCAATGAAGAGAATAATTTCTTATTTATTTTTCCTCAATCTTGCTGTGAAGAACACTGTTTTTACTTCCCAGGAAGTTATGAGACTTTTTTTTTTAACATTCCTAAAGTTTTTATGAAGAAATTAATCTTTTATTACTCTGAATGTTTTTATGAAAAGATCATATTTTTAAATTTCACTTACTCAAAGTTATAATGAACATTTTTTAACTTCCTTGGACTCCATTGTGAATATTTCTTTTAAAAAACTTTCTTTGATATTTCTATGAAAAGAAAAAATAATTTACTATTATGGATGGTTATGTTAAGAATTTTTTTTTTTCAACTTTCCTGGACATTGTCAGGAAGAAAATAAGTTTTTAAAAATTTACCTCAACATTCTTGCAAAGAGAATAAATTTTTCTTTTTCTTTTATACAGGGCGTTCGCCGGAAAACGCTACCCTCCCAGTCTGTTGCCGTTGGTAACTTGCTCGGTCAGTGGAGCCAGCAGTTTCCGACACACGGCACCGTGAATCACCGCACTGTTTAACACCTCCGCTGCCCCAACAGTGCAGTGCAGTGACCCTTACATTGTTAAGAACGGTTTCTTTGCATTGTAGATAGTTTGTGACTTCAGTCTCTTATTAATCAGTGTTGTGAATAAACGTTTCTTTGCGGTTTGGCTGGTTTGGGGCTTCATACTCTTATTAATCTGTACCGTGTTTGAGTGTGAGTAAAATTATGGTACGTTACAGTTTGCAACAAAGAATATTTCTCTACGATACATATGTGAAGAAGAAGTCGTTTAAAAAGTGTCGCAGTAAATTTCGTCGCGAATTTCCTGGCGCTTTACTGCCAGCTAAATCAACAATTCTGCGTCTGGTTGAAAAAAGTAAGAGAAACGGGTTCATTTTTTAACAAAAAGAGACTGTTGGTCAACCGTATTCTCACAGAGGAGAAAATTGACGATATCGCTTTTCGACTAGAACAGTCACCCAAAAAAATCATTAAGTCAGTTAGGGCAGCGTGTGTCTCGAAATATGTTCAGATGTGAAATGTGCATTACACAAGAGGGTCAACACTTCCAGCATCTTTTATAAGGTAAGCTAATGAATTACGTCACATTTAAATGCTTAGCACACAAGTTTATGAAGTTTATGAAGCGTAATTATTATGAAATAGTCCGCGGCCGATGGTCGAACAATGCCGGAAACTGACCGCTCGCTCGCCGGGAGCAGTTTCTTCCTTGTAGCGCTAACAGTGGGTTGCGTTTCCCGGCGAACGCCCTGTATTATTACAAAGCAATGTATTTAAACGTGCATTAACTTAAAAAAGAGAGAGAGAAAGAAAGAAAAAAGAATGCTTTTTAAGCCAGCCATGGCTCAACAAAATTTTCTTTAAGTCTGGATAGGAAAACACACTACCATAAGTCACTTTCTGTTCACAGAATCTCTACACACAAGCAAGAGGAAGACTGCCACAAGAAAGAAGGCCCTGCTGATGGGAAGTTGTGAGTGAAAACATGAGAACTTGTGCGAGCCCATTTGTATGTTTTTATTTTCTTGAAAAAGGGCATGCCCCAAAATACTGTGTGTTTGGTGTTTATGAAGTATTTTTTGTTGCTGCTCCCTTCCTCTCTTCAACTCTGGTGAGTGATGGGAAAATTTTACCTTTCCATTCTACATAATAAGGTTGAAACTGGAGGAGGGCACAAAGACACCCATTAAGAGGAATTAATTTTGGAGATAATAACCTCAAAATTTAGATTTTTCAAGAAAACATAAAAATAATGAACTTTAGTTTGCATCAGTGAGAAACATTTTTTTAATAATAAAAGATTCTCTAAAGGAATTTACAATTTTGAGGAGGTAATTCCAAAAATGAAAGGTTCGTCACTTCCGAAAACTAATCAACTGCATTCACATTTTTCAATGTTTTATTTAAATGATTATTATTTTCTATGTGAGAGTGTAATTTTTACACGAAATCTTCAATTTAGTGGCCATTTAACTCATAGACAATTCCACATTTAATTTATTATAAAATTACAAAATTATTAATATTGCATGGTTCCTTCCTTGTTACTCAAGGGAGTATAAAAATAAGAAAAATAAGTGGTTAACTAAGTGTGTGCATCCACACCACACCCTACTGTAACGTAACCATGAACGTTACGGTTATATTTGGAGTGGATAGTGTAATCTGAGAGGTATGTAAGGTCTTTGGCGGTGGGCGAGCGCCGAGCGCGGGGAGTCGGGAGTCAGTGATTGTCAGTGGTAACGTACGGAACAGCCGGCGGGAGCGGAAGGTTTACGGCAGTGTGTTTATCCCGTGAATACATCGTACGGCCGCTTGGCGTGTGTTCCGTACTAAAGAACACTGTGGGATGTGTGCTAAAGTATATGTTGGACTATGAAGGTTCTTCCGAGTGACCTGATTCAATATAAACTGTGTTTAGTAAACTACTGCAGAATCGGACTATGGCGATTGTTTGTTAATTAGTTTCGAGAATTGTGCTCACTGCTTATTTATCTTTTTGACTGTACTTGAATCTGCTATCTTCGGTGACGAAGAAACATTAGTATTATTGTCTGGTGGCATGCTTGTGGACTGTGTAGTCTCAGAGGAATAAATCTACGAAAACTAGTACGCATATGTGTTATTTCTTCTGTGACTTTAATTAACCAATTAGCATAGCCGAAAGACTGGCGACCGCACGGCAAAACGAACCTTTAATTAAAAGAGTAATTAGTGGTGGAAGAAAGCTTAAGAAAAATCGTGTTAGGAAGTGTAGCTGCTCAATTGCTTCAACGAACTTTTAACTATACAAACACGAATAGCGTGAGTACACGTTACATGGCTCAACGTGACAGGACAAGTTGCAGTTAAAATTGTTAAGGACGGACAGTGATTAATATAAAAAAAAAAGTGCTGGAAATAATAAGCAGTGAGTAGAGCGGGAAGACAACAATCGGCGATGGTACGGCTACTTCGAGGCGGCGAGTGCACAACAATGTAATAAACGAGAGGACCCGAGCTTTCACGATCGGAACCGAACAACGCAGTCTGACGGGAAGCCTCGCCAGAGCAACAACTCGACACCGGGGCAACGCGGTACAGCGGAGAGACGCGACAGCGGAACAACGCGGGCACGCAGAAGCGGCGCGGCGTCATTGCGGTCGACGGCAGCGCGGTCAGCAACTGAGATTCTTCGAAAGGAAAGTGCGAACAAATTTTTAATTAAAGAAAGACACAAACTGACATTAAATAATTAAAAAAAAAAAAATACTGTTTCGATTGGAATCACATTTCCGCGGTAGTAATTATTTCTTTGGCATTAATGAATCTTCAATGAGCTACTGACTATGCGGATTGCAAATTTTATGCATGCAAGCATAATTTTATTCTGATTTGGGTCAAGTTATGTCAGTTTCTGTTAACGAATTAATTTGTAGATTTTTTTGTTGATTTTCCAAAGAAGTGCAAGATTTATTTTTCAGTCTTTGTAAAAGCACAAACCGGCACGAATAATTCGCGATTTTTTAAGAGAAAAAAATTAATTATTATTTTTGCATATTGAGTAACAGAGGTCTTTTTCCTTTTCTTTCGTTAACTTATTAAAGTTGAAAGCCGGACAACTGTGTTAGATTTGCTTAGCAAATTATTTTTCAAGGAAAAAAAATTATTTTAGAGTTTCCGTAATTTTTTTTTGGTCATTGATAGTAGTGTATGTATTCAATTGAAAGTGTATTTTATGACATGGTGTATATCTTGTTTGATAGTTAAGTTAAAAGATTTGGAAACAGAATTTTACCTTTTTTCTGTGCTAATGTATACTGGTGTATTCTGTTTGCTGGATTGACGGCGTTGGTTACTTCTTGTCTTTTCTACAACGGAAGATTGAATTTGTTGTGTGAAATAATTTCGTAATATGGCATCTGAGCTAGAGGGTGGTGTGAATGGAGGGATGGTGCTGGGAGGTGAGTCCCTTGGTGACGCACCCAGTGTAGACATTAATCAGTCCTCCCTTACTGTGTCGATGACGAGTTTTGCTAGTGAATCAGAAGTTGACAAGTTAAGAGAAGTGGTTAGGGAAAGTAATGAGGCGTCCATGTCGGAAATGTTTTGTGCTTTCCAGGGACAATTTGTCATGTCAATTCAGTCCCTTCTTGAAGCTAAATTAAATGAAAATAGTATTTCACTTGAATCCAGATTAAATGAATCACTTGCATCCAAATTAAATGAAAATAGTATTTCACTTGAATCCAAATTAAATGAAAATAGTATTTCACTTGCATCCAAATTAAATGAAAATAGTATTTTGCTTGAATCTAAATTAAATGAAAATAAGGAGAGTATCGAATGTCTTCGGGATGCTTTTGAATCGCGACTAGGGCGGTTTAGAGAAGAATTGACCCAGTATAGGGAACTTTGTACGCAACAAACTGCTGAAATATCGGGTAAATTGACTCAGTATCGTTCAGACTGCGAACAAGTAACTAGTGTTTTGCACCAAAATATGGAATCCCTAAAGAAAACAGTCGAGCTTATAGAAGATAACCATGATGAAAGATTGTCGAAGGTGGAGACTTTAGGAGAAACCCTTACCGAAAAATACACGGTAGTAAAAGAAGAAGTTGACCATTTAACAGTCGGCGTAGAGAAATTGTCGTGTCAGGTGGAAAAGGTTAAGGCTTCCACTGCAGTGTGGGTGAATGAAAAGTTACAGTTACAAGAGAAGCAAATTGAAAAGTCTAAAGTTACGAGTTCCACAAGTTGTGCGAGAAGAGGTTGTCAAATGTCAAATCTTGCCAAATGTGAATGCGCTCACTGCGTGCATGGTAGAAGAGAAAGTGGACTGGGAGGACTTTTGTGATAATGGGGGGATACACCCAGTTGATTTTGTGAAGAAGTTTGAAAATTTTGGGCCGTTCTGTAGGGCCGTAGAAAGAAAGAAGATAGAAATGTTCAGTAAACATATCAAGGGGAATGCCCGAATGTGGGGAGAACGGGCTTGCAGATAATTGCGAGACGTTTGAGGAGTTTAAGTCAGCTTTTTTGGAACATTTCTGGTCCATCGACCGGCAAATTGCTGTTCGGCGGAATTTAATGATGGGAAAACCATACTCGCCGGGTGGTGGCACTCAGCAAAATTTTTTCTTGAAGTGTGTTAATTCTTGTAAACATTTAAGTTCACCATTTAGTGAAGGGGAATATGTGCGGATGATTAGTGCGCGTTTGCCCGAGTCGACACAGCTTGTATTTGTCAGTCACAATATATGTACCATTGACGAGGCGGTAAAGATGTTGGGTCGGCTGGACGAACAAGAGAAAAGTATAAGAGCAAAAGAATATGGGGTGAGGACACCCACACATTACGCGGAGAAATCGCAATCGGAAGGGGATAGAAGTAATTCACATCAGCAGCAGGAGAGCTACAATCATTTTGATAACAGGAATCGAGGCGGCTACAATAACCGCGGGCAGAGAGGAGGATTTGGACGTGGTCGTGGAACAGGAGGAGGAGGATTTAGAGGTGAATATAATGGACCAACTGGAGACGATTGGCCCCGAGGAGAGTCAGTAAATCAGGTGCAGGTGGCCGTGGTGGAGAGTGCAGCCACAGGTAAACTAGTGCCTGTCACTGCTTCAGCCTCAGCGGGGACAGGAGACGATACGAGGCTATCAAAAGAAGAACCAGAAGACAATACGAGGGGGCGAGATGAAGATGAGATTTCTAATGAACCAATTACAAACGATCAAGGAGAGGAAAGAGTGATCTGGACGAATGTCGGAGATTATGCTAAACTGTTCATCGCTAAAGCGCGCATTCATGAGGAGGAGAGTGATGACTCGTCAGAAGAGTGGTCAAGTTGGAAGGAGATAAGGTGGTTCGGACAAGAAAAGGCAAAGATAATTTCAGAACTAACTTATAGATCAAATGGAAGAGAAACTGTGAATAAAAATGATGTTTGTGAGCCAGATGAGCAGGAGAAGGCTTGTGTGACTGACGACAAAATTGTTAAGAAAGATACTGTAGTAAAAGAAGAAATAAGGTCAGTAGAAGAAGATGGAAGACAGCGAGAAGCAGTCCTTGAGGTGAAAGAAACACTTCAGGAGACAGAAACAGTGAAGCCTGAAACTTTGCCGGAAGGGAATCTCGAAGTAAGACATTGTATGATGGTAAATGAGAACTATCCATTATGTAAAGACACAAAACAGAAGGTAATTAATGGGAAGAAAGAGACTAGGCAGAATAGAGGATACTATGTAAAGCCAGAAGAATGGTATTTGCTGAGAGAAGAAAGTTGGAAGAGGCACAGGAAGAAGTTACGGTTATATGATGAAGCAAAGAATGTAAATAAGAAGAAAGGAGGAGGAAGAGAAGAGAGTTGGAAGAAGCGTAAGAAGAAGCGGGGTTTAATGCTGTTTGGTGAAGGAAGGAATATTGTAAAGAAAAAGAAGTAGGTACATTAGGTAGAGGGGGTGAGGTACAGTCTTCAGTTGCCTCACTACGCATGATGGAAACATCCATGCATAAATGCCTTAGCGTTATGGTAGGTTTAGGTTTTCAGGGTTGTTTGGTCATCACAATTATTTCTTCTATGGTATTGTACAGTTGTTGTATCAAATGTCTTTTGCGGTTGTGCGCAGATTAGCGACCCGCACACTGTTTATTTTGGTGCAAACGCATTTTAAGTCGTCACGAGTAAAGAAGGAGATACGTAAAGTTTAAAGTTTTGTACGAAGGTCCCTATAGGGTCAAAGCCTGTTTGAGGGATAATGCTTACAAATTAGAATATGCCGATGGGAGAGAAGTTGCCGGGACTTTCAATGTCATTTCTCTGAAACCTTACAAATATTTTGGTGAGGAGGGGAGTGTCGGTGGGGTGTCAGGCACCGGATAGAGGGGCCCACCTCACAGCACTGTCGCATCTACCGCACCTCCAAGCTTTAAGTGTTGCCATGATTTAAGTAAGTTTTCAGTAGTTTCTTGTAACAATCAATCGCAGTCGCAATTAGAATGTGTAAGAGGCTGTGTCAATAAGTTAGTGGGGTAAGGACTTTTGGTAGTTGGGTACAGATTGGTGACCCACGTAGTATTAATACACAGTTGCGGAAGGCATTCTTGCTGGTTTGTGTTTCCCAGTAATTTTAGCCCCGAGGCTGGACAATGTACTTAGAAGTGCGGTTTTCCCTTTCATTAAAGTGTTAAGATGATTTAAGTGTGGCGCAGCGTAATGTCAGTTTGCGTCTTTCCGCGTGTGGAGTGATCAGTGTTGGTGTACAACAGTCAGTGAATGAGGCACCTGCCTGAGTAGGGCACACTGTCAGTGTACTGTCGAAGTAAACAAGGCACGATTCAGTGCATGTGTCATACATCAGAAAAAAGAGGAAAAAAAATTGTTGTCAAAATATATTGTAACTCAATTTGTAATTTCTTGGTTATATGTCATGGATCTAAGCAAGGACATATGGACATTGAAAGGTTTGATGATTTGTTTCATGCAGTTTCAGACTGTGTGTGTTATTCTTAATGTGTATGTAATTATGTTAGTTTAAGGATAAGCAAGCAGCCACCCAGACTTCCCTTTATGTTTGGTAAACATTTAATCTTGTATTTTTTTGTAACATGTTTCTATGTATATGTGAACAAGTGTGGTTTGTGATGACAAAAGTCGGTGCTTTGTCAATGCCGACTTTTGCCACATTGTAACGGTGGGGGTGTAACGTAACCATGAACGTTACGGTTATATTTGGAGTGGATAGTGTAATCTGAGAGGTATGTAAGGTCTTTGGCGGTGGGCGAGCGCCGAGCGCGGGGAGTCGGGAGTCAGTGATTGTCAGTGGTAACGTACGGAACAGCCGGCGGGAGCGGAAGGTTTACGGCAGTGTGTTTATCCCGTGAATACATCGTACGGCCGCTTGGCGTGTGTTCCGTACTAAAGAACACTGTGGGATGTGTGCTAAAGTATATGTTGGACTATGAAGGTTCTTCCGAGTGACCTGATTCAATATAAACTGTGTTTAGTAAACTACTGCAGAATCGGACTATGGCGATTGTTTGTTAATTAGTTTCGAGAATTGTGCTCACTGCTTATTTAGTTGTTTTGACTGTACTTGAATCTGCTATCTTCGGTGACGAAGAAACATTAGTATTATTGTCTGGTGGCATGCTTGTGGACTGTGTAGTCTCAGAGGAATAAATCTACGAAAACTAGTACGCATATGTGTTTTCCTTCTGTGACTTTAATTAACCAATTAGCATAGCCGAAAGACTGGCGACCGCACGGCAAAACGAACCTTTAATTAAAAGAGTAATTAGTGGTGGAAGAAAGCTTAAGAAAAATCGTGTTAGGAAGTGTAGCTGCTCAATTGCTTCAACGAACTTTAAACTATACAAACACGAATAGCGTGAGTACACGTTACACTACGGTATAGGTTTACCACCAACACATCCAACTGTTATATTTTATCAATGTCACTCTTTTCTGATATATCATGAATAAGTGATATTTCTGCTATAGGTTCAGCATCACGAAAAATGCATGGACATGAATTAAAGTAAATGATATTTTCCAAAAAAAAAATTCAATACAATACATATTGCTGCCATTATAATAATAATATTGCAAAATTATTAAAATATATCTCGGTTACAAACTGAGACTCAACTACTTACATGTGCCTCAAGGTATGTCTCAGACAGAAGACCTTGTACAATTTGCCGGAAGCCAGTGCGATGAAGAGGTAGGAATATACCAGTGACAGAAACATGGTCTCCAGGCATTGCTTGACGTGTGATCTCCCCACGGCAAAAAACAGTGAGGCTGCGTGGAATGTTGCCTACTGGCACTTGGTCACTCTGCAAGTGGAATAGAGTTAGTAATGGCATAATACAGTTCTATGTCTTCTTTTCATTATTTGTGTAAACTCAAAAGCACAGAAAAGCCAACAACCACAATGATAAAAAAAATTACTTATGCTTATTTATTAATCTGTAGATGAATGATGGCAACTAATTTAAAGCAAATAACAGAGTGGTAATGAGAATACTTTTCCTAAATTATTACCAATTTTGAAATTCTTTACAAGAAATGCACAGACAATAAATTTCAAGTAGCTGAAAGTAAATGTAACTCTTGAAGTATGGGTTTGTTAAGGAAATATAGTTTTCACTGCTTGAAATAACAAGCTAGCTGAAAGAATGTGCATCAAACAAAACAAAAAGCTAGTGTGATTTTCCGAGTGCCATTTTCCCCATACAAACATTCTCATTTTCAAGACAATTACTAAGAGATATCTGCAGTATATCCTATTAACTTAAATTTAAAAACAATAATAATAAAACAATGAATTAAGTACCAACATTAAAAATCAATATACAGTATTTTATAGTGCTGACAGTTTATAGGGTTCCCACTGGATATTTCAGTAAATTTTGTAATAAACTTGAAGCAGTTCTATTAAATTTATCATGAACTAAAAGGGAAATTATCCTCTGTACTTTAACTTAAATTTTGCTGTAGAATGTAACCAGACAGATTATCTTCTTGAATGCTTAGATCATTAAATCTCTATCAAACTGTAAATTTCCCAACTAGAATACAAAAAGATAGTAGCACCATTGTTAACATTTTTGTAGAGGACAATTCTCAAATAATTACTTTGGATGCTGTGGGAAATTAAAATAACACAAAGAAAGGATTTATCAAAGTTAGCCCATTAAAGGGCAATATAATAAAAACGTTAAACAATGAACTTCTCAATGAGGACTGGAGCACTGTTTATAAATTAAAAGGGATAAACAATAAATTCAGTTACTTTCACCAGATGTTTTTGGAAATTTACGAGAGGTGTCTACCTACAATACTAGTTCCAATTGGTCAAAAATGAGTAAACAAGAATTGGATAACAATTGGTATTAAAACATCTTGCAGGCATAAAAGGGAACTGTACGTGAAAGCTATGAATACTGCTAATATGCTTCTCAGACAGTAATACGAAACTGTAGAATTTTAACCGAAGTAATTAGAGAAGCTAAACATTTGGCTATAAACAGTGATAGTAGCAGTTCAGATAATAAGATAAAAAGTGTTTGGAACATTATAAGAGAAACAACTGTATCATCCCCTGAACATAAACCTATATCTTTAAGCATTAATGATAAACTTGAAAAGTGTTTTTAATAACTACTACTTAACAGTTGCTGAAAAAATAAAAGGAAAATGTACTGGTAATATGGATGT
>JARYHS010008074.1:295657358-295740733 GCA_031002005.1 Vandiemenella viatica
AAGTCAAATAATCAAACTGCTTTATAAAAAGGGTGATACTTCAAAGACTGAGAATTACATACCCATATCACTTCAATCAGCATTTTAAAAAAATATTTGAAAAAGCAATGTACAGAAGGGTGTATGCACATTTACAAAAGAATGTCCTACTCAGTAAAGCACAGTTTGATTTTTAGGCAAGGTGCCTTGATGGATTCAGCAATTTTTGCTTTTGTAAACAACATACTGGAAGTAATGCATAAAAAAAATTAAATTCTGTCAGTATATTCTATGATATTGTTAAGGCCTTTGACTGTGTTGATCATGGGATTCACCTCGGTAAATTAGAACACTATGGAGTTAATAATACGCCAGGACTTTGGTTTAAATCATACCTGGAAAATAAAACGCAATGTGTGTCATTGAAAGATATTAATACAGGAGAGGTTATAAACTGTGAATGAGGTATAGTTAAATGATATGTGCCTCAGGGTTCAATTCTTGGCCCTCTGCTATTCTTAATTTATATAAATGATCTCCCACATATATTAGGTGATGTGTGAGATCACTTTTAAGACCATTATTATTTGGAAAAATAAAGAAATATTCGGTCGTTAAGTTATTAGCAATCGCCGATCGCTGGTCTGCTGAGCACGGCACGTTGAGGAATTTGCTCAGCTTGCAGTCAGCACTTTACTGTTGACACCACAGACCTAGGTGGCTTGAGAAGTACAAGCTATGAGGTAGGGGCTTTTTTACCATGCCGTCACAAAGTGCAGTCGGTACAGTTGGAGTAGCCACCTGTTAGGAGCCTGCTACCCTCCTGTCCATCTCCCAACCGGGATGACCATCTGCCAGTTTGCACTCATAGAGCCACTAACTACCGTATTGGGGCTTAGATAATTCAGCAACAGTTGGAATCCACTTTGCAGCACATTGTCAACTGTTTTACTCAGTCTTCGAGGTCAATAAATTGGTTCCATCGCAAGTCTTGCCTTACTTCATCTACATAGAACTTGAATCCATTTCTAACTTTTGGTGGCATCAAAATTTATCCTCAAATAGCACAACGGTAAGGTTCTAGCACAGCTGCCTGAAGGAGAGAAGAGGACGCTTCGGGCAGAACTGTAGTTCCCCCGAGGTCAGTTCGTCAGCACACACGCATCCACACATGCCCACTAGCCATGGCCACTCAGCACCCTGACAGTGATAGTGAGTACATGGTGCTCTTTGCAGATGATGCTAACAGATCACTGAAACACCCATCAGTGCAAAATCTTGAAAACACAGCAAATGATGCTCTAAAGGAAATTAACAGGTGGTTTACGCTAACACATTAATATTTAATGTAGAAAAGACATAGTTACTTTAATTCATTACAAAAAAATAAAAATAAAACAAAGGACAGCTATAATGTGATATCGGAAGGAAAAGCAATCAATGAAAGCAGGTTCACAAAATTCCTAGGTGTATATATAGATAACAATTTGAACTGGACCCAACATATTCAACAACTTTAAAAAAAAATTGAATTCTGCAACATTTTCACTGTGGATAATGTCTAGAATAGCTAACACAGAAACAAGAAAGTTAGTATATTTTGCATATTTTCACTCCCTGCCCACTTATGGCATCTCATTCTTGGGAAACTCTCCACAAGCACAGAGGGTATTTTAATCACAAAAACATGCTGTAAGAATTATTTGTGGAGCAAGCCCACAGATGTCGTGCAGAAATCTATTTAAAAATCTAGGAGTACTTACAATGCAAGCACAGTATGTGTACTCCCTACTATCACTTGTAATGGAAAATCCTGAACGCTTCAATCTTAATGCTGAGATACACAGCCATAATATTAGGAATAAATATAACATTCACAAGGATTACAAGTCACTGTCAATTGTTCAGAAAGGGATAACATTTACTGGAGATTCCTTATTCAATGTCTTACCAAAAGAAATAAAATGTTATCTACAAAAATCTAATTACTTTAAGTCCAAACTGAAAGAGTTTTTGCTTCAGAAACCATTTTACTATGTGAAAGAATTTTCTTCTTGGAATTTGGTAACTATGAATGGCTGAGAAAATACCATATATTTGGTGTATGGAAGGGTAAAGTGACAAAGTTGTCCACAATTACTAAATTGAAACTGTTGACAAATGAAGTAATTACACTCATATATAGTAACTAACATGGGATAATATGTATTTACAAATTAACGTGTTTTTAAGTAATTGACTGGTTATCAGTTGTTGGTAATATTACTGATATTGTTAATAAGTGTCTATACTGTTCCACATATATAGTAACAAACATGATATAATAGGTAGTTGCAGATTACAGTGGAAACTTATTATGCTAATTGGTCTGTAAGAAATTAACTGGTTATTGGACGCTGGTAACAAGTATACGCACTGTTCGATATATATAGTAACTAGCATGGAATTATATTTGCAAATTACCATGGATATTGATTATACTATTGGGTTTTTAAGTAGCTAACTCATTAGAAATTGCTCTATCTATCTACATATTCTCTTCAATTACTGTAACATTATAAAAATAGGTTTTTCATTCATAATTGGAATATTCAGTGAAATGTATACTGAAATTTGGCGTTAGAAGATGACTGGGGGCTTCAGGCAAAACGTTGGCACAATTGAACATCAACATAACTCAGCTCAACATGCAAAAAAATTGCAACATTTAATGTTACTTTTTTTAAGGTTCTTTACATTCTAAATTAATAATAAAAACAGAAACCCATATAAATTCACTCATTTCCAATTTTGCCTTTGGCACACTTAAAACTTTTAAAACCTTTAATCTGAATATTTATAACTGCTTGCTAGTTTAGATCCCTCTAACCTTCAGAAGAGCTTGATGCAAACTTTTGAAAGTGTTGACAAATGAAGTAATTACACTCATATATAGTAACTAACATGGGATAATATGTATTTACAAATTAACGTGTTTTTAAGTAATTGACTGGTTATCAGTTGTTGGTAATATTACTGAATATTGTTAATAAGTGTCTATACTGTTCCACATATATAGTAACAAACATGATATAATAGGTAGTTGCAGATTACAGTGGAAACTTATTATGCTAATTGGTCTGTAAGAAATTAACTGGTTATTGGACGCTGGTAACAAGTATACGCACTGTTCGATATATATAGTAACTAGCATGGAATTATATTTGCAAATTACCATGGATATTGATTATACTATTGGGTTTTTAAGTAGCTAACTCATTAGAAATTGCTCTATCTATCTACATATTCTCTTCAATTACTGTAACATTATAAAAATAGGTTTTTCATTCATAATTGGAATATTCAGTGAAATGTATACTGAAATTTGGCGTTAGAAGATGACTGGGGGCTTCAGGCAAAACGTTGGCACAATTGAACATCAACATAACTCAGCTCAACATGCAAAAAAATTGCAACATTTAATGTTACTTTTTTTAAGGTTCTTTACATTCTAAATTAATAATAAAAACAGAAACCCATATAAATTCACTCATTTCCAATTTTGCCTTTGGCACACTTAAAACTTTTAAAACCTTTAATCTGAATATTTATAACTGCTTGCTAGTTTAGATCCCTCTAACCTTCAGAAGAGCTTGATGCAAACTTTTGAAAGATTACTGAGAAGGGGAAGGGTGAGATTTCAAAAATAATTGCAAGGAGTTTAGTGGAGACTGAAGGAAAAAAAATTTCTTTGTATAATCTTTATAGGTATCTGATGAAAGTTGGCAAACAAACTCTCAAAATGTTTGGATTTTTTTAGTTCCTTAATTTGTATAAGCAGCAACAAATTTGATTATCCCCTTTATTTCCAAAACTACTGACCGAAAAATTGTTTCCAAATTTACAGTGATACATAATTTCCTGAAGTTAACAAGAAGACTACAGTAATAATTCTGGAGTTTATAAGGTTTTTGGAGAAATTATATGTATCATTCTAAGGTGAATTTCAAAATCTGAATAGTTAATACGACAAGAGAATACTTTTTCGTAACATTTTTCTAAGGCCCCTTAGTACATGTTTGGAGCCCCCAGTGCAAGAGATTAACTTTCACTTGATATTTTGATGGGAGGGGAGCTTTTATGGTTCATGAAGGTCATTAGTGCTGAGAGAGGTTTGAAAGTAATGAATAGGAAAGAATTTGGTCTCACTATCCAGCATTCACCTGAAGAAATTTTAGGAAACAATGGAAAATCAAAAAGTGTCAGGGTCAGAGATTGAACTGTGTCCTTCCAAATGCAAGGCCCAAACTTAAACTGCCCACCTAACCAATTTGGTACTACTGCTGCCTCTGTGCACACTGTTAAGTCTCCTTCCCCGTTCCAGTTCTGAATTAATATTGTCATAAAGTATCTTATATGGTTTTAATAGATACAACATATTCTAAATAACTGACAACAACAAAAAAACTTTAGAGACAAAAAGTGATTAATGCTTAAAGATTTGTACCAACCACAATCTGTGGACACTAACAAAAACTGCTCCAATGGGAAAATTCTACCCGATTAAAATCTTGCCACACACATTCTTTCCTTCCAATTACTCTTCTTCCTACGTCATCTTCCTGCCAATCACATGGATGAATGTTCATGAGCATACTGTCCTTTCTAATAACCTACATCATCTAGTTATTGTTCATATTGATTACTTAATCTCTAATCATGTAGCATGGTCTGGATAATAAGGGCCCCTATGGGACACAAAAACCTCTCTGTGGAAATAGGAAACTGATAATTAAAACATACACAGCTTAAATTAAAAATCTTTTCCCTTTGTTCTCGATCTTTATTCTTCAAAATTCTCCACCTATACTCCCCATTACAACCTCTCTTTTTCCCAACAGCCCTCACTCATATGACAATAACCCAGAACTAACAGAGGATGGTATAGTTGACATATGCATATTTGGGGATCAAAATTGATGCTGAAAAGAGAACTATAAATAGAACGAGGAACTATCAGAGAAGTAAGATCTATGTTAATCCCTTGAATGTTTGCCACCTGCTTTCTGCTACTTTTACAATGCTTTTGGGGATGTTGCATCTGAATCTTTATTAACATGGCTGATCAGCGCTAAGTGTTTTTAGTGCAGTTAAACCTAAATATTCCAAAGTATTGGTAACAAGAAAAAAATGATAGAAGGTATATGTGTAATGGTGGTCTAAATCTCCAACTTCTTCGCATAAAACCAACTTTAATGGAAGAATGTGAAAGAGAATGTGCAAGCAATGCAGCAAAATACAGTGTAGGTGAAAAAATTCTGTTTCTATGTAGGGAAGAAATTTAGTAGAAAGCAAAATTTAAATATTTCTTATGTTTTAGTGTGCTTATCTACTTGTTGCCTAAATATTTTGCAATGTGGGCAATCATTCAATGAACTGCATCCCATCTTTCCCCCCCTCCCAAGGGACAATTTTCGATTTTCAAGTGGTAGTTTAACATTTATAGCCCTTGATATGGTACAAGCGAGAGAAATAACAGGGAAATATTAGGGATTTTCTCCCCCAAATCAGCACGATTATCACAAAAAGGAAAATAAATTAATAGATATATAAATGCACTATTAAACACGTATAGTTATTGGAGATTGTGTCAGTAGATTTCGTACCAACGATGTTTATGTAACTCTTAAATCTGCACACAAAAGCTAATGTGTGGAATACTAGCATCTGAAAGAGAGACACTGTTGGGAGAGACCAAGCTGTATTTTTTTAAAAAAATGCAGTTTCGAACTTGATTTAACTGAATTGTGTCCGATGGCCTCTCAACAACATCAAAGTACAGCCGGTAACAGCACATCATGATTCTCAACAATAGGAGGAGATTCCAGTCTCCATAACAGAAAATCAGTGTGTTTTGTAGTCATGTATCACATGGCAATAAATGTGGAATTTAAAAGAATATACCAGTTGAATGTGTTTTAAAGCCAAAAATTTTCTGAGCAAAATTTTGTGACCAAATTTTGTAATAACTTTCAAAATGAATAATACACAGTGTTGTAGTTGTTTTTCTCAGACAATGTTTTATTCAAGCTTGGTAGCATTGTTTTAACAAACTCAGTACTTATGGTTCAATTCAAAAACAGTAATCAGAAAAATAAAATCATGGAGTGTTCAGTGAATAAAACACAAAGTACATTCCACAAAATAAAAGTTGTATAACTGTGAACTATAAGTAAACTGACTGGTCAGAAGACTAGAAAAGCATTAGACCTTTCTAGTTGTTCAAGTTTAAAAGTCATAAAATTACTATTATAAAACATTGAATAATTCTTGGCAGAAGTTAGACAATCATTTTTGCCATCAAAACAAACTAATGTGTTGGGATAATTTCATGATAGCTAAATTTGACTTGCAGTTTCGAAATAGATTAAAGATATGTAACATGTTCACAACAATGTGTTGTTTAATGGTAAATACTTGTGCAATAGAATAAGATCTAAGTGGTTTAAAATGTTAGTGCTAAAACAAGTGTTCTGATGATGATTATTATGAGTTAGTATAATATTGGTTTAACTAAAATATGAATGGTGGAAAAAGATTAATAAGCTGCAGTGTAAACATAAAAATAAGTGCAAGGTGATCATAAAGCAAAAGTATGTGAAGGAAATTTGGAATAGATGCTGTGTTAGTACAACACAGAGAAGCTATCACTGGTAACATGTTAATTACTATGCAATTTTAAGATGGTTCCAACAAACCTCAAATATTAGCAACATTAATATCCAACAGATAATTAGTTTGTCATAACAATTATTATAGTCAATGAACTCATTCTGAGTGTATTTTGACGGAGATTAATGTTCTGATAAAATGATGTTTAGCAAGAACCAGTAGGTTACAAGAAAGCGTATTTTTTCTACGAGTTCCATAAACAAAGAACATGCCCAGGCACAGGGGTTGGCCACTCTTAAAGTGCAATTCAGGTATTCTAATATCTTTGTTAATTCAAAACCTAGATGTTTAAAAAAAAGAGCATCAGGTAGTGAAAGGGATGGCAGTTAAATGCAACAGATAAAGACCATGAGCCAGATTAGTTCCTATCACGAGCTGTACCCGGTATGCAGAACATTCAAACAAAATTCTCCCCGTTAATAATGTTGAGTATGTTTGTTTGATGAACTGGTCAGGTAGAACCAGGCTTACAGTAGAACCACCGTATAAAAAGCTTAAGTATAGAAGCACTGTGTAAAACGTGAAGTTAAAATAGAACTGACTAAATGATGCATATGAATATGCACCAGTGCAAACATGAAAATCTCATGAGAAATTAGCACATATGGAAAGTAGAGCAAAAGTGAATAAAACACAGTTTTACGCCAGCACAAAACAGTATTCGCATGTGGAATTGAGAACAGCAAACATGGTTCCTTTAGAATTAAAATCACATGCAAACAGAAAATCTAATTGGTTGAAAGCCTATCTAGCTATAAAAGTATGGAAAATCGGAATAATGAGTAACTATAAGAGCAAATAAAAATATAAAAACACTTAAGTTAAATATATTTTAATTACTTTTGTGTGATATACTATTTGAAAGGTGTGTTAGTTTCAATTATAAAATGTGGATTAGATAAGAGTCTGTTCAAGTATGCAATATAGTTACTTATATCATAATCTTCTTGGAAGTGTTGTATAATTGAAAATATTTGGTTTTACAGAATTTCTTTTTTTGCAACTATACTTTCCCCTCTTCTCCAATTCTGAGTTATAAATTGTTTTTGCACTGAAGTTAAATCTATCTTTCTAGTATGAGATCAAAATTGCTTTGTGTAATAAAGCAAATAACTATATTTTGAGTCCACTGAACAGGGCATATTAATTCAGACTGATCTAATATCAAGTCACTGAGGATTAAAACTGTTACTGTAAAATAATTAAATAAGTGCTGGCATAAAATTCACTTGTTTCATAGGTGCTTGTAGATTAAGAAGCTGCAGAAATTGAATAAAATTAAACAAGGAAATGAGGTATGCAGTGCGGAATGTGTGTCTTGAGGAAATGATGGGTGGATTACGGTGCATTTCATGGAATATGCACGAATTAATATTGGAAATGCCGATATCGGGACTGAATGTGACAACCTACCACAACTACAATAGCTCTGTCAGAAAGTTAATTATGGAAGGATATTTGATGGAAACCATGTATATTCAGAAAAAGCATTGTTCAGGACACATTATCAAATGAACAAAATGAAGGAGCAGCATGTCTAAAGATTGTATTCTAATGAAGGAACGCTTTTGTAGTAATTTGAGCCAGAAACACACCCAGAGTGAGGGCAAGGTGTCCTCTCAATCACTAGATAGGTTGCAAAACAGATCCAATTTCCTACATTGACTTCTGAAGATAACTTCAAATTACTGGGAAAAATTAAATTACAGTAAATTAAAATGGAAGGCTGGAATTGATGGATGGTATGAAGAGGACTGTATTAATATCAGATCCTATTCAGACAAAAATGTATAGCCCTGGTAATTACGTTGGGTCAATGAATATATTGTTTAATGGTTGGCACCACCAACCAGCCGGAAATACACCAGGATGAAGGTGAACAGTAGGGTCAAGCTATGGTATTTTGGAAGCACCCAAAATCCGGTTAAAAGAATCAGGGTAATTTGATTAAGAACCAGATAAAAAGTATATTAAGGTGTACTGGTAAGTGTAATTGCATCAGCACAGAACTATGGTAATATGGAATAAGTGAAATTGGAACACGAAGCTGGTAAAAAATTATTATAGTAAGTGTTCTCGAGGAAAGTCCAAAGAAAAGTAACGTCGCTTCTATGAGTAAATACGATCTAACCAGGTAAAACTCCATAAAAAAACTATAAATCTGTAAGAAAAGAGAATTAATGATGAGTGACTTGGCAAATAACTAAGCCAAGTGAGAGAGATCTTTTAATAACTAAGAAACATCAGTAATTATTTTCAAGAAATAATAATAATCTCGCAGCAAAATCGCCTCCAAAAAGTAAAAAAAAAGCATTAGGATTAGTTCAAAATCACTACAACAAAAAAATCCATGTGAAGACAGACCAAAATTCGGCACTACAACACAGTCATAGAACCAACAGTCCTCTATGTAAGTGAAACATTAACACTTAACAAAAAACGTGACCTTGAAGAAATAAAAAAAAAGTAGAGAGAAAAATCATTAGAAAAATTCTAGGAGCAAGACTAACTAAAGATGGTTACAGACGACATTCAATCAAAACAACAGAAAAGTTTTAAAATATCGAAATTGACATCAAGAAAAGGCGATTGAAATTCTTTGGTCATCTTAAGAGGCTACCAGAAAATCGATTGACAAAAAAGATAATAGATTATGTAACTTCACTTAAATATCCAACACCTTGGCTGAATGAAATTCCGAAGGATCTTAAAAAAGCTGACATAGGAGCAACAGACATCTTAGAAAGAGACACTTTCAGACACAAAGTAGACAAATGGGAAGTTACAACTGAACAACCAAAACAAAAACAATACCAACCAAAGTGGTCGGAAGAACGCAAACAAGCTTTCTCGGAAAGAATGAAAGCCTACTGGAACAACAACAACAACTCAAAGAAAACTTGATTGGGTCATTTGCTTAATGTCTTCCATTTATTGGAAGAATTCTCCAATAATAATAATAAATAATAATAACAATAATAACCTTTCAGATCTTTGAACACTCCTGAGTTTCAATTATAAGTCATAGGAATTAAGCATTGATATAAGCCAGCAGTTTGTAATATAAGATTTAGCGTGAAAGTATATAAATTAAAAAGAAGTTTAGTAAAGAATTTAATTAATTTTCCCTATCTAGCAGTAGATGTAGCAGAAAATCTTAAAACAATGTGTTCCAATATGTACGAAGTTGGCTGTATAGTTTTATGCCAGAACTTATCTCCAGTAATAATTGTAATGACTGATTTGTCGGATGGCTGTGTGTATAGTCTGTACTCAGTCACAATAGCCAAGACTTGCAACGTATTCTTCTTCCGCCACGCTGTTAGTCTTCTGTGCTTGTCTGACACCTAAATATATTAACTGTGGGCTGCATGGGAACATACGGCTTGCATTCGTTGAATGAAATACTGAAGTCGTTAACCAGATGTTTATTGCAACACTGGATACTTGGTTACAAGGAAAATACATCTGCAACTTCACGCGAACGTAATGCCAGCAAACTAGGTATGTTGTAGTAAATATCCTACGACATGTGGAAGACGAAAATCTTGGCGGGAATCGCGTCCGATCAGTATCGCCCGAGGCCGAGCTTGTCGCACCTAGAGATCAGCCACGAATGGGGAAAAGTTAAAAGTCGTTTTCTGCAAGGTGACCTTCGCCACATGTGCTATTCCGTCCGCGCGTAATATTTCCTGCTGAGCAATGTGAGCAATGTCAGTATTTCCGCTCAGCGTTTGCAGCACGTACGACTCGCTCAGAGTCGACAAATAAAATAGAAGGTTAAATATAATAAAATGCGTCCCTTACATAATGTCAAGTGATGTTTAATGTTTCAGTATTAATTGCTGAAAAGACAAGTTTAGAGTTTTTAATTAATGTGCTGGTTCATAAACTCAATATAATATGGTTTTATTTCTCTTTTCAGTTAAAGCTAAAAAAAAAAAAAAAAAAAAAAAATTAAAATTAAATTATCTGCCATTAATTAAAGGCAACTGTAACATGGCAACAAATACGATACAAATCTTAACCTATTATTCTAAAATTTGAAGTAGTCTTCATTGTTACCGGAAAGTTTTACATCCAACAAACAAATTTTGACAACATGAATACACTAACTTGGGAACCATCAGACTTGTTAAGAATAGATTTCGATCTCCTTCATATATGTTGTAATGTACACAGCATATACGTCTGTGGTATAGTCGTTTCTCAAAATGAGCCCTAATTTTTTAGATATTTGCATGCAAATAAACAAAAAATTCTAAATGTCAGGTATATAGTAAATTATTGCCCCTCGTTTTCAAATGACAGCATGGTCTATGTGTTAGGGTGTTAGCTTTATAATTTTCTGACCCCGAGTTCAAATCACTGCAGAATCAAATATTTTTATTTATTTTTATCTCCAAAAATTGTCAATCTTGACCTTTTTATTTTCATTTACGTACTTTTATTAAACGAAATAATATTTAAAACAAATCATATTACCTACAATTCAGCATCATTTTCTTACCTGAAATTCTTTTTTTCATAATTAATTCACAAGTCTATTGACGGATTGCTTTTTCACAACACAAATCGGCCGCACACCCTTGAAAACTTTATTGCAATCATACGTCAGGAAAGTCTCCATTCTTACATTATTTTTTCACTTTTTGTTAATAAGTTGTTTCGGTGCGTTTTCAATTCAAATAGTTACTATCATGTTATTTATTTCATCTTTGTCGCTTGTTTACTTGTATATCATCAAGAGGTATTTCAAATGAAATACGTAGCATTGGGAAGATCGTTTTTTCTTTCTTTCTTTTACACTCAATTTGTTCCAAGAACGGTTGCATAAAAATTGTTGAAAATAAAATAGTAGGCCTATCCATGAGGAAAAATGGAGCTCAACAAGGAAATTGAAGAACAAGTGACAAATGCTTATAAACATTGTAAAATTCTTGTGTCAGATGCCAGTTTACTAGCAAATTCGCCTCCTGACTTAATTTCATTGGGTATGGGCGAGTCATATCAGGAAGCTATAGTTGATATATGGGCCGAAATTATGTTTGGTATATCTGTTATAAGCAATGTAACTTGTTTTAAATTTTATTTCACGCAGTAAAAGTGTAAATGAAATTTTAACAAAATAAATAAGTCAAGCTTGACAATTTTTTTAAATAAAAATAAATAAAAATGTTTGATTCTGCGGGGATTTGAACTCGGGTCAGTAAATTATGAAGCCAACACCCTAACGTATAGACCACGCTGCCATTTGATAATAATTTACTATATACCCAACATTTAGAATTTTTTGTTTATTTGCATGCGAATATCTCAAAAATGAGAGCGCATTTTGAGAAACAATTATGCACCGACATATATGCTGTGTACCCTTCAACATATATGAAGGAGATCAAAATCCGTTCTTAACATGTCTGATGGTATCCAAGTAAGAAGTTAATTTGGTGACATGGTCCTGCTTTTCCAGTTCAGCAGGTTGTATTTCATTTGCTATGTGTTTCGAGAGCTGCTCACAAAACTGCGATTTTTCATCATCAGATAAGATTTTGAAGTCTAAATTACTTTAAAATATTATCATCTAAATTCTTAGGATTATTGTTAGCAAGAATTATTTAAAATTCCGTCCATAAAAACAGTTTTCAGTTTGCATCATTGTTGATAGAGTCCACTTTCTAGTTACTGCAAGTTTCTTTGAATTATATATAGCATAAGCTTGGTAGTTAAGTTTAATTAGAATACTACAGAATAGGTAAACTTTGTGGTAAAAGTTATTTAACACTTTTAATTTCTTATTTGCCGTAACTAATTCAAATCAGTAGTTACAACTTCAATTGTTAAGGTTATTTTATCCTCCTATATTTAGACTGTGCGGATTAAAATAAGAGATATTTAATTATTTCTGGATCAGTAATAACAATTTGGTAATAGTAAAAAGAGCCTCATGTAGATGTAGGAGTAGGTAAGATGCAGCAGGCCTTTAGGAATAAGGGCGTGCAGGGCAAGAATAGGAAAAAAAGGGTTCTGCTGCTAGGTAGTAGCCTTGGGAGAGGTGTTGGCCCTCTTCTGCAGGATCAGTTAGGTACAGGATATCAGGTCACAAGCTTTTTCAAACCTAGTGCAACATTAGGCCAGGAAATAGAGGATATAGGTTCCCTTTGTAGGAGTTTCACTAAGGATGATAGAGTAGTGATAGTGGGAGGTGCGGGAAATAGTATTGATAGAAACACGAGTTATAGTATAGAGAGTGACCTGAGGAAGGTGGTGAAGGAGGCACAGCATACCAGGGTGGAGCTCATGCAGGTCCTAAATCGCCATGACCGGCCACAATTGAACTATGCTGTGAGGCAGGTTAATGTGGAAACGGAAGTGCTACTTGGGAAAGGCATTAGTTCTGTGTTGGAGGTTGTGCCTGTGAACACCATTGGTAGGTGGGGTTTCACTAGGCATTGCCTACACCTAAATAGAAGGGGGAAGGGAGTACTTTCTGAGTTGTTAGCTAAAGCAGTGAGGGAGCCCGTTTCCAGTGATGATGGGGTCAGGACTGTGCCTTTTTTAGGTTAGGGGCTGCTGGTGAAGGGACAGAAATAGATTATCAAAGTGATACTGATTGCAGATTCGCGATGTGGAAAGTCACAGATATCAAAGAAATAGATGAAATGGCTGAAACAATAACTGATTGCAGTAAAAGTGGGAAAGAGGAGATAAATTCTGAAAATGTAAAGCCAGTAGTAAGGGTGTTAATGGTAAACTGTGGAAGTATAATGAACAAAGTAATTGAATTTGCAAACTTAATAGAGATGCACGAACCACAAGTAATAATTGGGGTAGAGAGTTGGTTAAAAGAAGAAGTACTAGACAGTGAGGTTTTTCCTGATGGTTACAGAGTGTACCGCAGAGAAAGAGGAGCAATTGGTGGAGGAGT
This sequence comes from Vandiemenella viatica, assembly GCA_031002005.1. NCBI lineage: Eukaryota > Metazoa > Arthropoda > Insecta > Orthoptera > Morabidae > Vandiemenella > Vandiemenella viatica. The sequence goes on from JARYHS010008074.1 coordinate 295,670,974, forward strand.
CTTCATACTAGTTAGCAAAAACTACCACAGTTCACTGGCGTTCATAGATCAAGACCATAAGTTACTTGGGGTAGATTTCTGGGGTAATAAAAAAGAAAAAATCAGAGTGTTGGCTGTTTACTGCAGTGGAAGAATGACAAAAGAGGATGAGGCTCTTGGGGAGAAATTAAATTCATACTCAGATTTCAGAGGTGAGAATAGAATGATCATCATCGGCGGGGATTTAAATTTACCAGGTGTAAACTGGGAAGGGAATAAGATAAATAACACAAGGTAACAAAGATTTGCAAATATCTTAATAAGGGAAGGAGGATTTACACAAGTGGTTGAGCAAAACACTAGGGGACAAAATATTTCTAATTAAGCCCGATGAAAACCTTTTGAGGTATCAAGTAACTGAAGGAATAAGTGATCATGAAGCAGTTCTGATGGATTTTAGAGGATTCAGTAAACCAGCAGCCAAAATTGAAGGGGGAAATAGGTACAATTATAAAAAGGCACAGGTTTCAAATTTGAGGAGATATTTCAGAGAACAATTCAGCAAATGGAAGGAAGGCTCAGGTACAGTAGAGTCAAGGTGGGAAGAGTTCAAGGAGATAATAAGAAAGGGGGAAGAAAAATTTATTCCAAAGCAAAAAATAAAGAGAAGTAGAGAACCTACGTACTATAATAGGGAAGTGAGGAGGTTAAAGAGGTTGGTAAGAAAAGAACATAACAGAGTTAAGAGACAGCAGGGTAGTAGGGAATATTTAAAACAACTAAACAAGGACTTAATAACAGCAAAGAAAATGGCTAAAGATGGGTTTATGAAGAATATTGTCAGTGCAGGGGGACCATTGACTGATGCATCTAAAAATTTCTATGGCTATATCAGGAAACTGAGGGGAAGGGAGGATGTAGAGACACTTATAGATAAGGATGGAGAAGAAGTTACTGAGGATTTGAAAAAGGCAGAGATTTTAAGTAACTGGTTCAGTGAAAGCATTAGGGACAATGAATCAGAAACAGGAGGGTCTAATTCGGAGAACGAGCTTAACAACACAATTAGAAATGACGATAGTAAAACATTTGATATCCATCCTAAGGAAATCATGAAGGAAATAAGAAAGCTGAAAAAACATAAAGGGGCTGGTGAAGATAATATTACTACAGATATCTTAAAGATAGCCGGATGTGACATTGTACCTTATCTTGAAATGTTATTTAAATTGAGTCTAGACACTTGCTGCTTACCACAGGACTGGAAAAGTGAAATAGTAGTACCGGTTCATAAGGGAGGGGTGAGAAATAGAGTTGAGAATTACAGGCCAATCAGTTTGACATCAGTGGTAGGTAAATTAATGGAAAGATTGATATGCAACCCATCAGAAATATATGTGAGGAACGTAATTGGTTTTCAAGCAGGCAACATGGTTTCAGGCAAGGATATTCATGCGAATCTCAGTTGGTGGGATATATGCAAGATATTTCAGATGAAATGGACAAGGGAGGCCAAATTGATAGTGTAGCACTAGATCTTTCAAAGGCTTTTAACAGAGTGAGCCATAAAGTGGTAGTAAGTAAGGTAAGAACTATAGAAGTGGATGAGAAAGTAATTTTCTGGGTACAAGAGTTCTTAAAAGGTAGAAAACAGAAAGTTAGGGTAGGAATTGCAGTATCAAATGAAGTGGAAGTAAAAATGGGAGTGCCACAGGGTAGCATATTGGGACCATTGCTATTCATTATTCTAATGAATAATTGTGTTGATTGTTTACTGTCAGAAATTAGATTTTTTTTTCAGATGATATAACGCTATACAAAAGGATCAAAATGGCAGAGGACTGTAAACAGTTGCAGGGTTTGCAAATGGAGACTTTCCCGACGTATAGATGCAACAAAATCCTCTCGGGTGTCCAGCCGGATGATGTTGTAAAAACACGACGTTTTGACAGCTGACTCTGCTGTCTTCATCAGGTATCTTGAAGCTGACTGTTTCTGCCTCGACTGGCTTGGCTACCCAACAAACCCTTTATACCTTCAGCTGGAAGGCCCACTCACTCTGATTGGTCGAGAGCTAGGCTTAATTCGCGACCCGCTGCGGCCATTGACTGGCGCCATTTGCGCCTTCCTGCCCAGATGTGCTGTCGGGTCCGGCCATAATCGCCGCAGCAGGCAACGTATTAAGTCGTCACTCTCAACCAATCAGAGCGAGCGGGCCTTCCAGCTGAAGGTATAGAGGAGATTTGATGGGTGGCCAAGCCAGTCGAGGCAGTAACAGTCAGCTGGCGACAGCGTCAAGATACCTGATGAAGACAGCAGTCATCTGTCAAAACATCGTGTTTTTACAACACCATCCGGTGGGACATCTGAGAGGATTTTGTTGCAGTTGCAGGGTGATATGGAAAGGATATTTAGTAGGGTTGGTAAACATGGGATGAAGATAAATGCAGAGAAGAGTCAGCTTATTAGATACACAAATTAAAGGTTGATTATGATTATAAGGTGGTGAAAGAATTGGTTGCTGAAGACTTGAAATGCAAATATTTTGGTGTTATATTTGATAACAAGCTTTACTGGGCAGGACACACTGGAGAGGTGGTAGGAAAAGGTTTCAAAATTCTGCTCTTGTTGGAGAGAGTGATGAGGAGATGTACGAAAGAAGTAAAAGAATTGGGTTACAAAACTGTGATCAAACCATTGCTCGAATATGGTAGTGTAGTATGGAACCACATTTTGAGTGGAGAGGGTGCAAAAAAGGGCTGCTAAATTTGTTTCTGGAAATTATCACAAAATGCAATCAGTAATAGATATGACAAAAGAGCTGGAATGGAATTCATTGCAAGACAGGAGGAGGGTGAAGAGGGTGATGGGAGTGTACAAGGCATATATTGGTGATGAGGCATGGAAAGATATTGGTGCAGCTATGGAAAGTAGAGCATGGAAGGGCAAAGATGACCTTGACCACAAAGTGGCACTCCATTTCAGGCACAAGGGTGTGTGAAGATACTCTTTTTTTAGGTAAGGGTGTAAGGGATTAGGATAAGTTACCAAGGAAAATGATGAATAATTTACAAAAAATGTTGAAAGTTAAAATTTGTAAAGGGCAAATGTAGGTGGGTGCAGCAAAGGAGGAAGAAGGGTGTGTAGGGAAACTGCCACAGGCGGATGTGCTCCATTGCAATTTAATTAAATTTTAAATATTTCTTACCTGCACTACTGACATGTCTGACACAGAGTAAAGCAATTCAGTCAAGGAAATATGCAAAAACTAAAGGTGAAACATATCAAAAGGAACATTCTACATTACTATAGCACAAAACTTTAGCCACTGAATAAACAGATAAAATTTCACGACCAATCAAAAAATGACATAGAAGATATTTTTTGCTTCATTCATCTGATTTCTCAATAAATGTGTATGTAATTAAAGTATTCAATTATTTACACATAAAATAGATTTGTAACCAAGGATCCAGAAACAACTGCAAGGAAACCAACAGGGCATCAGTAATTGGAAAGTATGTCTAATGCACAGAAAACTTACTTGCTCTTGAATTTTAAGTTCCTGAAATTTCACAAATTTTGAACCTCTGGTTTGAAGATACAACCGGCCACCAGATTTATTAACACGGCAGTCTTCACTTGGGCATAATGTTACTGGCTTGAAACTCATGCCTGCTACCTAACAAAACAAAATTCATTCTTTTAGTGCACAGTTTACGAACAAGGTTAATACAATTAACATCCAAGTAATGCTCAGTTGGAATATTTAATTACTGAATTAATAAATTTTGTATAAAAATCACTGGATTTAGTTTCTAAGTTAATTAAATCTCTTCACACTTCTTATAAACAAGAACCAACATACTACTCGCAAAAAGTTATCTGACATGACGGGCTGCCAAGAGAGAAGAAACCCCACAATGTGAAAGAGTAATTAATTTTAACTGGTTTAACATACAATCTAACATTCAAACTGTTGAACGAATGATGGTTAGTAAAATTATACTTTAGTATCGATTAGTTCTCAACACCAACAACCAGTGATTTGAACAGTAAAATTCTTTGAATTAGATCAGATATTTCGACCAGACTACTTTTTTGGTTCGACTCAGCAAAGCTACTAATGCAAGGCATAATTTAATTTAATTATCATGGAGCACTTGCTTCAATGGCGGCAACTTCCCTTTCCTTTGCAACCTACTTTTGCCCCCTACTAATTTCAACTTTAAATTATTCATCATTTCTCTTGGTAATTTTTTCTTGATATTTGTTTGGTTCACCTGTTCTTGAGCTGTAAATAATGCACAAATGTCAGTATCACTATTAGGATGTAAGAGTTGTTTTGGCCAAGTGTTGATAATGTGATGGCTGACTGATACATTGACTAACAGGAGTTTAAATGCTTCCAACTTAAATCCTGGGATATTCAAAGGTCAAATACCTGGTCCTTCTCCTCAGACATACCTTGGTTTATTTATTTTACCCCGTTAGATACCTCCTATGATTCCGATTCCACATAAAATGTATGTTTTCTTTATCCAGTAGGACTAGTTGTTAGGTTAGAATATCATGACAGCAGCAGACTGCACAACTATTTGAAAAACTGTCACTTCAGTAGCCAATCATCATGGTTACATAGCTAATAATATCACACCCATCATTATTATTACCATCTACACTTTCATCTTAAAAATTCTCTAATTTTGTCTTCAATACTTATTTTCTTTTCAACTTCAAAATTTGTCTATAGACTTCAAATATGTTCAATTTTCAAGTGAAAACAGTATCAAAACACATTCCATCATGCTACTTAGTTCACCACCTCTAGCAGCACCAGCATACTGCATTTGTCCAGCTCACATTCCAGTTTTATTTTCACATTGCATAGTTGAACAGTATTTAGTAATATTTCCATTTCTTTTTCAGATTACTATTCTTCTGAAGGATATCAAACCAAAAAATAATCGAGCTTTTCTTTCAAATCCTAACAGAAATAATCTCCTAACTACATCTCTTCCACGTGGGAGCTCAGCAAACAAATAACCATTGAAAAAGAATGGAGGAACACTATTATGAATTGTGTTCTGTGTCTTATATGCGTAATTAATCATCTCATCTACAGCCACTTCACTTCAAAATCCAACTGCTGACACATCTAAAATATTAGAACAGGCTTACAGTTATATTTTGCAAAGACCTTCATAACATACAACCATGGCTGTAATGAGGCTTACACTCGAATTTTGTTGATGTATTTCAGTTTCGTTTTCATAGATTCTGCAGAGTGCCTCAAGCGAAACTCTTTTTTAAGAGGTACAGAATTCTACAAGTTTAATGCTGCCAAGGGGACATTTTGAGTAAAAGTTCAGTTTTGTCTCTCTGCATATATTTCTGGATTATGAGGGATTAAGGTGACTAACTTAACATTCTGATCCACAATAAAAGGCTTCATTTTGCGAAAAAGTGTTGTTCTAATAATTTTCTATATTTGTTTCTTTTATATTTTCAGAAACATCCCCATTAATATCAAACTTCTTCCTTCCTTATTCCTCTATTGCATACTTGAATTTCTATACATAGCAGCAAATGTTGCGATACTGAGCATCACAGATGAGAAGGAACATTTAGAAAACATGCAAACGTGGATCCTTGAGAAGAATCCTTCACAGTAAGAGATTTAATACCTTATATTTGATGATGATCATTTGTATCACTTATTTATTATCTCAGCTGTTAAACAGAAACAGTAAAAATAGGAAGTTTGTAACATAACAGTAGCATTCCGCCGCTCCGAAATGAGCGCATGACTACATTGTTTAAAGTCAGTCGTTATCGAGGTATGGTAGCAGACGGCTCGCGTCGCGTAATGTGAGACGCTATACTAACTGTGCGGGTGTAGCAAGAAGTAAGAAGAATGAATGAACTAGTTTAACCGTTGCGACGTATGTTTTAAATTGATTTGAACAGTGTGTTGAGATACCAGAACAGTGAAGAGTGGCATCGAAAGTAATTTAGTGTGGACTGATTTGGATTAATAACTTTCCTTTTTTTTTCTAAGAATCTTGCAATCGACGGATTACGAAGTTTCAATAGCCTTATCATCTAAATTCTGATAGTGGCCAACTGGTTCGATGTGTACTTTATTCTAATAAATGTGTGGAGAACCTATTTTCATTACTTAATACTTGAAGATTTCTCTTAATTAGTTATCCTCACACTTTTATCGGACTAGTTTGGACCCTATCTGGCGACCGACGGCGACTACGAACTCATTTATCCGGCTTCTAGTGCTGTATGTCAGTAATTAAAACTTTAGCAAGCACGAAGTTCGGTCTACAGTAAGTAAGTATCATGTCAACCCCAAGAAAGGCAATAGTCTTACAAGTTCCAACTGCTATATAAACCGTGTTTCACTTGTTTGGAAATCCATGCATAACCTCTTCAGTTCCAAGGTATCATATATGATACCCCCAGGTATTTTTTTTTTCCTCGGGCGTATCTGTGGCTGATCTTTTTCTGTCCTACGACACACATCGTGCTTCTCACAGCTAATTTGTTCAATCTTCTGCCGAGCGTCACAAGTTGGCAGCACTGATTGGAAACTTCGAATTCTGCAGCTGTACAGCACGTCTCGTCGAAATAAAGGTAAAGTCATATCTTTCACCTTTTACAAGTGTTTTCACTGCTTTAATAACTTATTAAATCTGTACAGTCATTTCTCGGTTAAAATCAAACTACAAATTAATGTTATTAATGAATCTAAACAATCTATAAAAAATTAATTATTCTTTCAAAAAAAAATTTCATGGTCATTCATTGTTAACTAGCATTAACACAAAGTAAATAACACAATAGTAGTTCACTCGCACTTTTATTATGAGCTCAGGACTGAAAAGGATAAAATAAAGTCATGCCCTTCTGCAATTTGTAGCAATAATGACATTGCCAAAAACAATAAAAGCACAATCTTACTGGCTGATATGTTTCTGCGCCACACTGATCACAGCTGTATGTGGCAACTGACATCACTGGTTTCACTTCTGTGCTCCTGGTTACAATCCCACGGACTGTCACCAGCTTCCCAATGTAATCAGCTTTCACATCTCGGATTGGAGTTGGTTTGCTCGATGTGAGATCTTTAAAATATATTTCACTGTAGGAACAAGGGGAAAAACCAAAAAAACAATTTACAAAAATACTGTAGAACATGAATTAAATAAAATTACAATACTAAATACAGTGAAACATTTGCCAAGACATTTCCATTGTGGTCAGTGTGTCTTAGCAAAACAAAGTTGGTACTACTGAACAATGTGTATTTTATTTTCAGGCATTCTATATCAATTAATAACCTGGCAACAATAAAAGAACAGGAAACTAAGTAAAAGTAATTTAATATAGGAAGAAGGCAGGAAGACTACTGCATACAACAGCAAAATACTGAAGGTGTGTTTGAAGATGCTACCCAATAAGAGTTGTAAATGAGCCTCATGGCATGATTTTCACACATCCAAACAAACAAATGTATGTAGTGACTGATGGAGGGGAGGACAAGAGTGTTGATAAAGAAAGAAATGTAGAAAAAAAATAAAGAAATCATAGGGAAAGAAGATGGGGCAATGAAGAGAAATGGGGAGAACCAAATAAGATGATGATAAAAGAAGAAAAAACACTTATAAAGAGAGAAATAAAACAAAAATAAATAGTACAAATGGAGTTCCAGATACAATTTTGTGGGAGGCAAACATTTGGCTATCAAAAGATGGAAAATGATATACTAAGGAGTTGGAGTGCAAATTCGAAATTATGTTTCCCGAGGAAGGTAACAATAATGGAACGAATTGCAGTTACAGATAGGAGAATGCCTCATTTCTAGGATGTGCTGAAAGTAGCAGTTCTTCAAATAAAGTGGTGATATCAAGGACAATTTCAACGTCTAACAAAGCAGCAGTTATTGAGGTCACTGGAAAGGCTCGACAAAAACAGCCACTCAATGATCAGGTTTAGTGTTAAGCTGGAGAATTCATCTCAATTGCAATACAAACACAAAAAGCAAAACTTAGATTACAGGGCTTCATCCATCAGGGTTCTCTAAACTCAATTGACTTCAACATGCCTCATAGTTGGAGTCCTCCTTGAAATTGCCACTCAGTCTTTATAGATGTGAAACAGTTTGCCAACATACCTCAGTCACACCTTACCTCAATCAATCAAAGGATTCTCCATGTTCATTGCTCTTTCTAGTCTTGTTTACCCCTCCTGTACCTAACAATGATCATATAGAAAATGCTGAGGGTATTGTAGTGACCCAAGGTTGGCCAAGTTGAGGTATGCAGGAAGAGTGGTTGGTGGCCATGTTGGATGAATGACTCAAAAATAGAAGATAAAGACAATGATTGGTGGAGCCAGGCCAGGTGATTTAAGAGAGAGAGCAGACAGGCTGTCTCAGTATGGTTAAGTACTTGATGTATCGACGAGTGTTGTACTGTCTATGAACTATTGATATGAATAGAAATATGATTCGCTTAAGAAGAAGTGTTATATAGAAGTGAGTGAATAAAATGGCCATTTACAGCTTCAAGAATATCAAAGACCAGTAAGTTGGTTACGTACTTAGATAATTTTTAATGGGAACTGCTATCTTTTAAATTGAAAGGGAATATTACTGGGAAAAATTGGGATACGCGAAATTAATATGGATTCCCCTTCAAATTGTAATGATTATTGCTGGATAGTGGGGTGTTATGTTTAAATAGCTGAGTGTGCTTCCAGCCTTATATTTGTTGTTAACACCACTGAAGTTGTTGTTACTCTGCCACAATCTTCAGAAAGCACTCTTCTGTACCTTGTTATTATTTGAAAATTTAACAGAGATGATATGAATAATTTGTACCATGAAAGGAACATACTGGTATATTGCTAAGCTCTGGGTAGGATTTCTCACGGATTCTAAAGTCAATAATGGTCACCACCCAGGATTCGGGAAATTCATTAGGATTATGCAAGGAAATGTTTGTCACTAGAAGGTTGCTACCAAAGAATGTTCACCAGATTCTAAAAGATCATGGCTAAACTGTTGATTTCAAAGCACAATTACCCAGGCCGGTACCAGTTCCACATTACAATGAAAGTTTAGACATCGAACTTCCTCCTGAAGAAGACAGATTTGCAGTTAGAAAATTCAGTGCCCTAAATAGCACATGTTGATCTGTTCGGGTTACTGCACAAATTCAAAAGTCTTTGCAGCTGACATTACTGTTAGGTGAGATAGTAGAAAATGTTGCAACCCAGCAAATATACCACATGGCCCACATACCGGTCAACTACAAGCAACAGGCACATCAAATCACCATAGCCATTTCTAAAGACTAACTAACAATATGGTTGCCCTGCTTCTTGTTCATCTAGCAGCCAATTGTAATTCTTTTTGGTCGTCACATGATCTAGCCAACCAATCATGTGTTTTAACACCTCGTACACCAGAAGGTACTTCTTGGTGTGGCCTGTCCAATCTACTGTATTTTCTGCATTTAACAATGAAGTTAACTGTTCTGTCTTGCCAGCTAACATACCCTTTGCCGGCTAGACCCCTGTACCATAACAGTTCACCAAATCTACACTCTTAACATTCGCGTTACAAGATGCACTGGTAAGAATTGTCGCCTACACAATGTTTCTTCCTAGTTCTGTGATGCGTAATCTGGTACCATTGCACAATTTTGGAGGGTCGAGATTATACATCAGGAGAACTGGAGCGCCAGCCTTAAGCTCAAGTTTGTGGGATGGCACCCCAAATAACTCCAAGGAGTTTATAAAACTTGACGGGATAGGTAGTAGCATCGTCAGTCGACATTACTGTATCGATGGAAGAGTATGTTGTTATTTCCCTGGCTATTTCCTCTAATATGTTTTTATTTTTTATTTATTAACATTTTTTGGGGCAAGTATTGTCCTCTGACATAACAAGTTTTCGTTATTGATATTTAGTTGTATACTTAGGAAAACACTAGTAATGAGCCCGTGTTCCGATGTGACAACATTGCTAAAATCAGATGTGAATTGAATCATTCCCCCCTCATCTGTATGCAGGCGACCATCTCCGATTTCAAGCAGTTTTTGGGCATATGAATGTGATTGTTATATAACTGGACTCGCATGTTGGAGATGAGATGTAGCTTTTCCACCAATGCTCAAAGTGACAATGCCTCGAGGCATGCGTTCATTTCATCCGCCGGAGTACGCCTCTCAATAACAGGATGGATCTAGTGGAAAACGTCAGTGAGCAAAACCACTACACCTCCCATCGGCGTTCGGTTGCCGTGTATGTATTGCAGGCTGCGTTTCAGGGCCTCAAATGTGGACTTGAGTGACATAGTGCACATGTCCTACACGATCAACTTGCACTGCTGCAAAAGAGTGCCATGGTTGCTGCTCTTGCTGATACTGCATATAGTGATTTCCTCGCTTCCAAGATTAAGCGGTGACTTGAAAACAGAATGCCCCGTCCATCCACTGCTGAGCAATGTTGCAGCCATACCTGAAGATGAAACAGCCAGCAATATATTTCTGTCTTTGCAAAGTTGTGCCAAAAGCAGATTGAGCAGAAATGTTTTGCCCATACCCCCTGGTATGTCTAGGAAAAAGATACCTGCATCCTCGTTCTCAACACGTCACAATATTTTGTTAAAGATTTCCCTCTGTTCAGGCAATAAACGGGGTTCCATTTCTTTCATGTACAACTCTAAAGCTGCAGTGTCAAGTAGAGCTCTCTGATTACACCACTTGACAATTCTCCCATGTGCTGTGTTGTAGGCATACCAAAATCAGGTAATTGTTTCCCCTGCATTGATAATACTGCATCCTCAATCAATTTAAGTGTTTTGTTTAAAATATAATTGTTATCAGCCTCATTTCTTCCTTGAAATCTGTGACTGTTATCTTCTGACAATACTTTTTTATACTTCTCCCATAAATGGAGAGGGTTGGTTAATCCACATGTGCTTATTAAAACAGCAAACAGCTCTCTCACTTTTGCTAGCAAGTGACATTCACAGCTTCCTCCATCGCAGCATCCCTGTGGTTATCGTCTTCCAGTAGCTCAAACCTCTCAAAAGCTTCCCTATATGTTGTATGTTTTGTGTATTAACTGTCTTGAGTTCATGAAAACGCATCGCACCTCGCACATGGTTGAGCAACATCCGCAAGCAGTAACATTCGTAGTTGCTAACATGAACAGTGTATATGCGGTCCAGTTCATCTCCTGTCTTCACACCTGGCCAGTTCTAAACAGGAGTTCCCTGTACCTCGTGTTTCCACTTTTTTCTGGAGAGATTCCACTTATAGTAGCAAGGAACTTCGGCATAGTGTTTTTGCAATATAACCATCTTCGTAAAGTTTAAAAATGGAGTTAATGTCGTCCTAGGTGTCGCCAGTTTTTCGCAAAAATTATGCTCTGTGAAGAAAACTCGTTCACCATTTGGCAATGTACTTCCAGGGGGTCACAGTGGAGCATATTTTGTGCAGTGAAGGGTCAAGATCCGCCACGCTGGTTCATTACTGCTCACATATCAGCCTGCCTTAAGCACTTGGTCTCTGGCGGTCAATATTTGTGTTCCCTTTTTGAACAGTGAAAATAGCTTTATCATTCCCCTTGTAAATATATTTGCAGATGTATTTTATTGCCTGCACTGAGTTACAAAACTACATTCATGTGGGCATTAAATATTTTTGACAGTAAGTGGGAGTAAGGTACAATCCAGCTATTGTCCACCACAATATCTTTGGAATCGTCGTGGATTCTTATTTGGGCAGTGTGTCCTCTGTCTTCGGGGGCTCTCCGTCTGTACAGGGGATACCGCTTGTTGTTTGTGTTTGTTTTAATATCACTCAAGGATACTTTTTCAAGCATTTCCTGTCCTTCATGCATGGTGACCTTTGATTTTGTACATCGCAGAGTCCGTGGATCAAGCATGTAACTACTATGCCGTATAGTCTTTTATCGGTGTAAGGATCAGGGATCTCAGCAGTTACAATTTATCAATCTGGTTTGGACACAACTTTTCCTTGAGCCACAGCAATAAATGCACGAGGCAATCCACACTTTTGCCACTCAATCGAGTACATGAAATACTGAGACGCATAAGAGAATTTAACTTTAGTGAGAATAGCAACTAATTTTTGAATCTTTATTTTAAAAAATTCTAGCCATCAGATCATATCTGTTGTTCACTCTTTGTCCAAGCATAAGTTCTTCTGTAATTTCAGTACAGGCAGGGTTGCAGGTAAGGGCGTTGAAAAGGTCAGTCGGCCATAACCATGAATGTAAGCGAATGCGTCCTGCTTGTACTCATGGAGGTACCTTGGGCTGTTTACAAATGATGGAAGAATCACCATTTGTCCTAAATTATTACGATTTACGGCAACGTCAGTTCTTACTACATCCTATAAATATGTATATATTTCCAACCACAACTTGTTCTGCTTAATTGCTCACTTTCAATCTTGGCATACATATCTACCAGGAATTGATGCAAAAGTTGCCTACAGCGCAGAAGTAAATTAAAGTTATTATGACGCAACATAATATGAAATGCATAATAATCCATACAAGATAACTCTGTATTTGGAACTGGTGTATATCAAAGTGATACCCCTCTTGTCCTTTACAAAATATCAGCGGGTACTCCAGAGCATCGTAGAATCATTGCATGTCGGTAACTCTGCAGACTGTTCTGTAAAACACTTGCGGCATGATATCTCAAGTAGTGGTTTGTTCATTACCTACTATCATGACTGCAACCTCATTGTTTGTTGATGTGTTGTAACATCTCTTGTTGTCTCCGTGGCACAAGTTCGGGGTGGATTATTACTTTACAGCTTGCATTGGGCATGTTTTCCAAAGCCATTTTGAATTCCCTAACCCAGGCATTGTTGTCGTGTAATACGCACTGTATTTTTTGTATGGTCTCTCTCTCAGTCCCTTGATTAATTCTAAAACGTCTTTCAGTATCTGCTTCTTCATCACCCATGAAATATATCTGTAAAAACTGTGGTTGCATATTCAACGAAGAAAGCATAGATCCAATTCTGTGATATACTTGCCCCTGGATAGTAAATGTCGGTGAAAATCCTAGCATTGCAACAACTCTATCTGCTCCAAAAGACGTCATATGGAAGCAGAAATTATATTTTCTGATAAGATTAAAAAATCGCCACAATTCATCTGTGTTGAAAGAAAACAGACATTTCAATGGTTTCACCAGCTCCTCTATTAAAGGAATGGCTACCTTTCTTCCTGAACAACACATTCCTGCAGTTTCTTCCTTACATTTTAGAACCCCACAAAATCTGCACACTTTATTCTTTTATTCCACTTTTAAGAGGTAACAGCTACCATAATCAATAGTGGCATCAAAGTGAAAATCAGATTTTTTAAATAAGGACCACATGTATTTAACAAATACTTGCGTCTCTGCGCGGCCCTATCAACAACAGCTCGTCTACGGGTTTCCCACTCATCCATGGCGACATTAGATTTTTGGAATATCAAATACCTGGCATGCTGATGTCACCAAGCTTGCGACTGTTCCAAAGTTTCAGCAACTCATTGTGATGCCAAGACTTTTTGTTTGCTACGGTGTTTCAATAGCTCTTGAAATCGATTGAAGCATGGCTTGTTGCTGTCATCGCCATTTTGTTTGCTTCAGTGTTTCAACAGTTCTTGAGATTGATTGCCGTTTGCCTTGCTCTTTGCACCAAGCTCACATTTTTCTGGTGTCTTGGCAGATCATCCCAACACCAAGTGTTCAGTTTGTCGTCGTCGACCAACTTGCAACTGCTCTGGCAATTCATCAGCAGCAGAAGTCCCAAGACATGCCAAGTGCTCAACCTTTTGCAGCTCTGCTTGAGGATTTATCCCCTGGGTTTTGGCTATTATCATAGCCCCATCTTTCATACATTTATTTGAAAGATTTGACTTTTGTTTGTTCAGCATCACTTAAAATTACTAATTTCAAGTCTCACAAATAAAAATGAATATAGTTTAAATTGATGGAAAATCAAAATGTCAAATATTGCAATACATTGACGGAATTGAATAATCATATATATTATTTCTATAAGGTATTTTTTTGTCACAAGCCTGTATCTTCCTTCATCACCGAAATCAATGAATGAGGTGTCATTTTTTAAAGCATATGGGCTCCACTTTGGTCACATCATATTTTAAGAAAGAAAGTTTTCGGAATTCGGCCCTTAAAGGGCAAAAATGTCAATATGTCTAAAATGCTGTAATCTGTGTTACGAGTCATTTATCTCCCTGGATACCTATCTGAAATCGTTTAATGAAGTATCATTTTAAAGATTAAGATCACCGCTTTAGTGACGTCATATACTAAGACAAATTTTTTTCGGAATTCGACCCTTAAGGGCAAAAGTATCAATATATTTGCAACGCGTTTTTGTGTCAAGAGCCATTTATCTCACTTAATATCTAACCGATACAGGTAAATGAGGTATCATATTAAAGACTAAGGACTCCGCCGTGGCAACAATATATTTTAAGAAAGGAATTTTTCGTAATTTGTCCCTTAAAGGGCAAAAATGTTAATATTTCTAAAATGCATTTTTTTTGTGTTTCAAGCCACTTATCTCCCTGGATATCTAACCAAAACTGATAAATGAAGTAGGAATATGAAGAGTAATGACTCAGCTTTGGTGACATCATATAGTACGATTTTTTTTGATTTTTTTTTTTTTTTTTTTTTTTTTTAAATTTAACCCTTAATGGGAAAAAGTATAAATGGTTCTACAATGAATTTTTGTGTCACAAGCCATTTATCTCCATTAATATCTAACCGAAATAGATAAATATGGTATCATTCAAAAAATTAAGGTTTCCGCTGTGGTAACATCACATTTTAAGAAATTGTTTTTTCTGAATTGAATTCTTAAAGGGCATAAATATCAGTATTTCTAAAATTCATTTTTTGTGTCTCGAGTCATTTATCTCCCTTGATAATTAAACAAAATTGATAAACGAGGTATCATTTTAAAGATTGAGGTCTTAGGTTCCTATACGCCACATTTTAATAAAGAAATTTTTCAAAATTCTAACCTTAGAGGGCAAAAGTATTAATATTTCTACAACGCATTTTTCTGTCACAAATTATTTATTTCCTTTGATACCTAACCGAAATTAATAAATGAGGTATCACTTTATATATTAAATTATCCGCTTTGCTCACATCATATTTTAAGAAAAAAACTTTCTCCAAATTCAACCCTCAAGGGGCAAAAATATCATTATTTCTCGAACTTTTTTTTTACCTTGCTTGATAACTAACCGAAATCGATAAATGAGGTATCATTTTAAAGACTAAGGTGACTGCTTTGGAAACACCATATTTTATAAAAGATATTTTTTTGGAATTCGACCCTTAAAGCGCAAAAGTATTAATATTATTTCTAGCGTGTTTTTTTAAATTAATATTACAAGCCATTTATCTTCTTCAGTATCTAGCTGAAATCGATAAATATATTGTTTTAAAGATTAAGGTCTCCAGTTAGGTAAAATCATAAATTAAGAAAGAATTTTTCGGAATTTGGCGCTTAAAGTGGTAGCGCATATGAGAAAGTTCAGAGCTAAGTCCCTAGAGTGCAGCAGCACAGATGTTTGTTGTAAATACAGAGTGTTTTAAATTTTCCTAACTGTTTCATAATATGTTGTAAGTATTTTGATGCGTACCTATTACACTAAAAAAATAAATATTTGGTACAAAACTACGGTTTACTATTCATTATATTACAAGCATTCAACCTCAATATTAATCGCATTTTATTCGCAAAATTTTTGCACGGGTCGTCTAGTATATATATATATAAAATACTAATTTTCAAAGAACAAATAAATACCTAAGTGGCCCAAAGACGTTCATTTCCATTAAAAAAAAATAAAAAATGCAAAACTAAAAATGAATATTTTTATTTGCACTGAATATCTGAAAATTGTTGATTTTTTTAGAAAAGAGAACTTAATTTTTTCTTTGAATATTTATTTTGTCTTGGGGATTTATTGGTTTGATCAATTAATTCTGGTTTAAAATAGAAATTTATGTATTATAGCAATAATAGATTGTTTTCCTCATAATGATCAGTGTTAATATTGGTTTCTCTATCTGTGAAAACAGTTGAATGCCTTTGGACCAGTTTACTATAGTTTGTTTCAATCCATTAATTCTGAGCTAAAATATAAATTTCAACGTTAAAGTAATAATTGATTCGTTCTTCAGAATGATCAGTGTTACTATTATTATCAGTTTATTTTGGTTTCTCAATCTCCAAACAGAATTGAATATCTACCGGCAAATTACCACTCCACTTGTCTGCCACTCCACTATCTGATTAAAACATTTATAAATTTCAAAGATTTACTTCACGCAACACCAAGTGCTCTGCTAAATCATCCAAGCTTATTATAGATCTTTTGATACAATATCGGTACAAAGTAATATGTGACATCACTTAAATGACGCTCATGAAAGAAGCTTAAATAACTTATAATGTTTCAGTTCTTATTCTGTTCCAGGCTGCATTTCAACCAAGCCACAAACTCAGCTAATATTACTGCTAGAATCAAAGCTTCTATCACTCATGCATTAATACATTCACTATCTTGCATGTTAGTAACGTCATGAATGGCAAAATAAACTTGACTCATTATTTTAGATCACGATACTAAACGAACCTGAATAATGAGGCTGGTAATGCAGTACTCGTAAAAGTGATGTAAATTAAATACTGAATACATTTGAAACTATATTTAGTTGCGTGAACTATGTCGCCAGCATTATGACAATTATTAAAGTAATGTAATTCCATTTTTTTAACCAAAATGCTTGTAACATAAAGTGTACAACGGAAAGTCCATAATTCTCTAAAACTCTAAGACAACTTTCGTTAATATTGCAGGTCAAGTTTACATCGTGATGTATTAAGGTGTATAATCAAAATAATTGAGATAGTAATTTATGCTACACTAATAAGGAATCTTGATATAGAAAATGCTGTTACTACTCTAAATGTAGTTCAAATGCATTTAATGTGTTAAGGTGCATTCTTCTCATTTGATTTTGTAGCGGCAATATTAACAGAGATAATGGTTAGGTTGAAATGCTGCCTGGAGCAGTATGTTTTTGTTAAAGCATAAGGCAGAAGGAATTTAGTTATCAGTAATAAATAAGCAGCTTTCATAATGTAACACCACAGAGTGATGATGTGGGTATTGCATATAAAGGAAGTCGGTATTAGGTTTATAAGTGTGTATCGAATGTGTGATATTCGATAGATCGATATGGAATATCGTTGGGGAGTCAGTCGGGTACTGTCTACGGAGGAGTACGGACGGGGGAGGGGGGGGGGGAACGGACAGTAGCCGCGTGTGTATGTATCGTGTGTATGGTGTACTATTACGTAATCGGCAGAGTATTATGTGAACAGTGCTGGAGTACTATTGGTAGACTGTGTATATGGCCCGGAGTGATATGGTGAGCTCTAAACTTTGTTTGATGAACTGCTACAGAGTTGTACTACATCGATGGTTGAATAATTAATTACTGAAGTTGGACTTACTAATTCACAAACTTATTTATCCTCGAAACTGCATGCTTTGGTGATGAAGTCTAGTTTTCCTTGTGTCTGGAGGTTTGCTTTGGTTTATGTACTGTTCTGAAGAATAAATCTTAGTGAACTATGGAAGCTAGTTCGTGAGTGTGATTCTCAATATCTCCACACATGTGAATGTTATTCAATTAATGTATTTAATTAGTAAAGCTAACCAGACTGGCGACCGCACGGCAATTGAATTTTATAACTAGAAATAACGAGTGGTAAAAGGGAGCATTGAACGTTGCGTAAAGCAACATAGCTGTACAATCGCAATGACAAACATTAATTAACTATATATATAATTATTACGTACAATAAGCTCTGTGTAAATGAGGTGTACCGTGATGTAAATGAATTCCAATATTGCTTTAAAAAACAATAAGTTTCTCCATTAGGCCGTTGAATACATTCATTTAAAGTGAAGGATTTAATAGTTATTTGCAGAATATTGAACAGTAAGTAAAAAACACTGTTTCAGGAATCATAGGCTACTATTTGTACTGCTTCTACAAAATTTTGAACGAAAAATTAAAAAAAAGGTTAGTTATCTTCGGTTAAGTTTTAAATTTTGGCAAAAATAATTTGTAATATTACAGAGATTGTATAACAGCAAAAAAGAAAACACAAAGGAAATAAATTGAACTGACGTGGAATCGAAATCATTACATTTTTATAAATACAACATTTTGGGCACCTTCATTTTGCACTCTTAGTAAACGGATTTTCATGCTGGTACACTCATTGCATTTTACAATTTTTTTTCCAAGCTTTGATTTTTTACTTATATTATGAATGAAATTATGGTGTAATGTTTGAGTTGTCATACTATTTTATGTATTCATCTGAAGACATATCTTTGTGAACTAACTGATAGTACCTACCATTCACAAAAATGGTTAAGTACATTTCCTGCTTCCAAACTATTATTTGTCAAGTGCATCGATTTTATGGCTTTTAAAGTAAACACAGTGTGCGTATGTCAGAAGGTTTTTGCTTTTATTTCTGAAACGATATACATAAAAAGCAAAGAGTAAACGCGTCACTGCCGTCTACGAAGTAGGAAACTCTTTGTTGTCTGTGAATCAATATTAATGAAAATTTCTAAAGGAACGAGTCTTTTTTGCTAGATAAAACCTATCCTACATCACTACACACCCAATTCACTAACTCCCTGCCAAATTTCATTTAAATCTGTTACCAATTAAGACGTGATTGAGGTTGACAGTACTTCCAAATTTTCTTATTTATACAGATTTAGATTAGCAAGCAGAACGCATGTTCCGCCACAATATCTATAAATAATCAGTAGTCTTACAATCTGGAGTAAAGAGTATCTAATTGCACAAAATTCACCTCTGTTGTGGCTGAACATGAAGTTTTACTAGAAATCTGAACCACAAGATATCAGGAAGTATGTCATATGAACAGGAAAATAAAGATTTTAGGAAACTCGCGAAGTTCCCACCAAAAAGATAACCGTACAATATCAAAGTGGAGGGAACCATGAAAGTTGGTTGAAGTGACTTACATATATTATTATGCTGCATTGGGTGAATTGAGCATCCATTTTTGAGTCACAGTGTTCCTGTAATAAATTCATCGGAAAAAAATTTGTAACGCTCTCAAGGACTATAGCAATTTAATGAAAATTAAAGTGAGAGATAATACATCATGGTAGCATTACATAACAAATTCAGAAGAAATGCAGCAGGCGTTTCACAGTACAAAGTGTCCCATCAATACACAGTGTATCCTCCTCGGGCAGCTACATAAGCTTGTATTCTGGTATGCAGACAATCATACAGGTGGTGAATGGCATTTTGCTATGCACTGTCCCAAGCATCTTGCACCTGTTGCCATAATTCAGCACTGGATGTGACTGGCCATGGAGACAGACAGCATCAGTTGCTATTCCATCATGTCCCATACATTTTCGATGGGGGAGAGATCTGGTGATCTTGCCGGCCATGGCAATTGTCTTACAACATGAAGAGCACGTTGCATTGCTGCAGCCAGATGTGGAGTTGCATTATCCTTCTGGAACAAAACATCACCTTCCTGTCGAAGGAATGGCATCAGTATCGGATTAACAACCTGTCCATTGTAGCAAGCATCATTTCCCTTTCCTCCCACAAACATGAAAGGCAAATGAGAGTTGTTAACTGATTGCTCCTTACACCATGAAGCCAGGGGTGAGGACTGTGTGTCGGGGGTAAATGCACACTGGAAGATGACGCTCACCAGGTCTAAGTCGCACATACACACAACCATTACTACTATACAGGCAGAACCTACTCTCATCACTGAAGACAACAGAGTGCCATTCCATCCTCCAGTTGACACTTTCATGGCACCAGACAAGATATGTGGTGTAAGAGGTAGCCTGGACAGAGGTACACGTGGGTTTAGTCCAGCTTTCTGCAGATGGTCCTCAATGGTCCATGATGACACTCCAGGAGCTACATGTACCTGGATCACTTCTCTTTATGCTGTTTGTTCAGCCACCACTGCGCAAATACTGTGTCAGTCTTGACATGTATCTATACTACACAGCTGTCCAGAGCCTGGTCTAGGATCGTATGAATGTTAGACTGACCACTGCCGATAGTGGTGACACACACCTCTGATACATTGTCACCAACATGGACAGCAATCTGTCGATAGGACCATCCAGCTTCTTGCAGACCCTCAATGCAACCCCGGTCAAATGCCTGAAGTAGTGCAGCAGGAGGATGCATTCGTCAGCATGGGATGCCTTTACTTACACAAGGAGGTTTACACAGCTGTACACTTTGAAGGCTATTGAGTGACTGACTTACACAGAGTCGACACAGGGCACGCCAATAGACCTGTCCAGTGCCATCTGTTGTCTGATGAACGTGAACAGTTTATCATACACACTACAAACCCTCAGCATGCACAAATAATACCCATGTTCCGACAAACACAGTCCTTGTGGGGATGGAAATTTTTCTTCTGCTAGTGTAGAATAACCACCATAATCTGTTCTAATGTAAAGAAGAACATTAATGTCATTTGTTTAAACTGTGCTACTCACTGATCCAGTACTTCTAGGCTTGAAATAGTTTAAACTGAATGACTATTACACTGTTCATACTTTTTCACCATTGTTTGAGCGTCTAGATAAAACTTTCAGTCTGAGGATTTGATATGAAATACTGATTTACTAATAAATGTGTTGGCAGAAATATTATCAACTGATTAAAGAGCTTTTGACTACAAGACTCATTCAGAAGCTAGAAAGAACCATGCAACCTAGGAAGAAGAAAAACTCCAAAAACAAGAGCAGACAAATGGCTTACTACCAGAATCCATACCACACTATTGTATTCTCACAGCTCTGGTGACCTTAATAACTGTTTCAGTCAGAACAGAGTATTCCCTGAAACCACATCTCAATCTGAACTCCAGGGGTGGAAATTGGTTTACCAAGACTTGATATCAGACAACCCACAGGCCACAATCTCAGATAACACTCACCTTCAACATACTGATACACACATCACTTGCTAATACAGTAATCTCAAAATTTAGTTTTGTTTTGGTTTTTTAATTAGCGTTTACTTTTTTAAAAATAGTTTGTCAATTATTTTACATGCCTCTTTTTTATTTTGATTACTATCTTTCCGCAATTGATATTTCCACTCACACTGTTGTGTTAAGGCTCAGTCCTGATATTTGTAAGTATGAATCACCATCCAGAACTCATTTTATATGGTTTCCCAAAATCACTTCAGCAAATGTCGGGGATGGTTATTTTGTAAGGCTAATACAAATTTCTTCTCGTTGACGCAATTCTTTCCACCTCAACTTTCAATTCACAGCCAAAAAAGTATACATGAAAGAATTAGCTTATACTCACAATCTTCTCATAAGTTCAGAAGGGTACTTGTTATGAGGATCACGTTGTTCTCCTGGTTGACGAAGACGCTGCTCTAGCATCAATCTATGTTCAATGTAGACATCAAGAGCATCTTTTGCTGTGACCTGAGTTCCAAATAAGAATTAAAAGTATTATAAAATCTGATGCCAACTATTAATTAAATAGTTATTAGAAAACATCTCCATCTTTCCGAAGTCTCTTATTTCATAAACAAATGCGGACAAAGATAGTGTTACTACAACAATAGTTATATTAAAACCAGTTAACATTAACAATTTAGCTTAATAATACTGCTCAAAATAAATAACAATTTTGTAATAAAAAATTTTATAACTGGATTTTCATAGTCACATTGCATTCATCAATAGTACATCTCAAATCACTATAAAAAATATTTGATAAAGGCATAAGCAATATTGTGCCAATCAGAAAATGTATTTTCACTTTGAAAAATTGCAAATATATCATAACAGAAGTACCAACCCAATAATATAATTCAACACGAGAGGTTTAAAAGCAAAAACCACCTATTCAGACAATCAATTTCTTATCTAATAATGTCCACTACCACTTCTTGACCCACTTTATCATCATGTACACATCCCAACCAGTTCCTTTTCTATATTTTATTGCTGGTAAGAATATAAAATTTGCATAGCTGTTATTATATTCTGTTCTCTTAAGTTCTCACTGTTACCTCTGGTTATCTTGTGGTTCTTTTCCTCTTCTCTACCTACATCAATATTTAATGACAAAATGCTATCTTCTGACTTGGAAAATGAAAAGAGAATATTTCATAAACGATCATTACATCTAACAGACATCCAAGGGATAAACTGTTTACCAACTACAATCTAGAGTTACTTAATTCTTTGTACTGAGAAGAAAATGAATAAGGAATACTCCTAAATAACAAATGACTGATAAAAATCAAGGGTGAATTCAATTTCCAATATCGTATTATTAAATGAAGTACATTTTTCATTTTTTGCAGTGATTCATTATTTCATTTGTAATTCATCTGGGAGCATGGCAGTACACCTGGCAAGTTGAGTCAACAGTGGTACCACCTACCCTTTTCTTGAAGAGATTCGGACCATTTTTGTTACTCAATTTCTTCAGGTCATGAACAAAGTGCATACCAGGGTTAGCGTATACAGCTTCATCTGAGCTATGACCATAAATGTTGCCTTTGGAGTAAATCAGTCCCCGGCTAGCTATTAAGCTTAACTAGCAAAGGTAGGTGATACAAATAAAAGTTCATTGTAGTTTCAAAAATAAATTTAAAGTTCACTATATTCTTTAGAAAAATTTACATAGTTCTTGAACAATCTACTGGTATCAGTACTTCCTTTCCAAAATAATGATTGCAAGTTCAGATAAGTTAGTCAAGGCAAGGTCAACTCCCAAGACCCCACGACTAAATCAGCTACATGAGAGTAGAGCGACTTCAGCGTGCTCTTTCAAATTTAAAAGATGTCTGCCGGACTTTAAGCACTTCCTGCACCGCATGTGGCGTAACCCCTTACATATTGCGCCAAAAAACTGACAAGCCTTGCGTGGCTTCCACTTCAAACGTTTGCAACAGACTGACTAATACCCCCAATCTAATGTGGTCTTTTATAAATGTGGCATGGGAACCACCCAACATCCAAGTTTCCTGTGAAATCACCAAATCTTTCTGAAATAGATTTAGTCCCAATCAATTTAAAATTTTTACAGCATGTAGCCCACATTCTAAATGTCAAAACTGATCTTAGTGCAAATTTTTGTATCTTTAATATTTTGGCCGTAAAAAATAGTTATTGTAGTGAAATTGGAAATGTCTCTCACGATCAATGTTTTTAAGCTATCGAGCTGAAACTGGTTTAAAATGATCTGTAGGATTACCTCTATCTTCTGATATATAAATCTTCTTAACCACAATTCCCTAACTTGGTGTAATGAAAAATACATAATTTATAAAACTTATATCTCCTAAAATATTGAAGTTACACATCCGGAGTATGCTTCAAATGATTCTACGTCACATTTTCTATAAGGTCTGAAGTTGTATAGCCACTAACTAATTTCCTTCATGTATTTTCAAAACTTAACTAATCGCCTTACTTCCTCCCAATAAAGCTCTTTCGTTAATTTTCAATACCCGAAGTTGGCCATCTAGTCGGAAATCTTATTAATTTACTTTTTTCGATTTAAGCCAAAGAACGGTATTGATTTAAATAAAGATTAGTGAAAATTTCTCAGGAAAAATTGTGTTTTTCATTGGTCATAGACCCCCTTCTGTAAATTTAGTCTGTATTTATCACATTATGACCAAGTTTTTGAAGAAACTATTATTTTCCTATAAAAACAATATTCAACCTTTAGCTACCCTTCTCAAACTTTTAAACAAAGTGTAATAAAATTTTACGTATCTTTTGAGAGATGAATCATTCTCTTATCTTTAAAACTGTGGCTTCAGGAATTTTTGATCACATTTTATGACTTAAAAATTTTTGGAAAACTTAAGACTCACAAAGTCTTATATCTTTTCAGTGCAAATTTCTACCTACTAAGTTACATATCTCATTTCTCTTCTTGTGGCTTAATGTACCTTTGAAAATGAATGCAGCATTTTCTAAAACAAAATAAGCTGAAATGCATTATATGACAATTATTCACTTTATGTTACAACTTCATATAACTGTTTATTTTCTCTTAACCCTTGAAACTTGTATGAAAATGAATTTTAACATGATATGCAATAGAACTGATGCTGTCTCGACATTCTCTGAACAAATTTTGTTAATGAAATGACAAAA
Organism: Vandiemenella viatica; assembly: GCA_031002005.1. Taxonomy (NCBI): domain Eukaryota; kingdom Metazoa; phylum Arthropoda; class Insecta; order Orthoptera; family Morabidae; genus Vandiemenella; species Vandiemenella viatica. The sequence goes on from JARYHS010008074.1 coordinate 295,695,328, forward strand.
TTTACTTTATATTACATTCAGTCATAGTGACACTTCATATTCACTCAAAATTATATTGTACATGGCAGTTGGACTTAAACAATTTCCATGCCAAAGGTGCAAACAAATGTGAAGCCAGGAATCATTTTGTTTGTAGGAATGAACAGCTTGACCAGAGTGGTAAGAGTTGTGGATAATTGTCTAGCCAAATCAAAACCATTTCCTTGTGTTTTTAACAAGTTAAGAATTTTGTTATGTCTGGCCAATCAAGGAGGAGAAAGAAGAATTCCATGTCCTGAGGAGAGTAGCTGAGATCTCTTAAATGACTCTGTTCCAGAATTTGTCCAAGGACAAACATTTTGCAATAGCCAGTAGACCACCACATGGACAACATGAACAACTTCACATCATGGTGGATAGATATATCTGAAATGAATTCCATTTTGTCTATGTAACTAATGTCCATTTTTCCAAGCGAATAAACTCAATGTATGTTTCTTTTATAATTTATGTTTGCTTTGCCAGATTTCACACTCCTTTTGGTTTCTTCAATAAATCATTTTGTTTAAGAAGTTTTACATTGCAGGGAGCAACAGCGAAAACATAGTTTATTGTTAGAAAAACCTTACACCAGGAATCGATTGTCATGGAATTTATTTTGAATTGTTGAACTTACTTTTACTTCTGGTATAAAGAAATCACCACAAACTTGATTATGAACATTTATCATCCTTCAAATCCAAAATGAAGATTGCAGGTTAACTTAGCAAGAAAAATTTACAATGATCACACAATTTATTCATTCAATTAAAGTTATCAAGCACCCCAAAATATTCTTGAAAAAGCTCTTTAACAACAGTTTATGTAGCAATGGAACAACTATCTATTGTTAAAGTTCATTTCTAACAAAAGCTTGCATTAGTCGGTATTAATAATCCACATGGTTTCATCACCCATTAGTATTCTAACAGCGATGAAACAATAAACGTTTGTCATCAAAATGTTTCCAAGTTCAGTACACAACCAAAAATATCACCCATGACAGTTTCCATGGAAATTATTCTAAGTCCCACATAACACCATCACACCAACTAAAACAGGCCTCGCCTGCACTGCCAAAAACCTGATTACTGACTGCCTCCCACAGGAAAGCTCCAGCCTCCTTTTATAGTCTCACTTCCAAAACAATAGTGAACCCCCACATTGATTCACTTTTGTACTGTAAACTACACAAGTCCTTGATTTCAAAAAAAAATGTAATGGATCTTTACCAAAATTTTATATCCAATAGATTAAATTATTTCCAACATTTTTAGTCATGACACATTATGATACAATTCCTACTAGTTTTGCAGTTATTAATTATTTAAGTTGGAGGGTTGTTTACTTACCTTATTTTCCCTTAATTCTAAAAATATTTGATCCCTCATACAGTTATTTATCACAAATAATTGATTTTAATTTTCTGTTTCATTTGAAATACTGTTTAGGCCTGTATTTATTTTTCTTTAGATGTTATTACATCAATATGTTTTTGTATGCACATTGTGCTATAACAGCTGTGATAATTATACTCAAAAATTAAATATCTACCATTTCCTTTCCTCTTTTTAATTGGAAATTTCTCCATTCTTGCTAAAATTTTATGTCCCTTCTTTTAAATAGTATCCACTCTTTGAAATCTCTCTAAATAAAAATAAGTTAGCATTATCTGATTTGTTCTCTATGGTTTAACATTTTCACTAGTCAAACTATTATTTTTTATCTGTTATTTTTATATCGAATTCCCTTTCTTCCTATCTTGAATTTATTTCTTCATTTATAGAAAAGACATTTTTTTTCTATTATTAATCTCCCCATATTTTAGGTTCAAAGGTGAAACTTTCTAGTAATATTGATTTACATGCTGCTAACACTGTGTATTAGTTAGATCCCTTTTATTTGTTTATTTACAACCTGTTTTAACATTCTTCTCGAATTCCACTGTCTCATGTCGTCATGCAATACCTACATAGAATTATAGCTTTCAATCTTTTTTCCACCCATATCAACCTTACATCATGATGTTCTTTATTTTTAGAATTCTTGCCAGTTTGTGTGGTTTTCATCATTTAACTTTAGATGTATCTGCATCTGCCTATACCAATCAGATTTTAGCTTGAAAACTATTTCAGTGTCAAAATCAACTTTATCCAAATTAACTGAAATGTTATGAACTTTGCTTACTACTTTTCCCAAAGTGGTAGAAGGCTTATGTTGTGTTCAAATACAGCACACACAATTTCACCCCCAAATCTTAAGAAAAGTGCAATACTTGTGATTTTTCCCATATTTATTGAATGGCACCCACAAATGTGAAACATTTCGGAGCCCTATTTGCAGATTAATTGCTTTGCTCTAGATGGCTCAAATTTCTTGTATCCATAGAGGTCAGCAAGCTTAATTAACATCTTAAATTTTACTTTGTTCCTATGTTTAGTTTTGAAGTTAATTGGAATTAGTTACAGTGGCAGTTAAATCTATAATTATTGACTTTACTCACACCAGGTGCACACCCATTGTTTGAAAAGACCACGGGCGTTGTTGGTAACAGAGACATCAAAATGTCTTTATCTACAGATTTTCAAATGGAAACATTTCATTTGAGTGGTGACTCAGAATAAATTATCAAATTAAAAAAAAAAAAATGAGATCCCACAAAAATAATTCTTGTAAAAATAGGTCAAGTAACACGTGTTAGTTACAAAGTTATGAAATCTTGTCCAGAGTCAAGTCTACACTTTACAGTGTGTATGAACCTCACTTTATGAAACAGAAAGATTCCTCTCGGTGTTATAGATCGTTGATTTTAAATAAAACAAATTATGGTGACTTGGCCATTACGCATGCCAGGTTTTTAACAAGCTTATATGAATCCTTTAAATGTATGGCTTTATGATTCTTAAAAATTCACAAAATTTCTTTCAGATTTCACAAGTCCTAGAATAAATCATATCTAGTCTGTCTTTCATTTCAGTAAAAATTATGATATGCATAATGGTCAAGTCACCAGAATTTTTATTTATTTATTTAATTTAATTGCAATGGAGCACACAAGCAGGTGGCAATTTCCCTACGCAACCATCTTCCCCCTTTCCTGCACCCACCTACATTTGCATTCTAAAAAATTTCAACATTAAATTCTTTCAACACTTTTTGGTAAATTATTCATCATTTCTCATGGTAACTTATTCCAGTTCCTGACACACTTTTTAAATCAACGATGTGTGAATCAACGATTCACACATTGGTTTGATAGAAGTGGCTTGCATTGGTAGGGACAGTTATACTCGCCATGGACTCCATCTGAATTTCAGAGGTAAAATGAAGCTTTCGCTTCTTATTGCTGATATCAGGGGATGCCAGGTGAGTGAAAGAGGTATTCCTGTTATAAGTGGTGTTAAGACACGGCCTTTTTTAGGGTAAATAAAATAAATGTATTAAGATGTCTAAAAGAAATTAACGTCTCTCCTGATCAAAACTTATGGAAATTAGAAATTCCATCTGACATACCAGTATGTACTAATAATGTAAACAATTTAAATTCATTGAATCAAAGTGTTCAGACCACTGTTCTCCATCAAAATATAGGGGGAATATTTAGTAAAACTGATGACATTACCTTATGCCTAGAAGAGATTAAAAATTCCAGAAATTGCAATGTTGATGTTTTATGCATATCTGAGCATCATTTGTCTGACACAGGAATACCTCAGCTGTCCATCCAAAATTATAAACTAAGTTCTCATTTCTGTAGATGTAAAATGGAGATGGAGGAGTTGCCATTTTTGTTAAAAATAATATTCAATCCAACAGTGTACATGTAAGTAAATATTGTATAGAACAACACTTTGAATGCTGTGTTACTAAACTGGAATATGGTAAGGAAGAGCTCATAGTAATAGCAATTTACAGGGCCCGCTCAGGAAATTTTAGACTGTTTTTATCTCAGGTAGACTCTTTGCTACTATGTTTAAAAAATAACAAACAAATAGTTTTATGTGGAGTTTTTAATGTTGACTTTCTCAATCACAGCAATGAGAGGCTAGATATGGAAGCCTTGATGTTGTCTTTTAACTTAACAGCACTTGTAAATTTCCCTACTAGAATACAAAATAGTAGCTGGACTGCAATTGATAATTTTTTATGGATATTTCTCAGTATAGTAATTACAACATACTTCCAGTAATAAATGGTATCTCAGATCATGATGCCCAGCTGTTATGTATCAAGTCCAGAAACACTATTAAACAGATAAAGAAAAGTTGGGTATATAGAAGAAATATTAATGAAAACAATATAAAACATTTCATAGTTTCCTTAAATAATCAACAATGGTCAGAAGTGTACCATGCACAGGGTGTTAATGAAAAATTTGATTCCTTTCTCAATATATTTCTAACACTTTTCGAAGGAAGTTTCAAAAAAAAGGAAAGTTGTCAATACTCCAAACAATGAACTGGGTAAGGGATGGAGAACAAAGGGTATTAAAGTATCTTGTAAAACAAAAATGGATCTGTACTTAAAAGTAGAGATCAGATAACTATACACTGAAAGCTCATTATAAACTTTATTTTAAAATACTAACAAATGTAATAAGAAAGGCCAAGAACAGGTATATATCAGAGAAAATAGAGAATTCAGGCAATAAGATGAAAACTATGTGGAATATAATAAAAACTGAAACAGGAAAATCTGTAAATCAATCTAAAGACATGAAAATAGAACGAAATGGATCTGTTCATAGTGAAGTAGGGGAAGTTTGTGAAATATTTAACAAACATTTTACTTCAGTTGTAAAAATTAGGCATAGAAAAGCAATCCCCACATAGTGCCCTAAGGCTTCTTCAGACTGCTTTCCCAAATAAATTTGTAGAAATGCAATTGCCACCAGTAACAGTAAAACACATGATACAATTAAAACCTAAAAATTCTTCGAGCTATGACAATATTTCAAACAAATTACTGAAAAGATGATCAGATTGTATCAGTCCCACATTTGTAATGAATGCTTAATGCAAGGCGTGTTTCCAAATAGACTAAAATATGCAGTTGTAAAATCGTTATTTAAAAAAGGAGAAGCAACATGTGTAGATAACTATCGTCCCATTTCATTACTTTCAGGATTCTCAAAGATTTTCGAAAAAGTCATGTACTGTAGAGTAATAAAACATGTTAAACCAAATAATATAATCAGTAAACCACAATTTGGGTTCCAAAAAGGATCATGTATAGAAATGGCTATATATTCATTTTTAAATAACACATTTGAGGAACTGAATAATAAAATGATCCCTGTAGGAATATTTTGTGGTCTTGAAAAAGCATTTGACTGTGTAAATCATGAATTACTTTGGAGGAAAATGGAATACTATGGTATTTATGGAACCGCAGGTAAATGGTTTAAATCATACATGGAAAGTCGAATGCAGAAAGTTTCCAATTTTGATTCTAAAATAAGTAAAGATGCTTCATCGGATTGGGAGAAAATAAAACATGGAATTCCGCAATGTTCTGTCCTAGGACCCCTCCTCTTCTTGTTGTACATCAATGACCTTCCTGGAAACATATCTGACAAAGTTAAGAGTGTTTTATTTGCAGATGACACTAACCTGACTGAGAAAAACACCAAACAGCAATCTGGAATTTAATTTAAGTGATGTACTTAGTGAAGTAGCAAATTGGTTTTAGGCAAATTCATTAAAATTAAATTTTGAAAAAACACATTATATTAGGTTTAAAACAAAAAATTATGCACAGCCAGATTTACAAGTAAGCTATAAAAGTAACACAATATTAGAAACAAAGAGTATAAAATTCCATAAAATTATAATAGATGATAAACTCTGTTGGCACAAACATATCACTTCACTACTGAAGAAGTTAAGTAGTGCTACCTTTGCAATACGAACACTTTCTCTAATCTCTAGATCTAGAATTAACGAAACGGGTGTACTCCTCATATTTTCATTCAGTGATGTCATATGGCATAATCTTTTGGGGAAACTCTTTACAAAGTCAAAAAGTTTTCATAGCACAGAAAAGAGCTATTAGGATGTTGTGTAGGGTACAACCAAGAACTTCTTGCAGACAACTTTTTAAAAATCTCAATATTCTTACAATGACTTCTCAGTATATATATTCTCTCATGTGCTTTGTCATAGATCATTTTAACCTGTTTACTTCTAATTCACAGGTACACAATTTCAATACAAGAAACAGAAATAACTTGCACAAAACACAAACATCTCTGTCATTAGTACAAAGAGGAGTTAATTATTCTGTAATACATCTGTTTAATAAACTTCCCGAGAGTATAAAACAGTCTGCAGATAATAAAGATATATTTAAAGAAAAACTGAGAGATTATCTGATTGGCAACTCCTTCTACAACATTCAAGAATTTGAACAAATTAATTAATTGTATTCAATATGACTTTTGTAAAATTCAGTTGTACAAATTAATGTTTATTGTTATTCTCTTTATTTGTCTTTGGAACATATATTTGTTTTTACTATGATTATACCTCATATTGTATGTATGTTTATTAACCATGACATGTTTCACATCCCAGAGGTCTTTCCTCAGCAGGGATCCATGAAACAAGATTGATAAATAAGTAAATATAACACTGAGAAAAAACATTCTGTTTCGGATAGTGAAGTAGATATACATAGGGCAAGATCTCTTAACTTTTTGTTGTTAACAACCATGAATCTTGGCATATTTTTACAAGAAGTCTTTGTGAAATTCATTTTACATGTATAAGAAATTCAAAATAAATTTTTTCATCATGTGTACAATTTTTCTCTCTTTTTTTAAATCTTAGTTTAGTTATCAAGTTATTAGTTTAGTTATTAACGTAATAAATGTAACAAACCTTTTTTCTTTTTGCTGTCAGTCTTTTGACTGGTTTGATGCAATCCTCCATCCCTTCCTATCTAGTGCCAACCTCTTCATGTATACATATCTCTTACATCCCACATCCTCAATTATCTGCTTCATATATTTTAATCTCTATCTTTCTCTACAGTTCTTATCTTCGACTGTTGCCTCCACTAACAAATTAACCAATCCAGCATGTCTCAAAATATCACCTACCAGCCTGTCTCTTTCTTTCTGTAAGCTTCTTCCACAAACTTCTTTCCTCGCCCATCATTTCCAAAACTCGTTCATTTTGTACTTTGTTCACTTAATTTTCAGCATTCTTCTGTAACACCACATTTCAAATGCTTCAATTTTCTTTCTTTCTGGTATTCTTAAAGTGCATGTTTAGGTACCATAAAGTGCTGTGCTCCCCATGTAGAGTTTTAAAACGTTCTTTCTAATTCGTAAATCAATGTTTGAAACTAAAAGACTTCTCTTTTTCATGAGGGCTCTTTTTGCTAGTGCTATTCTGCTTTTAACATCATTCTTTTTCATGAGGGCTCTTTTTGCTAGTGCTATTCTGCTTTTAACATCATTCTTGCTTCAGCCATCGGTTGTAATTTTTGCTTCCCCAAGTAGCAGAATTCATTTCTCCTATTGCAACTGAAATTTAATCTACTGTGATTGGTATTATTTCTGCTACATTGCATCACTTTTTTCTTGTTTTGATTTATATTCAATCCATAATCTTTCTTCAATATTTTGTTCATGCCATTCAGTAACTTAATATCCTCAGCCTGTTCTGCTAACAAGATAAACTTATGAGATTGAAAAATATGGAAGTTATGTATCAAGCTGATTAAATGAAAAACAGTTTTTTTTTTTTAGTTGAGTGTCAAACACCAACGTCTAGTTAAGACAGTGATGGGCAAACTTTTTAAGGGGAGGGCCACATAAAATAAAAAATTATCTCGGCGGGCCAGATTTTTTTTTTTTTTTTGGTAAGGGATAAACTTTATTTTTGATTTTTACATCACACATAACTTATATTATTTGCAACAATGGTAAAAAAACTTAGAAAAAAGTTACAAAAATTGAGAGTAGGAAGGTGCATGTGACAGATGAAACTGTGACTGAGCTTCTAAAAGTTGTTCATAATCTGGTAGAAACTGGGATGAGCTGATTCGCAGTAGTGAAGCTAAATGGTGATCAGTCAATCGGTTTCTAACGCTGTTTCTGCGAAGCTTCATAGTAGAAAACGCCTGTTCACACAGGTAGGAAGATGCAAACATCGCAATTATCTTCTGAGCGTGAGATTTCAGGTTTGGGAAACTTGATTTTGACAGAGCCTTGTAGAATTCAATTTTAGAAACGTTGAGAAATAGTTGCTTCAATTCAGTATTACATTGCAACTCAATCAGTTCGAGCTGCAATTCTGGATTGACTGATTCACAATGCAGATTAAATGGCATGCTAAAAATGTCCAGGTCATGTTCGATAACTTTGAAGTCTTGGAATCTTCGTTCAAATTCTTCATGAAGACATTTCAAGCTTTTCTCATAGCTCCTAAATTTGTCTTCCCTAACTGCAACAGTCTTTAGTCTTGGAAAATAAGTAAAGTCTTTCTTGACTAGTTGTTTGGAGAATAGATTCAATTGCATTTTGAAACCCTTGATATGACTCCAACTATCATGGACTAATTGATTTCTTCCCTGGAGTTTAAGGTTCAATTTATTGATGTGACTGAGAAGATCTGTAAAAAATGCAAAGTCCGAAAGCCATACAATATCTTTCAAATTTTCAAATTTTTCTTCCATGAAAGAGATTATTTCGTCTTTTAGAGCCCAAACTCGTTTGAAAACCCGTTCTGCACTGAGCCACCTTACTTTAGTGTAGTAAAGTACATCAGAATATTCAGATTGCAATGAGTCAAGAAACTCTCGAAACTGTCTATGGTTGAGTGCTCGAGAACGAATGCTATTAACAAGCTTAACAACAGCATCAAGCACATGTTTCATGTCTAGAGCAGATTTTCACAGAGCTTCTTGATGCATGACACAATGAAAAAACACAACTTCGTTCCCAGGAAATGATTCGTTAAACATGCCTACAAAACCAGATTTCGTCCCTATCATATTCGGTGCTCCATCAGTTGTAATGTTACAAATATTAATCAAAGGTACTTTCAAAGACGTAATAGTTTCTTGAAATTCTTGAAAAATGTCTGATCCTTTTGTCGTTCCCTTTAATGAACGCATGCAAGCTAATTCTTCACTAACACTAAAGTTGTCATCAATACCTCTTATAAATATCAGTAACTGAGCTGTGTCAGTTATGTTTGTACTTTCATCCAACGCAAAAGAACAGAATTTAAACTCCCTTATCTTTGACTCTAGTTGTGAGACAAACTGCTTATCAATTATTTCAATTCTAGAAGTAATTGTTGTTCGAGACAAACTTACTGTCTCAAAATCCTTTGTTTTGCAGAACACAAAATGTCACATACTTGGAGCATACAAGTTTTAACAAATTCGCCGTCAGACAATGCTTTGTTACTTTTTGCAATATTGTATGCTACAACGTAACTAGCATGTGTAGCTAGCTTTTGAGAACAACTTTGTTTCTTAAAAATATTTTGCTGACCTGACAGTTTTTTACGTAGAGCTCCTGCTTTTTGCTTCCGATATTCTTCGGTCATAGATTCATAAGTGGCGTTGTTATGTTTTGTCATAAAGTGACGTGAGAGGTTGAATTCCTTGAATATGGCTACAGCTTCATTGCAAATGAGGCTCATAGGTTTATCCTTAATAGGCGTGAAAAAGTATTTCCAAGTCCACTCAGATTTAAAAACACGACATTCTGAATCAACTTTACGCTTTTTATATGCCATTGTAACAATCAAAAATGTAAAAAAACACTATAAGGAAAACTATAGAAACACAAGCCAGACACACAGCCGCAGCACTGACTACGCGACTGTCCGAACTGCACTGACCTTGAGAACAGACTAAACAACAATGGTAGCGACCGAGTCGTTCCGAACTTAGCCGAGCAACACGCGCATTGTACTCCACATCGCCATGCTACTGATCTACAGACATATACTACGAGGGTGAATCAAATATAAACAAGACTTTCGGCCGTTCGGGCGCAATAGTGGTGGGAGAACGTTCCCGCTTCGTTTGGCGATAGGTAGGTTTGTCAGGAGTGGGGGAAGACCGTTAGCCCCCCCCCTCGACTCGCTCAGTGCCAACCGTCACGATGTCGGAGCAAGAGGTACACTCGTCGATTGCGCAACGTGTTATAATCAAGTTTCTCGCTGCAGAAGGCGTAAAACCGGCAGAAATCTTGAGGAGATTGACTGCCCAGTTCGGGAAAGAGACACTGTCGCGAGCCAGAGTGTTTGCATGGCATAAACAGTTTGTGGATGGTCGTCATCATGTTGAAAATGAGAGCCATAATCGCAGACCCCGCACCAGCATTACAGAGAACAACATCAGCTGTGTTAGACGGCTTATTGAAGATGACAAGCGTCTTACCACTTCTGAAATTGCAAGTAAGGTCGGAATAAGTTATGGGAGCACTTACTCCATACTCACAGAGGAGCTTGGGTACCGTAAGGTGTGCGCCAGGTGGGTTCCTCGCCTTCTCACAGCAGAACAGAAATTGAATCTACTTCAGGTGTGTGAGCGTCTTCTGGCACGATTTCGGGAAGAAGGGGACCCATTTCTGACTCACATCATCACCTGTGATGAAACTTGGGTGCACCACTACACCCCTGAGTCCAAACAAGCGAGTATGGAGTGGAGAAAAAAAGGAGAACCTGGACCAGTGAAAGCCAAGTCACGACTATCGGCTGGCAAGGTTTTGGCTACGGTTTTTTTTGACCAGCGTGGTTTGCTGCACCTCGATTTTTTGCATGAGCGCAGGACAATCAATGCGGCCTACTACTGCGACATTTTGAGTGAGGTCCGACTTGCATATCGCCGCAAAAGACGAGACCTACCGATGAGGAAAGTGGTTATTCTCCATGACAATGCTCGCCCCCACACAGCAGCCTTAACCAGGGAAAAATTGGAGAAACTGGGGTGGGAGACACTGGACCACCCTCCTTACAGTCCAGACCTGTCACCCTGTGACTTTCATGTGTTTGGTCCTCTCAAGGAGGCCAAAAATTCAACAGTGATGCTGAGGTGGAAGCCTACGTGCGCAATTGGCTGCAGACACGACCTGCATCTTTCTACATGGAAGGAATTGGGAAGCTGCCTATCCGCTGGGAAAAATGTGTTTCTAAAGCAGGAGATTACGTAGAAAAATAAGATATGTACTTTTTTGCACTTAAAATAAAAATAATATTTTTAAAAATAAAGTCTTGTTTATATTTGATTCACCCTCGTACGTCACTACGCAAACTCAGTTAATATTAGACGCGATAATACCGTACTGAAAACGCAATAAGAAGGAAACATTCTATTCTAGCTACGCAGAAAATACATTTTGTCCTATGTGTAATTGTAGGGGTTATTTGAAACCATGTCGCGGGCCGGATTGACTAGCCCGAAAGGCCGGACTTGGCCCGCGGGCCGTACTTTCCCCATCACTGAGTTAAGACAATTCTTATTTTACTTAACATTCTTATGTGTATTCCCGATATGGATAAAAAAAAAAAAATTGTACATTTTATCAGATAGGTTACATAGAAACGTTTTAGATGTAAGGATCTAAATTAAGAGTAACAAGTTCAAATGTAGTCATTTCAAGGATTGAAAGCTGTGCTTTAGGAGATATCAGGTTTAAAAAGTGTGTAATGATCTCAACTTCTGGCCAAGTGTAGCTTATGCTTGGATGTTGTATCTCAATAACAGATGTGGCATGGGAAGCAGTATAGATTGCTGTGAACGGGATGTGACAGGTCAACTATTGAACCCACTCGATATGGACCTCAGTCTGAACTGAGTTACTGTGCTAATACACCTTTTCATGCTAAGTTCCATGGGTGCCAAGTTGATAGGCTGTACCAATGTTTCCAACATTGCCAACTGAACAAATCTTTTCTCCCGTGTCCTTCAACATTTGAGTATGGTGGCACCAGAATTAAAATTAAGTTTCTCTAAAACACTGTGCCTTATCACACCTGATTAAAACTTTTTGTTCATAAAGTGAGACACTTGTTACATAGCTCAGGAAAAAACTGTGGACCAGGGGTTTTCTTATATCCTGTGATGAATAACATTAAGAAAACAAAAGACAAAGCACAATAATATATATCACAACATATGCAGCAACCAGCAGGATCAAAAGGCACGCAATAATATTTATAATTTCATGTGTAACAAATAATGGTTGTAGGAATAACTGGAAACATACCTCCCGCTCCTTATATTCTGGCAAAATCTCCTGTACAACTTCAGAAAAAATGTTCACGTATCTTTTGGAATTTGATAAAATTGATTCCATTAGAGTTGAATCATATTCATAAACATCATCAAGTTCAATGAACATTGCAACCTGTAACAAAGAGTGAACACACATTAAATAACTATTAAACACATAACAATGGAAGTTAGGGAGAAACTAACACAATTCGAGAATATCATCATGAGTAAGACATGGACAGAGTTTAAAATTACTATAGCTATGAACTCGCAGGACATGAAAGCCGCATTAGAACTAAACACCTCCACATAATCATGTGTTTGGCATCATTATCTATAGTGTGTGTATTCATCAACGCGCTTTCATGACCATCAATTGCATATATTTAATATTATTACATCTATCTATATAAAAAAAATGAAGGTTTCTTTGCATGTTTGTCCTCTGTGTGTTCCTAAATCATTAATCCAATTGTGATGAAACTTTGGTGCATTGTTATGTGTGCATCTGCAATGATTTCTAACAAAAAACACCTCCTCTCTGCATTTACAACCCACAATTTTTGCAAATGGTCTTTTTTTTCTATTTCCAATGGAAATTTGCACATGTATACTTTAAAACAAACAGAAAAATTCTGTCTACATTTGGTTTGCCCAGAGCTCAACAACTCTCCTCCCCCTCTTAATTTCAAATGATATTTATATAAGCACAGTTTTTATCAGATTTCAGTGGAACTTTCACATGTATACTTTAAAACAAGGAGAAGAATACTGTCAACATTTGGTTTGCAAAAAGCCAACCCCTCTCCCCTTTCCACCCCCTTAATTTTTGTCAATGTTCTTTATACAAAGATACATCGTTTGACTAATCACCATGGAAGTTGGCACATATATGAATTTTTTCATGGAGGTTTCTGACCAAAAAAATCCAAAAACCACATCATCTCCCCTTTTACACCACTTAACTTTTATACAAACCTACAGTTATTATCTGCTTTCAATAGAACTTTCCACATGTATACTTTAAAACAAAGATTATAATACTGTCCACAATTAGTATTACACAGTTCCTCTCCCCCTTTCCACCCCATTAATCACTGTCAATGCTCTTTATACAAACCTACAGTTTCTATCCAGTTTTGAAGTAAGTTTTCACACGTATACCTTAAAACAAACAGAAAAATACTGTCAACATTGGTATGCCAAAGCCCAACCCCTCTCCCTTCTTAGTTTCCAATTTTATAGAAACCCACAGTTTTTATCTGATTTCTATAGAACTCTGCACACACATACATTTTTTTAAAAACGAGAAAATACTGTTTGTATTTGGTTTACAAAACCGAACTTCTCTTCCCCTTTACCCCACCCTCCTTAATTTTTGACAATATTTTTTATACATACCCACAGTTTTTATACGATATTGATGGAACTTTGCACATGTATACATTAAAAGAGAAAAGTAGGTCTACAATTAGTTTACACAAACCCTAACACTCTTCTCCTTTATTTCCCCCTTATTTTTTGCCAATGTTCTTTATGCATACCCACAGTTTTTATCAGAAATCAATGGATCTTTGCACATGCATACATTAAAACAAACAGAAAAATACTGTCTACATTTGGTTTACAAAAATTCAATCCCTCTCCCCCTTTGCCTTTGTTCTTTATACAAAGCTACAGTTTATATCAGACGTTGAAGGATCTTTGCATATGTATACTTTAAAACAAACTGAAAAATACTGTCTACATTTGGTTTGGCAAAGCCAAATCCCTCTCCCCATTTACCATGTACCCTCCTAATTTTCAATGTTCTTTACACAAGCTCAAAGCTTTTATTCAATTTAGATGGAACTTTGCACATGTATGCATTAAAAAAAAAAAAAAAAAAAAAAAAAAAAAAATCCTTCATTTGTTTTACAAAAAACCAAGCCGCTTTTCCCCATCACCCCACTTAAGCAAAATTTACACTTGAAATCATTCAGTGTTTTGTAAATATCTTGAAAACAATGGGGAAATTGGCTGAAGTAGATAGCGATAATTCTTAGAGTACATAACATTTCCTGTCAAACAGCATTGCACCGGTTCCGACTGGACAGTTGCTGGAAATTCCAACTTGAATTTTAAAAACTATTTTTACATTTTCAAGACAACACACAACTTTGTAGTTTTTATTCGATAGTGAAGGAATTTTGTGCACGTATGATTTACAATATGTCAAAAATCGGGGGCTTAGAGTCATAACAACGTATCTACAAAATGTGTGTTTTGAGAAATAGGCAAAAGAAGTTTTGCAACTGCTGAAACACTACCAATGTTACCATCTAAGATTAAGTCGCTTGTAGCTGTGATACCTCATGGTCCTTAGAATGTATTCACATAATTCCAACAATTTATAATCTGTAACAATAGGTACTGCAGAACAAAATAGTGAACAATGTCGCAGATACATTGTTTTGACTTTAAACATCTTGGTGGTCTGGGTAGTTAGGTCCTATAGAGTTGTAATTACAAAACCAAACAATGCACTATTTAAAAGAATTTATTTTGTTTTAATTTTGATTAATACTATTAAACAATTTATTTTAGACATTTTAAAGTATTTCACAGCACTTCGCGAGTTACATGGAACATAATTAGGCCGTCTTTAAACACTGCATAAAGATAATTGCAATAATAAAATGGCAAAAAAAAAAAAAAACCACGAGAATCCCTACACACATATTTATAAAATTGTCAGTGAGAGAGTTGTAAAAACCTTAATTATATATATATTATTACACTTTGGTCACTATCATCATCAGCAGTTGTTTCTGTTCCTTCGTCAGCTACAGTAGGTTTGCCTACTATTAACGAATTGTAAAAGAGGTGATACTGCTCGCGTATGATTTCCATATTGCACAGATCTAGGAGGTCCTTGAGCTTATCTTTCTGTATTGGAATTGGAGAGGAATACGCTGGATTAAGCGTGAAAGATTCTTACAGCCTTGTTTTAGTTCTGCGGGATATTCGAGTCTTTTAAATTCTTCAGTAGTATGGTTGTATATAAAATAAATACATTCAGCCTTCTTTCAATACCGCAAAAAAAAAACACTATCTTCAGCCAATTGACATTATTTACGTCACTATCAACATTTCTGTATTTTATCATGAAGCGTCTCAGTTCTGGGAAATTTAATACATCATTCTGCTGAACTTCAATGTCATGATATTTTTATTTGCCATTCTCATGGCAGTGAACCATCCTGATGGATCAAAAATATCCAACAGTTTTTTTTTCTCTCTATTGAGGCATGAACAGAGTCACACTGCATTTGCGAGTGACCTGGCATAAAAAACATGTGATTTTGCCCTCCACACGTATCAGAAAAGTAGTTCCAATCTTTCCCATCAGCATTTTGTTCTAAATAATTGAATAAGCATGAAGAAATTTCTCTAAATCCACATTTGGTGGTCCTTTCACTCCACATGCCAAATGCAGCTTCTCTTGAAGTTGTATTGTATATGATTAGGTTGTAGACAGCAAATCTTCGCATTTGTCTTTGGAAAGTAGCAGACAGCCTCTAAATCAAATTAAGCTAAATGAGTTTTCCTTGTTACGGCTTCCATCTTGATGTAGTCTTTCAGAGCCCTTGCTAAACACTTATGAGATATACGAGCATTCTGTTCTGAATGGTGAATTTCTTTCTCTCTGCCATTCACGTGGGAGAATTTGTAAAACGTATCACACAAATCATTTTTAGGTATATGGAAAGATAGGTTAAATTCTGTCTTAGATATTAATCGATAATAAGATTCCTTTTCAGGGGTTGTGTTACCGTTTTTGCAAGTTTCCACATACATTTCGTACATTTTTCGAAGATTTAAATCGTGTAGGAATCCTTCCTTCCTAGCATAATGTGAAGGGAGTTTTGGAATGCTTTTAATGTGAGATCCAATTCTTTCTTTGACAGCACCTGATGTAGCAACTGCTGGTTTGTGACACCCTCTTTCATCTTTGGAAATGATATTGTGCTCATTCCTTTTTAACAGAACCTGGCGTATGAATGATTCAGTCGAATCAAATGTAGTAAGAAAGAATGATTGGCAAACCTGAAAATTTGCATCATCTTTGGTTAGAAAGTATTAATTTGTAAATTTTCTCCAGGACTAGCTCTCAGAAGTCTTAGTACTTTGCTTATCCATCTTTTCTAAAAGAGAACTGACGTACAAACGCTGCCTGTTTACATCACCTAGATTCCAAAATTGTTGGTGCATTTTTAATCTGCCAGCTTCAGTAAAGTTAAAGCTGCACTTTCTCGAGCACTTTGAACAATCTTTTGGTTTAACTGACCGCCCAGGAACATATTTTCCTTTGCAAGAATAATACGGTTCCCCAGACTGCCGTTTAATTATTCTATCAATTTTCTTCCATTTCTCAGGCTGAGCCACTCGTCTGCATTTTACTTTTATCTCATTCTCTACTTCAATGTTACGAGCAGGTCTGTACTATTATTGCCAGTTTTAGGTCCAGCATCACCTAAAAATCCGAACTGATTGGTTCTTTCTTGTAAGAAAACATTTTGACTGTCAATATCGATTGATTGTGCTTCAATATTTGGCCGAGGTGGAATATTTAAAGATTTCTGAAGAAACGACAGAGGGTGATCTGGAAAAAAATAAACATTTTATCTAGAGAATGTCATGAAGAATCGAACAATGAATAAATACTGTTAATAATTTATGTCGTGTGCATTAAATTAAGGTAAAAGCACTCATGTCTGACAAATTTTTGTAGAAGAAATCCTACTCGCAATGTTTTTCCTTTATAATATCTGGAGATATGCTCTTTTGTCACTGAACAATACAGTACTGCAAAAGGAGCCGAAATGACGCAAAAGGCAATACGTCATTTTCACAATAAACAGTAAAGTGAAATTGTAGATACGCTACACATTATCTCTGGAATGGTTAAAGATAGGAGTCCCAGTGTTTTTCCATTGGATAGATTGGTTCTTCACAATAATAGTGGTGTAAATATGTCAAAATGGCCAATTTTGTAGATACGCTGTTATGACTAAGCCCCCGAAATGATGTTTACATTTAGTTTTCAAAACTGCAACCACTCTCCCCCTCCACCTCCCTAGACAAATTTACAAATGTAACTTTTCTGTGTTTAGCATGTGTATGTAAAACAGTAGGGAAATCTGCCAAGATGGCTGGTGATGGAGAATGTTTATTACAATCCGATCAAAAGGGGTAAAAAAAAAAAAAAAATTCATATCCAGCCTTCGAGCAATGCTGAGTACTATAATTTTGCAGAAGATGGAAAGAGCAAAACTATTTTATATCCCTGAGCGATAGAGTACGCTTTTTCAAATTTAATTTATGCACAAAAAACCATAGACTTTCATTTATTTTCTACATGTAAATGTGTCTGCTTTATATATGTGTACCCACTTAGAAAGAAAAGTAGACTTTACAGCACTTGGTGGGCAAAGCAAGTAATTTTATAAAGAAAAAGCAGTCATTCCATGTGGTGCCAAGTTGATAGGCTATTCCAAAATCTAGAAGTTATAGAAAAGGTACAACATTTTCATGTTTATATACTTTCAGCAGTAAAACATATTCTAATCCTGGGCCAAAGTAAGAAATGGGGTTCTGATATGTTGATTCCAGAAACTGAAATGGATTACACTGCAACAGAATTATCATCTTCAATGAGAAACACTGAATACATGAGAGTTTCTTAAACAAAAGAAATGTTTATACTTGATGTTCTGAGCAAAGTGGTAACGTATTTTTCTATGATAATTGACAAGGACAGACACAGCAAAATCCAAACAAATGGCGTTCTTAATACAATGACTGAACATTGTCACTGAACCACCAGACTTGGTTGCAATTTTTCCATAAAGCAAATAAAGGTGACCTCAAATGTTCTAGATCCCTATCAGATTGTTTAAAATGACATAAGAAATTCATATTTGGCTGTAGAGAGACATTTTTACCAAATTCGTATGACGTTTCATGTTTCGTAGTTTTCCTGCAGCATCACCTATAAAGTCACAGCTGGGAAGTTTTCAGATCTGGTAAACCATACGAAGTATGTAGAATAAGGAAGTTTCTAAATTAGTGTTTCAAAATAACTGTAGTTTGAACCAAATTACATCATCTCTCAGTCAGGCCATGTCTCTTTGCGAACATCTTTATGCATTCTAACTCATTTCAAATTGAACTGAAATTCTTCAGATATTGCTGAGCAAACTCTTAGGGGAAAATAGAGCTCAGATTCGTATTTTAGCCAGATCAGATTATCACAACCTTTCATTCTTTTATTATATTTATAGACTGCATTAGCACATGCAAGTCGGTCTTGACACATTCTAACTCCTTTCAGAATAAACAGAAATTCTACACATTTTGCAAATAAAACCTTCAAATACAAGTCAAGCTCATATTTCAGCCAGATCGAAACAAGCAATCACAATCTTAGAACTTTTTACTACAGTTATACAATAACAAGATTGTTTCTCTTCATGTTACTACTTCTAACTCCTTTCAAACTCCAGTATAATGAGGTCATGCAGTCAAGACCTTTGACCCTTTGCTATGTTGTGTGATATATCTATTCAAACATCTCTATTTCTCCCAAGTCCCTTCAAACTCAACAAAAATACTTCAAACTTTGTAGAGCAAATCCTTGGGACCACACAAGTCCAGTATTTATTTCAGACAGACCAGCTAATGTGGTTATGACCTTTAACCCTTTTCCTGTACAGTCAAAGGTCTTTATTCGTGGTTTCGTTATTCGCGGATAAAAAAAATTGTGACAAATTTCTGTATTCACAGTTTCAGTATTCGCGGATAAAATAATTGTGAAATTTTCTGTATTTGCTGCTTGAAATTTTTATTATTCGCGGATCCATTCGGTACATTCAGCGGATTCAGTATCCTTTACTAACATGTCGGCATCATTTGAGTATTGCTGGCATGTGCCGAGAGTCGCTCTATCTAACCAAAATGACTAAAATAGCATATCTTATTGTGACCAAAACTAAAGTTCATTGTCAAAAGCGGTAGCTACCGCTGTGTTACATGTTCTGCTATGACCTTTGATAATAGCCGCTCAGCCACGATTGGCACTGAATCTATTATTACTTCAACTAGTCAGTCGTTGCAATAATTCTGAGTGAAATAACACATGTCTCTACTGCTTTGTTCGCAATTTTTAATGTATAGCAAAAGCAAAGAAAAATTAGTTCCTACTTGGAAAAAAGTTACGGTGCCGCATAGAGTAAAAATTGTAATGCTTGATCATTTACGACTTAGAGAGTTGTTTGCATTCATATCACATTCTTTCAATGTTAACAAATCAGTTGTATGATTCATCAAGAAATCTGAAGACAAAATATGGAATTATATAGCTTCAACCTCAGCAAAAATTTGTCCTGATCCAGAAATTGAAAAAGTGGAAGCTGCATTATCATTGTGGATTGAAGACCATAACCAGAAAAAGAGTCCTATGATCTGTGAGAAAGGTAAAGCATCTCTACATGCACTTTAAAAAACCTAGTGATGAACATAGAAGTGGAGGATTTCAAGCATCAGAAGGTTGGTTCAATAAATTCAGGGTGCAACAATCATTGCATAGCATCAAAATTGTTGGAGAAGCTTCATCTTCAGACACCACCATAGCGGAAAGATATCCACCAAGTGACTAAACAAATTACAAAACTAATTCTGTAAGCAATGTAGTCTTCATGGGTGTACTGCCGGATAATGTTGTGGAAACACAATATTTCGACAGCTAGCTCCTCCGTCTTCTTCAGGTGTAGAGACATCTGCACTGGTCGGCTGACCCACAGATACTGAAATGGTTCGGGTGCCATTCCTTATATACATGTCTGCATCTGGCGGCTGCGTGGCCTTGGCGAAGGCTTACTATGAGCCAGGCCCACAACCATCTGGCGGCTGGCAGCCAGTGGGCGTGGCTATGGTTCTTGTTCCAGCCCGAGCTAATATGGAGCCCTCTACGGCGGCAGCTGGACGGAAGTACAACATTCTCTGCGGATATTTGCCAAGGCTGGCTTCCATGTCTCACTGAGACATAGACCACTGTCTGTTAAATGTGTTGGCCAGTCGAATTTTGATCGCTTCTTTGATAACAGATTCCCAAAAATGTGATGTTCTAGCCAATATCCTAACGTTATTGAACTCTACTTTGTGACCATGGTCGTAAACGTGCTCGGCGATCGCTGATTTTCTATACTGTCCCAGGGAAAATTGGCAGAATCCTCGCACGGCATGGTATAAAATCTTCCTACCGACCACCAGCTAAAATATGGGACTACCGCCGTTCAGTCAAGTATGATATTGGCCTAAGAGTTCCGGGGATTTATAGCATACCTTGCGAGTGTGGAAAGACCTACATCGGTCAAACAATCCGCACCATAGAAAACCGGTGTGAAGAAAATAAACACCACCTCCACCTGGGACAGTATAGAAAATCAGTGATCGCGGAGCACGTTTACGACCATGGTCACAAAGTAGAGTTCAATAACGTTAGGATATTGGCTAGAACATCACATTTTTGTGAATGTGTTATCAAAGAAGCGATCAAAATTCAACTGGCCAACACATTTAACAGACAGTGGTCTATGTCTCAGTGAGACATGGAAGCCAGCCTTGGCAAATATCCGCAGAGAATGTTGTACTTCCGTCCAGCTGCCGCTGTAGAGGGCTCCATATTAGCTAGGGCTGGAACAAGAACCATAGCCACGCCCACTGGCTGCCAGCTGCCAGATGGTTGCGGGCCTGGCTCATAGTAAGCCTTCGCCGAGGCCCCACAGCCGCCAGACGCAGACATGTATATAAGGAAGAGTGGCACCCGAACTATTTCAGTATCTGTGGGTCAGCCGACCAGTGCAGATGTCTCTACACCTGAAGAACACAGCGGAGCTATCCGTCGAAATATTGTGTTTCCACAACACTATAAGGGGGCACACCTGTGAAGACTACATTGCAGTCATACGCCGGGAAAGTCTTCGTTCTTACTTCTGTAAGATTTTTCATCTGTTGTAACAAAATTTTAAATGCTCCCATTAAAATTTACACAAACAATTAGTACTTATCAACCAGATTTCATGGATCAGAATCAGGTTTATGTAGCATTACAAAAGTCAGTGAAAATTAATACATTAATAAGTCATAAATATTACAAACTTTACCACACGTTAGTTGCTATTACAGAAAATTCTTCAATTTTTTTATATACAATTAGTTATAAGTAATTTTATGATTACATTCTTGAACATAATAATTGAAACTAATATTTTTGGTATGATATTAAAAAACTTAATCAACAGGTAATAAACTATGTTTTGAGTTCAACTGTATTCACACCTGAAGAAACCTGTGTAATCTCCACTCCTAGTACCTAAGTATGATTCATACCAAACACTTCACATTTTTCATAGTTCTCCTTAACACAAATTAAGCACTGAAAGTTAAATACAGTTGCTAAAGTTATTACACCAAGAGGGAGAAAAGTATTTTTACAGTGATTGTGAGAATGAAGGTTTCCAATAATTCTCACTGCTATTTAAGTCTAAATAACCTTAAAGCAGAAGACTGATGTCCCCACAGTAAAGACCCATATGATAAAAAAAACTATGAACTTTAGCATTTTAAACTATTTTCAAAACATCTTTGCTAAATGTAGACCTATTCTTAACATATTGATCCTTTTGCACACTTTAGAAGCTCACTATGGAGAGAATATAACTACTTCTTTCTTGATGCTTGCCTTTGTTCCCAATACTTTTTAAGTCCTAATAATTTTTCCTTTCTCTCCTGGGAGGTAGGTTTTTGAGGTTTAGTAATGTTTGGAGTTAGAAATAATGAGTAGAGTAACCAAAGGAGCCAACTTCTACAGTACCGTGTGAGGCTTACTATGGGGCATGAAGGTTCCCGGAAGAACAAATATTGTCTTGTACAAATCATATCTCATTCCTATTCTCACATATGCTTTGGAAACATGCACACTAACACCAAGGGACCTTAGCAAGATCCAAGCATGTGAAATGAAGTTTCTTAGAACGGCCCTCCAGAAAACTAGACTTGACAGCATAAAGAATGATGAAATTAGATCAAACCTAGAGCTAAGGGAATCCATGTAAGAGAGACTTAGGTCATCAAGACTTCAGTGGTTTGGGCATGTGAAGAGAATGACTAGTAAAAAGGCTGCCAAAAACTTATTTGGAAAAAAGGATAGTGGGCAAAAGACCAGTGGGAAGACCAAAAAGAAGATGGACAGACCAACTGAAGGAGGATGTAGAGAGAAGAGGCTGGAATTGGGAGTACATCACAGACAGAGAAACCTTTCTGGACAGGAAAAGGTGGAAAACAATCATCTATAACAACCAAGGCTCGTAAACCACACCCGGGAAGCTGGAGATGGTCCCCAACGATAATGATGATGATGAGTAATGTTTGGGGGAGGAGGCCATATTACAAAATTTGGAGCTATCTGCAACATCAGTGTCAGAAATCCCAGTACAAATCTTTTTACACCTCGTTGAGCTACATGCTTCCTGTCTTATAGCTTTTGATAACTGAGAAGACCTTCTTGGCAAGCCTGTTGCTGTCCATTCTCATAAGGTGCCCGTAAAACTTCAGTCGCCTAAGTCGCATGGTGGTATTAGCAGTCTCCAACTGTTGGTACAATTCACAGTTCACTTTCAGTCGATAGGTTACCCATGTGGGAGCATTCTTGGCCCATGAATTTTCCTCAGGAAACATCTTTCAGCTTTTTCAAGATCGTCCATAGTGCCTTTCCTGTTCATCAGCAAGGTCTCCACAGCATATAAGAACTGAGGTCTGACAACAGTTTTGTAATGGCAGATTTTAGCATTCTTCAAAATACACTTCTTGTAATGATTTTGCGACAGCTGATATGCTTTGTTGAGTTTAACACATCTATCCAAGATGGAGGTTCCATCTCTCCCATTGGGGTGGACCCATTCACCAAGGTACCGGAATCGATCAACTTTTCCAATCTTGCCATGGATGGTCATCAACAGGGCTTTCCCAGGATGCCGACTCTCGAAGTACTTGGTCTTTTCATACAAAATCTGTAGTTCTATCTTCTCCACTATATTATCTATGGTTAATATGATCCTCACATAACATATTGCTATATTCCATATTTTATCTCTATTTAGACAAAGCAATTAACAGTACACCAGTCCTTGACAGTTTGAGAAATATTTTCTATTGTTTAATTCATAAGTTTGGAGGAATTGGCACCAAAACCTATATTCAGATCATCAGCAAAGAGGTAACTATCAGCACATGGACCTAAGATTTTTTTTGATAAATCATTCACAAATAGGATAAAGTATTGGACCTAGAACTGAACCCTAAGGGGCTCCGTGATAAACTGGTAAGAAATCCAACTCACAATTATCCAACTTTCCGGATATTGAATTAGGGGAAAAAAATGATAGTAAGGAAAAAGGAAGCTGCTTTTAAGCAATATAAGTTACTTTTCAAGGACAGTTTTTATTTCCTGGCATATGGAGGTGGTAGGATCTGTAGCACGTGGAAGGTAGGTGTTGATGTCAGACAGCTGCCTTAGAGCCTCAGCTCATTCTCTAGTGCATGAATAGGGTTTTATATCAAAATATTATATTTTTGTGTCTGTCTTACGTGTTATTCACTCATTGCAACCGTCAAGTTTTTTGGCAAGTGATGAGTTATTTTTTGCTATCCTTTGAATTAGCAATAAGGCATTTTCCTGAAAACCATAAAACCTTAGTTTATCAAGTAGTAAATAATGAGGAATACTGTTCCAATCATACAGTTTGGCAGCCACAAGATTCTTTTTATCAACATTATTTAAACAACTGCTTATAAATGAAACAGTGCCTAATCCAGAATGTAAACAACATTGTGATTCACTGAATAGTTTATTTTGTTTAAAGTATTATATAATTTACCTATATATAACGGCTTCCAAGACCTTAGATATCACTGGGACAATATTAACCGGTCTGTAGCAACCAATTTGGTTCCTTTTTTGCATACTGAATTACTTTTAACATTTTGAAGTTTGCCAGAAATTCAATATTCAAAATGCTAGTATTAATAAGACTTGTTATGGCTTCATGGACTAATGTGAAACTGAGCTTTAAGATTACTGTATTTAGGCCATAGACATCCATGCATTTTTCATATTAGAGATTACTTCACCAAAATCTTCAGTTTTCATTAAATGAAAGCTAGATGTACTTTATAAAGTCTTGGTCATCATCATTCTCCAGATCCAGTCTCCCAGGCCTTAGTAAATTTCTTAAATATTTTTCAGAACTCAAAACAAATGCAGTTGAGAAGTGACCTTTTCTTATTATGTCTTATACTGTATCAATAAAGAATTAATTAAAATCAAATACTGACAAGTTGCTAACAATATCCATCTTCTTCCTAATCCCTTGAATTTTTTTCACAACATGGCCTTACACTTATTAGGAAAAGTGCTTATAAAATTATCATTCTTTTTCTTTCTAGTTTTCTTAACCATTCTAATCATTATGTTTTTACAGTTCCTATACAAATTCTTGATTTCTATAGATCCTGTACTTAAATAGTAATGTCAGTTTCCTTACTTCTAACCTTCATTGGCTTGGGCATAGTTGATTTCTTTATTGAACTTCTAAATGGAAAGTCAACTAAATTCACATAGCAAATTCTGTGACTTTTCAGCAACAGTCTTACAAACATATGTATGGTGCCAACTTGGTGAGAACTTGAATAAACTTCGACATGTTAGAATCATTAATTATTGCTACTTAAAGGTATCTTTTATGCATTCCCAAAGGTTAACCATATTTACTAACTACTAGAAGGGCTCCGTGATCTGATCCCACTAATTTCATAATGTAGCAGTCTAATACAGATCTCGTAACAGTTACAATATTGTTAACACAACTACCACCTCCTAGCATAGTACTCGTTATATCAGTAGTAGATAAAGACATACTGAAGGATTCAAAAAGACCGATTAGTTTCAAGCTCTCACATTTGTTTTCTACCCTAAAATCAACATTAAAATCTGCACATAAGATAATATTTACATTAAATTTAGCCACATGTTCCATAACATTATATAAACAATAAATTTATTAAATTCCTTGTTCTCACAATTGTTACAACTAATGTTGAACTAAGTTAAACAACAAACTGTTACCTCATAAATCATTTCAACTGACATCTAGTAAACACTTTCTAACAGTCTATTGCCAATGGAATTATCTCAAGTAAATTGCAGGAATCCTCTTTCTTTTTTTTAACAGTCCTACAAAAGTAACTTCTTAGAACATAACCCCTCAATCTATATAGGCTAATTTCATTTGGTTTAATTTAATTGTGATGGAACACACACTCCGGTGGCAATTTCTTTACACACAAATTTTTCCCGTTTCCTGTACCCACTTACTTTTGCCCTATAAAAATCTAAATTTTAAATTCATTCAGGGTTTTTGATAAATTATTTCACTTCATTTGGTGAATTTCTTCCAATCCATAACCCTCATACATATGAAAGAAAATCTTCCGCCACTCTTGTGGCTGAAATTGATTGCCTGCTTGAGGTTATGGTCATCTTTCCCCTACTATGGAATGCTCCTAATTCTCACACCAATACATTTCCATGCCTCATCACCAATATAAACTTTCCACACTCCCATGACTTTCATCACCCTCCTGTCTTTAAGCGAATCCCAATCCATCTCCTTTATCATATCAGTTACTGACTGAATTCTGCGTTAATTTCCATCAGCCTTTTTTTTTTTTTTTTTTTTTTTTTTTTTGCAACCCTCGATCTCCTGTATTTGATACCCAAAATGTGGGTACCAGAATAAACCACCATATTGAAGCAATGGTCTAACCAAAGTTTTGTACTCCAATTCCCTTACTTCTCTAGTAAATCCCCTCATGAGTCTCTCCAACAAGTGAAGGATTTTTGAAACCTTATCCTAGCACCTGTCCAATATGTCCTGCCCAGTCGAGTTTGTTATAATATGTTATGGCAAGGTATTTACATTTCAAGTCTTCAACAACCAATTCTTTTCCCTCCTTATAATAATCATCAACCTTTAACTTTTTACCTGTGTACCTAATAAGCTGACCCTTCTTTGCATGTATCTTCATCCCATGTTGTCCTACCCAGCTAGCTACCTTAGTCAGATCTCCCTGCAGCTGTTCACAGTCATCTACCTTTTTTATTCTATTATGTAGCATTATATCATGTGAGAAGTTTCCACATAACTAAGTACAAGCAGAGAAGTAATAAAATCTGTTGCCACTGTGAGAGAGATTGATAGGTTTTAAAAGGTGAGATTTACGGTTGCAGAGGTTATTAAGAGGCTGGAGAGGATTGGAGATAAGGATCAAGGAATTTGAAGGAAAAATTCGGGCAATCTCTAGAGCAGCATTTCTCAAAGTGGGGTACGCCAGTTGATCGTAGGGGGTTCACAACAAGATTTACGTAATGGCTATCTCAAGTATGTAACACACACAATGGTGAATGTTGCTCATTGTTGGCAGTAGTAGAGCTAAAAAAAAAAAAAAAAAAGGTCACATTTTTGTTAAAGGGGTTCACCATTGCCTGGGAAATTTTATACGGGTAAAAGTTTGAGAAACACTGCTGTAGAGTATTGAACAAAGTGGATGAGTTGCTAGTTCACATAAATGAACTGAATGCTTTCAATATAACTGGTATCTTATGCTAATCTGAAGATCATGTAACTACAGGAATAGGTACATCAAATATAACTAACTTTAATTTAGTTTCTCATTCCTGTAGAACTGACTTGGTGAAAGGGTGAGTTGTCACTTTTAATAGAAATGGTTAGAGTTTTATGATATAAATGTTAGTAAGTACTGTCTTGAATAACATTTTGCTGCCAGTGCTACACGGCTAAATTTCAATAGTGAAAAAGTTGTAATAGTAACTGTATACAAAGTACCCTCTTGTAACTTTGCTGTTTTTCTGAGCCGATTCAAAATCTTTAACATTTCTAAACAGAAAAGTTGCTAACAGTCTTGTGTGGCGATTTTAATGTAGATTCTTGAAATAACTTAGCCTGTAAAGTCATGCAGTCATCATTAGTCATCTCATACAATCTAACTCAGGTAGTTAATTTTCCCACCAGAATAATGAATAACAGTTACTCAGCAATAGATGTTTTTGTAGATACCCCAAAATTCAGCTATACAACAATCAAGCCCTCTATTTTTGGACTTTCAAATCATGATGCCCAGTTATTAACCATCAACACTTTAATAGCAACTATCTCCACGAGTAATGGTTTTAAAGTTCAGCGAGTAATAAAAGAATCAGTTATTTTAGAAATAGCCTTAATACCACAAACTGGAAACATATTTACAGAGCACAATGTATGATTGAAACATACAGCTTTTTTAGTAGCATTCTCCTAAATTACTTTGAAAGTTGCTTCCCCAAGAAAAGGTGCCATCCTTCTAAAAAATAACAAAATCCACGGATAACTGTGGGCATCAGAACATCAAGCATTTCTAAAAGGAAGTTATGTATTGTCTCTACATCAGTCATAATTCTAATATTAAAACACATTACAAGCAGTACTGTAAAATATTGAAAAAGTTTATTAAAGCATCGAAAAGTATTAGTTATTAACATTCTTGATTCTAATAATAAAATTAGGACAATGTGGGATATTGTAAAAAAAAAAGGTCAGTAATGAAATTTATATCAAACAAAACTCAGTAGAATCAAATCTTCAAATTTTTGATGTATTTAATAAACACTTTTTATCTGTTGCCAATAAGTTGACTACAAGCAGGTCAGCAATTTAGTCAATACAGGCTTCCAAGGAAAATTTCACACCAAGTCCGTAAATTTAGTTACTCTAGAAGAAATAAGAAAAGTTATTTTTTTTTTAAGAGCAAATAGTCAAGTGGATATGATGGGATTTGAATCAGATTAATTAAACTGTGCTCCACAGAATCAAGTAACCTACTAAGTTACCTATTTAATATACTTCCGGGTACCTCCCCCAAAAGGCTTAAAGGCCCATTTAGGCGACCTGACCTGGTCTCCCTAAATCGTGGCCACATCCCTTCGGCCTTGAAAATGGATCGTCTAAACTGAGCTCCTGGTCATGTTTTTGCCGCGAGACCAGGCAAGGTCAGGTGGAAATTCCATCCATTTTAGGTCAAAAGAGTGAGGGTCAATCGCGCCTCCACCACTCTGCCTTGAAAACTGGCCGTGTTAACAACAATATTTTGTAGGATTTTAGAACACATCATCTATTCTGTCATGCAGTTTTTGGATGAAGATGAGCTTTTAAACCCAAATCAACATGGATTCAGAAAAGGCCGATGCTGCGAAACACAACTTGCACTTTTAATTCACGACTTATGCCATATTATAGATGGGCAATCCCAGGTAGATATAGTTCTATTAGATTTTAAAAAAGCTTTCGACACTGTGCCTCACACTAGGTTACTTAAGAAACTTCGTGCCTACGGCATATCTAGACAAATATGCAACTGGGTTGCAGACTTTCTGAAGGGCAGAACACAGTGTGTAGCTCTCGACGGTGAGAGTTCATCATTTCCAGAGGTGAGGTCCGGGGTTCCCCAGGGAAGCGTGATGGGGCCTCTGTTGTTTCTCATATATATTAATGATTTGTGTGACATAATAAGGGAGCATGCATAAACCACGTAGCTCTATTTTGGCCCCCTGTTAACCCCCCTCCCCCCCCCCAAGTAGCCCTACGTGGCTTTTGCTTCAACCCCCCCCCCCCCCCCACATAGCTTTTTTCCTTTTGATTCTAGAAGACATTTTGTCGTGTTTTCTCCTGGCAGACTATTTTAAATTACATAAGGAGATAATTAATTGACGTAAATAAATACGCACATGCTGTTGTGTGTTCTGTTCCTCACTTTAAGTGTGAAAATGTTATGAAAGGAAAGCTATGTTGCCTGGCTCGGAACACATAGCCCAGCGTAACCTTCCAGCCAACCCCCCCCCCCCTCCCCCCGGACTGAGCCACGTAGTTTGTGCACGCTCCCTAAGGGGGATGAAAATATTACTTGCCGATGATGCTATTATTTATCGTGAAATCAAATCCCAGGAAGACTGTGCTTTGTTACAAGACGATATTATAAAAATAATTGCGTGGTGTAAAGACTGGCAGTTAGAGTTAAACGCTAAAAAGTGCCAAGTCATGTGCGTGAGTAAAAGGTGACATCATCTAGCTCTGAATATACAATTAATGGTACTGTCCTTAGAACAGTAGATTCCACTAAATACCTAGGGGTAACAGTTCGTAATGATTTGTCGTGGAATGAATATATCGAGAACGTAATTGGGAAAGCAAATCGTATGCTCCGATTTCTAGGCCGTAATTTAAAACAATGCACTCCGGAAGTTAAATCAATTGCATATAAGTCACTAGTGCGTCCTCACTTAGAATATTGTTGTTCTGTATGGGGTCCCCATCAAAAGGGGTTAATGGAGGCATTAGAGAAGGTCCAAAGAAGAGCCGACCGATTCGTGACAGGAATATATAGTTGGAGGGAAAGCGTAAGTGCGATGTTGAAGGAGTTAGGTTGGGAAGACCTGGTACACCGAAGGCATTGCTCTCGACGGAAGCTAATTGAAAAATTCACGACTGACTTATTTCAGAATGACAGCAAACAAATATTGCTGCCAGCAACATTTGTATCTCGGAATGACCGTGAAAATAAGATAAGAGAAATCAGGGCCAGAACCGATCCTTTTCTGTATTTATTTTTTCCACGATCGATTAGGGAATGGAATAGAAAGGATTTACCGGGCGAGTAAACTTAGAGTCCGACAGGAGTAGCTTTCGATAAAGTTCTCCGGCCACCCTGATCTGGGTTTTCCCAGATCACTCCACACGAATGCTGGGATGGTTCCTCACAATAGCCCATGGGCGCCTCCTGCCATATCCCGTATATCCCTTCCAAACGATTACCCTTTCGGATAGGTGCAATGCACCCTCTGCCACAAACTTTTAGCGAATCGCGAAGTAATAGCAAAGCCTCTCACTGCCTGGTTCTTTGTTTTCTATTATTTTGAGATGGATGCATCCGATAATTAAGAAAAAGAAGTATTGACAGAGTTGCTGGAGGTGTAAAAGATCCACAAATTTTTATGAGACACCTCACTTAGGGTTGCCAACTTATTTAGCAAAAAATATATTTGTCTTTTGAAGAGGAAAATAAAAAGTATACGAAAGGGGGGGGGGGAGAAATTAGTTATTTATTGCCTTAAATACATATATTTTTGGGCTTACCGGACTAGCTATTAACTGTTGGTTTCATTTCAGTGTTTCCTTACTATGAGTATGGAGCCACATTCTACATGTAGTATAACAAAAAAAAGGAACACTCATTTTTAAATTTATGGGCGCTCTGTTTCTCCCTTCCCACCATCTTTCATTTATTTCGTTTCATCATAAGCACTAACATGTCATTTGGAAATTAATTGAATCGTACAGTTTACCAAAAATAAATTGTTTCCGCATGCTTTATGATTCCATTCAGAAATAACGGTGAGTGGACAAGAGTCGACTGGAGTATAACAATACGAATGGTCCGATATTATTGCCTCGACTTCAATGCAAGAATTACACAGCTCAAAGGATGCTAGCAAACAAAAAAAAAAATCGCTGGCCAACAGGCACTTTTTCTTGCAGGAGGTTGTGAACTAGCAGACGAACTTTTAGTTACATGTGTTGTATACTTTGTTCGAAATATTTTCACATACTTTATTCATAGGAAAAAGTATAACAGCCAAAAATAGTATATGATAGTTTATAATACAGTATGGTTGGCAACCCTAACCTCACATGCCCACTGTCATAGCAAAGACGCGAGAAATGAGGCATTTCAGGTGTCATCCACCATAAAATTCCGGAAATCTTCACCATCCAACACATCTAAGAGTCTAAAGTGACTGAACAAATACCTTTGTAAATGTAATTGCTTGGCACATGTATTTTTTTCTTTTTCCTAGGCTTTTAGCACAATGTCAAGCATTCAGGGTTACACCAAGAATCTGTGGTTTTGTTAAATATGGGGCATACATATTTAATTTAAATATTAGAACATTAACAAAATTTGTTAATGGAGTAATGGGCACACAGTGGCTCTACAGGGTGATGCGGGCTGTGTGGAAAGCAGGAAGAACCCCAGATGACTGGAGGAAAGGGATAATAATACCCATATTTCAGAAAGGGGACAGGACTGTCTGCCAGGACTACCGTGGTATTACCCTGATGTGCCAAGATATATGAAAAAGTTTTGGAAAGCTGAATAAGAAGAATGGTGGAAAGGCAGCTAAGGGAAGAACAATATGGATTTAGACCAGGAAGGTCAACTATCGATCTTATATTTGCAATAAGACAGCTACAAGAGCGGCACTATGAGTATGGAAAAGATATGGCTACAGTGGAAGAAGAGAGATGGTGGTTGGATAGGAAGCGATGGTGGGGTTTTTGTTCCCAGCACACCCGGCCAGTGGCTGGAGGCTGCCCTAGATGATGATGAACAAAATATGTAACCAACTAATTTTATTACTAGTATTGCTATTAAACGGAAGTACACATTTCAGAGTAAAGGTAGGTTTCCATTTTGACAAGTTCCTGGCACATGTCGCCCAACTTGTGTCCAGCACATGTTGCACGTAATTGTTCAACTGTTTCCAATTGCCAGGGACCTCTGCAACATTTGTAGAGAGATCTCGAGTGCGAGACTACAGTTGAAGTTATTACAGGGAATCAGATACAGTGTTTTCCAGTTTCTTGAGTGGATTGATTTGTTGGTTAAAATATTTGAGCGATATGGACAACTCAGTTACTGCAGCTTTTGTTGTAATGGCAGGCGCATACTATGAACTTCTAAAAAAAGACACAAACGACTGAGATGGTGGATTGTAAGTTTTATAGCAAAAAGACATTCGGAAGGAGCTTATAACTCGATGGCAGACCTACGTCTCCAAAGAGGGTACAAGAATTTTGTTAGAATGACAGCAAGCGATTTTCAATTGTTACTGAATCCTGTTGGGCCGAAGACTGTAAAATCCAGGACATGTCAAGAGCCAATTTCTTCCAGTGAAATGTTAGCGACAACCCTTTATTTATTAGCGACAGGTGATAGCTACAGTTCTTTAATGTATATACACAGAATCTCCAAATCCAAATTGACCATTCCATCATGAAACAAACACTACATGAGCTTTAAATAAAGTATAATTACCACAGACAAGAAAACACATGCTGATTACACAGAGTGCGCACATGTCCCTGGGACATATCGCAGTCTGTTTCCATGGGCCGTGGCACAAGTTGCGGCACATGTTGTGTCCCGCAGTCGCTTGGCACATTTCAGTCCCCGGCACTTGAGCCACAACATGTTGCAGACTGTTTCCATTTCAACAAATTTGTGGCACATGTGTAGGCACTTGTGGCACATGTGCCACAACATATTGCGGGACAAATTTGTATTAATGGAAACATACCTTAAGACGGATATATGAGTGGTGGTAGGATGCTAGTGCGGTAGCAACCAGATCAGGCTGGCCGATGGGCCATCTAAATGCAACACACTGTCGACGGGAGGAAAGTGAAATCGGGAACGGGACAGGGTGATCGGGAACGGGTCGTCTAAATGGGCCTTAAGTGTGTTGTAGTTAAAACATATATGGAGAGGGGAAATTGTCAGTTTGAATCGAATTACCGAACTATTTCATTACAAACAGCCTTCTCCAAAATTTTTGTGAAAGCTATGTACACTAAAGTTCACCAACACCTTAGAAAGTAAATCACAATTTGGTTTTCAAAATTTGACTGTGTTGTGTGGCATAAATGGCATTGTCAATAAATGGATTAGTTCTTACCTTCAGAATAAAAGAGTTCACTGAAATAGTTCTATGCTGTGTCATGTGGTTTACAATTTTCCAAGTGGGGAAATGTGGAGTACCTCAGGGTTCTATATCGGGATCATCTAACATCTGTTACACCTGAAAACTCAAAATTTGTCCAACTTGCAGATGTCAGAAGCATAGGAATTTAAAATAGTCCAGATTTCTCTACCAAACATTTTTCAAATTATGTTTTTGACCCTATTAACAATTGGATTACAGCTAGTGGTATGTCTTTAAGCTTTGATAAAAATAAATGCAGTTCACTACATAAACACCAGACAGTCATAAAATTTGCAGGTCAGTCTTTTCAAGAGGTAGAGAGAGTGAAATTTCAGAGTCTGCAAATTGATCATAGTGGAAATTGCAGAGTGCATGTCTCTAACCAAGGGGATTGGGTGCAGCCACATCTGCAATTTATAATAGATAATTCCTGCATGAGGAAACTAGTTTATTTTGATTATTTTCACTCCTTACTGTCATATACAATAATATTCTGTGGCAATTCCACTCATACAGGGCCAAAAACTAAGTTATAAGAATAATGTGTGGGGTTAGCAGTAGAACTTCATGCAGAGAGCTGTTCAAAAATGCTAGGGATTTTAACATTGGTGGTCATAAATTATACTATGTTTGAAATACACAATTATGGCACTAGAAATAGAAATTACCTTCATAAGGATTACAAGTTGTCATAATTTGTTCAAAAATGGGTCCAATATTCAGGGATATGTATCTTCAATAACCTCCCACCACATCTCAAATGTCAAGCAGATAACATTAAAATCAGGAAAAAATTAAAAGAATTTTTACAACTCCTCCTACTCTGTTGAGGAATTTATAAGTATCTACAAAATGATTTGTTATTATTACTTAAATTTTAGCAGTTAATTACGTAGAGCAGTAATGCATGACAATAAACTGTAAAGGATGAGTTATTGCAAACAGCAATTCTTTATTACACGCCAATGCATAATGCAACATACAACAACATAGACCAGAGAGAATACAAGCAATGCAAAGAATAATTTAACATCTTTGCATTGCACTAATAATCTCTACAATCCCCCCCCCCTTTTTTGGAATAACTTGCCGATGATCATTCCACACTTTGGAGATTATGTCACCTGGACCTGCTCCACCAGATGACTGTGATGCGACTCATGTAGTATGTGACAGTGCCTTCGTGAAGATATCCGCCACATTTTGTTCACCCAGAATATATCGATGTTCCACTATCCCATCTTTCATCTTTTCTCTTACAAAGTGATGCCTAATTGCAATGTGCTTTGTTCTGGATTTGTCCACATAGTTTCTAGCAAGTGCAATAGCTGCCCGACTATAACACCGTATTGTAGGTTGCACTGTCACTTATTTCTTGGAACTCCAAGGACTTTAATAGTTCTTTTACCCAAGCACAAGCTCCAAGGCCACATATCATGCCTCCATTGTGCTAAGTGCAATTACAGTTTTGAACTTTTCCAGATGATTGTAACACCTACAAGTTTAAGCACACATCCATGTATGCTCTTGCAAGTGTTTGTACAACTAGACCAATATGTATCAGCATACACTACAAGACCTTCATTCCCATCATAACGACTTGAGTATTTGCTCTTAAGAGACATGATAACTTTTCTCATTTCTTCTGGAGTAGCTAAATTTACAGACATAATGTTAAATTTTTCTTGGACACCTGTATTGACAAAATCCATACTGTGTGTTACTAAGCTATTGGCAGTCAATTTGCCAGCAACAGATAAAAAAAAAAACTATTTATTAAATATATCAGCAATTGCAAAATTAAATTCTACTCAATTTTCTTTAATATAAATGTCATTATTGGTTTGATTATTTTTTCCTATTTCCTTTTTTTGTCATTATTAGAATCATGAATTTATGTTTGTAGTACATAATTTTAGATTCTTTAATAACCTTTTACAGTATTTTGCAGTACCACTTGTACCCTGTTTTAACAATAGTGTTTCCTAGAACCTATATATACCGTAACTTCCTTTTACAAATGCATCATGTTCTAATTACCATATTTTATGGACTATAAGACACACAGTTAATTATGTCATTAATTATGATTTCTTGATGCCCTGTCCTGTCGTGAAAGCCATGTTAAGTATTAGGTTTTCTTGAAATAATAAGTCAAAGAGTCAATTTCAAGTTTGTTTATTTTTCTCAAGGCATCAAATTCCATACAAAGATATTACATACAAATGTAAAAAAATGCTCCAGTGATTCTAACTTGCAACACCCTCAAAACTAAGCTTTTCAAAACTAGAACTCAACTAACTCATCTCTGCTGATTGTTCTCGAATTCTAACAATTATAATCATGTTAAAACAACCAGAACTAATACAAAATCATACACAATCATTAACAATCATTAACAGAAATTAAAATTAAAGATATTTACACACAAAATTATCTACATAAACCAGTCCAAATCGTCACAAATTGTCCTCTAAACATTGTAGCTCACATCAATACTTAGAATTACAAACTTTTAATAGATGTTACATGCATAGTACTGTCATTTAACAAATTAAACAGTATTCACATAATTTCTTTCATTAAAACAATGTTCATTTACACAAATTCACAATTATTTGCAAGAAAAATATGTAAAACCCCATTTAGTCTCAGCTTGCTACAGCTAATTCTTAAAAACCAATTTCATTAAAGGGATCTTAATTGTTAAGCAATTTTTTTTCTTTAAAAAAAAAAAAAAACAAAAAAACAAAAAAAAACAAACAAACAAAAAAAAAAAACATTTTTATGATTTTTAATATTAGATTGCAAAGCCAGACTAAAATAAATCTTAGTTTATAAAACAGAACTGACCTTTAAAATCCCTGAAACTCGTCATATGAACTTTCTTTTTTTATGGCTTTTTTTTTTTTTTGCTGTCGTCAGTCTTTAGACTGGTTTGATGCAATGGCTTTACGGCTCATCAATACTGAGGTCATTAGAGGTGGAAAAGGACTGGGGACAAGGAATGGGAAGAAATTCGGTAATGGCCTTTTGAAGGAAGCATCCCAGCATTTTCCTGGAGTGATTGAGGGAAACAATGTAAAATCCACATCTGATGCCCGGGCCGGGATTCAAACCCGTGTCCTCCCCGGATGTGAGGCCAGAGCGTTAACCGCTCACCCACCATGCTCGGTGATCTTTCTTCTTTGTCCTCTTCATATGTAAGATGGTCTTCACTGCCATCGAGAGCATTACTTATGCCGAACTTCTTGAAAGATTTAACAATATCATCTTCTCTCACTCTAGTCCACAACTGTTTTATCCACTGACACACTTGTTTGATTGTAGGTCATTTTAAAGCTCCCTTCGAAATGAATTCATCCATTTTTTCCATTCCTCTCTCATACACACATATTTATGGAGACATCCAGAGGTTGCAATTGTGCAGTAAGTACTCCCGGAATAACAGCAAGCTCTGTATTTCCGTCTCAATTTCTCTTTCACAGAATTTTCCAAATGACTACTAAACAGATCTAGCACAAGATGAGAACCCTTCTTAAATACAGCACCTTTCCTTTTCTCCCACACACTGTTAATCTGTAAGTTCATATCAGCCTCGTCCATCCAACCCTTGACATGTACATGAACAACACTACCTGGCAGTAGTATTTCAGAAGGTTTTGTGCTTGAAAATGATCATTGGATTAAGTTTTGCACTGTCAGCACAACAGTGTAATGCTTTTCTCCATGTCCGCTTGTTTTTATAGTTACAGTTTTAGCACCTATCAAGACAACAGTTCTGTTATTCGGCTCATCAAATGTCAGAGGAGTTGTGTCCATATTCATTATTTGGCTAAGTTCCACATTGGTTTTCATTTGATGTTTAATAATAAAGCGATCGAAAGATAATATTCTGCCTTCATACTTTTGTGGCATTTTCTGAAATATTTTAGTTTTGGTTCGCATGCTAAGACCGTAACGCTTCATTTACCTGTAGCACGAACCAAGTCCACCCTTAAAGTCTTAAGTTCCACTGTAGTGTTAGCTTACGAGCGTGTATTTGAATCATTTTCGTATTAATTCCAATGGCATTTTGACGTCCTTGAATCCATTTCAATAGGCATCTTCTAGTTTTGGCCATTTTGCAATCAGTTCTCTATTTGCACATTTCATCTTCTTCATTTTTTTCCAGTTCTTCTTTACTATCCCACCAATAGCAAATGGTTTTTCTGTTGGTGGAGGGCCGAAATGCC
Organism: Vandiemenella viatica; assembly: GCA_031002005.1. Taxonomy (NCBI): domain Eukaryota; kingdom Metazoa; phylum Arthropoda; class Insecta; order Orthoptera; family Morabidae; genus Vandiemenella; species Vandiemenella viatica. The sequence continues at coordinate 295,732,798 of JARYHS010008074.1, forward strand.
GCTCAGTTGCTCTGTTTCCATATTCTTCTGCAAATGCTATTACTTTCAATTCATAGCGCGAATCATAAGAATACCTTTTATTTTATTTTTTTCATTGCAAAACTACCTACTACAAAAAAAAAATATTGTACTGTTACCGATAACACAAATCACTTTCAAGTTCACTGGCACCGCAGATTACAATGACACATCATAGGGACAAGGGAGATAGTATTGTCAAGTTTGTGATCACCCACAACTCATCTTTGTCCCATCACTGCACTGCCGCTGCCAGTTGAATCCAGTGCTGCCAGATAGAGACAGGTTTTCTGCAGCAACAAATAAATGGCCATTTTTAAGACTGGCGGGTATTTTAAATCAAACAATGGACATTTTTATATTAATTTTGATTATAAGATGCACCTGAATTTCGGATGCAATTTATTTAAGAAAAAAGTGTCTCTTATAGTCTGTAAAATACAGTATCAATGGTTTCTGTCCTTTTTGAGAAGCACGACATCTTTTCAAGGGAACTCAACTTTCAAAGTAATTTAATGCGATGCTACTAAAAATGTTGTATTTTTCATTCAGATCTTGTGAACTGTAAACATGTTGTTGTTGTTGTTGTTGTTGTTATTTGTGCTTTAGGGCGCGTCAACATCGGGGTTATTAGCGCCCTAACAAATACAAGACGTGACAATGTGACAAAATTGCCGTCTAAGTGGCCGACTGTATAAGGGTCGGCCACAGAGACAGCACAGTAAAATACTAAAATACTGACTGCAATTCCGTCTGCATGACTGACTGTAAAGGGGTCAGCCCCACAGACGGAAAAATAAAACATAATAATAATAATATAGTAGTACACAGAACACAGAGTAAAAATACATACACTGACTGGTTGGCTGTAAAAGGGCCAACCAGTTTGAAACATCGGACTAACTGGCTGGCTGTAAAGGGGCCAGCCAGGTAAACAAGGTCACAACTAAAAACAGTACTTGGATTGGTGGCTGTAAAAGGCCATCAATCCAATCTAAAACCTAGGCCGGTCTGCCCAAAATTTTTGGGACAAGACCGGCCAAGCTACAAAACTTTAAAACCTTGGCCACATTGTCACTATCATTGTTTAAAATAAGGGACAGATCGTTGCCTAAGCCAACGTCTGCCCTTAAGTCTAAAAATAAATACAATTCTTAAAATGTGGCGTACCGTCAAAGGTACGCCACATGCATCACACTCCGGTGGGTCCTCTCGGCGGAGAAGGAAACCATGTGTCAGAGGACAGTGCCCTATACGGAGGCGAGTAAGGAGAACCTCATCCCTCCTCGCCCGCTGGAAGGAGCTGCTCCACGGCTGAACGGTCGGTTTGACCTGCCGGAGCTTGTTATGCTCAACTTCCAGCCACTGCCTCTGCCAAACATCAAAAACAAATCTCTTCGCCGCCGAGGCAAGGTCTGACTTTGGGACCGGGTCAAAGTCGATTCGGACCTTGTCACAGGCTAACTTGGCAGCTTCATCAGCTGCCTCGTTCCCCCTGATTCCCACATGGCCTGGTACCCAGCAGAATACCACTCCTTCCCACAAGATTGGAGGGAAAGGAGGGCGTCCTGGATGTCCTGACTAGACGGTCTGCTGGGTACATAGTTGCTAATGCCTGAATGCAACTAAGGGAATCACAGCATATGAGGTACTTCTTGTCGCGGCGTGCCTTCATATGCTGGAGCGACTTTAGCAGGGCATAGCACTCCGCAGTATAAACACTGCACCTGCTATCCATCTTGTATTTGTAAGTCGCTCGAGGGAACACTACTGAACAGCCTACACTGTTAGCCTGCTTAGACCCATCCGTATACACCGGGGTGAAAGTGTGATATTGATTTAAAATCAGTAAAAATATTAATAAAAACACTGTCAGCGGTTAGCAGTTTGTTGTGCCGTGACAGTTCTAAAATTAATCTGGGCCTCTTTAAAAGCCAGGGAGGGGATTTACTCCAACCCTGGCGATAAAAAGAGGGAAGCTCAAATCCGTAATGTTCTAAAATAGCCTTCGTACGGTAGCTGAACGGTTTAGTGGCTCTATGCCGGTTGGCATAGAGCCGCTCGTAGCTGGGATGTAGAACTATGTCGTACACGGGACTGCCAGGTGTTATGGCAATATGCGTATAGTGTCGCACCATGAGGAGTTGCCGGCGGATGGTAAGTGTGGCTCGCCCGAGTCAGCACAAATGCTGACAATAGGGCTGGTGCGATATGCACCAGTGGCGAGCCGAATTCCTGCATGGTGGACACTATCCAGTATCCGAAGATAACTGTCCCGTGCCGAACCATATACGATACAACCATACTCGAGACGCGACCGTACAAAGGCTCGATAAAACTGTAGCAGGCAGGAGCGATCAGCGCCCCACGACCTGCCGCACAGACATTTTAAAATATTAAGAGCTTTTAAGGCCCTGGCTTTCACATCTTTAAGATGTGGAAGCCAGTTAAGCCTGGTGTCAAAAATGAGGCCCAGAAATCTAACTGTTTCAGTAAAACTTAAAACGGTGTTCCTCAAGGTAAGGTGAGGCTCAGCTAAAAGACTTCTGCTACGAGTAAAAAGTACACACCGGGTTTTCTCGGCAGAGAATCGAAAACCGGTGTGCACTGACCAATCATCCAGCCTGTTCAGCGCGAGTTGCAGCTGCCGCTCTGCGCTTCTCAGGCTGGACGATGCAATAAAAATTAAAAAATCGTCCACATATAAGGAGAACCGAATGGGACTCCTTATAACCAAAGATATACTGTTAATTGCGATAGCAAATAGGGTCACGCTTAAAACTGACCCCTGAGGGACACCGTTTTCCTGAATAAAAAGATCAGACACTTCACCACCGACTCGGTACCGGAAGCAACGACCAGATAAAAATGATTTTAAAAAACGGGGTAGGTTACCCCTAAAACCCCATTCATGTAACTGTTTTAAAATAACATGCCGCCAGGTAGTATCGTAAGCCTTTTCAAGATCGAAAAAACACCCACGAGGTGTTGGCTGCGTATGAACGCATCCTGTATTGCCGCCTCCAGGAGGATCAGGTTGTCCAAGGTGGAACGGAACTTCCTGAATCCACACTGAAAGCGGCTCAGGAGATTACGGGATTCAAGACACCAGACGAGGCGGCGATTCACCATCCTCTCCAGTGTCTTCCCCACGCAGCTAGTCAAGGCAATACTACGATAACTACCTGGCAACAATTTGTCCTTGCCAGGTTTTAAAATGGGAATTAATGTTGCTTCTTTCCACGAGTCGGGGAAGTGTCCTCCGGTCCAAATGTCGTTAAAAATATCTAGAAGGTACTTTTTAGCATCCTTGCTGAGATGCCTCAGCATCTGGTACTGGATCAAATCAGGCCCTGGAGCAGTGTCATTTGCGCTGTTCAACGCACTCTCCAGCTCCCAAGATGTGAATGGGCAGTTGTAGGCCTCTGAATTCGACGAATCGAAGCACAGCGGGCGCCTCTCGGCAGCGACTCTACGTCGCTGAAACCGAGGGTCAAAGTTATCGGACGAAGTGATGGCGGCGAAGTTCTCCGCCATCAGCTGCGCTATGCTTCGTTCGTCAGTAATAATACGTCCATGATCCAGTAACCCAGATACTGGTGCGCGGGAGTACCTTCCAGATATACGGCGAATGGACTCCCATACTTTCGACGAAGGTGTGGAACGATTGATAGTGCTCACAAAGTTCTGCCATGACCTCTTCTTACTCTCCTTAATAACACGGCGCGCCTTAGCTCTTGCTATACGGAACGCTGCCAGGTTGTCGGATGTAGGATACAACCTAAAACGCCGCAACGCCCGTCTGCGACCCTGAATAGCGGAACGACATTCGTCGTTCCACCAGGGGACGGGCGTCCTTCGCAGCGTTCCGGAGCTTTTCGGCATGGAAACGTCAGCTGCACGGTGAATCACTTCCGTGAAGTGATTCACCTTCTCTTGTATACTGCCTACAAGTTGCAGTTGTACAGAGCGGCAATAGAGTTGCCAATCTGCACAACTGACGTTCCATTTGCGCCGGTTATTTCCTCCCCCACGATCGCACTCGACGTGCAACCAAATAGGGAAGTGGTCGCTTCCATGTAGGTCGCGATCCACCTCCCATAGCACGGAGTCTGCGATTGAGGGAGAACACAAGGAAAGGTCAATGGCAGAAGACGTACCGGTAGCAGTGGTGAAATGAGTCATTTGCCCTGTATTCAGGATACAAATTTCCTCCTGCTCCATCAATCTACCAATCACTCGGCCCCGGGGGCAATCGGTGGTGGAACCCCACAACGCACTGTGGGCGTTGAAATCTCCCAAAAGGAGAAAGGGCCGAGTGAGTTGTCGTGTAATGCCAACCAGGTCGTCGTAGTCGACGGACAAACTGGGTGGCAGATAGACAGAGCATACGGTCAGTTGTATTGGACCGTGTATTTTCACCGCTACTGCTTGTAGATGAGAGCGACGGGTTCGGAGTGGACAGTGTTCCGAACAAACACGGCCACTCCGCCCCTCGCTCGATCACCCTCGGTATCGTCCTTTCGGAATATGTCATAACCTCTTAGCACAGGCTGATGTTGTGGTCTAAAGTGTGTCTCCTGGAGACAGAGACACAATGGATTAGACCGTGCTAAGAGCTGGACTTCCTCTTTGTGAGCCTGGAAACCGTTTACGTTCCACTGAAGTATGGGAGCCATTCTACCTATTTAAAACCACCACCCCCCCCGGATCGGGTGGGTCTTCCTTCTCTGATAGCTGAGGAACGGAACAAGGTACGTCCACCAGCATGATATCGTCTTCGGTGTCCGAAGACGATTTTCGTTGTGAGGCCTCGGGGTCTTGCGGATTTTTCATCCGCCGAGGCCTGTCCCTCCTCTTCTCCTTTCCAGAAGGGGATCTGGGAGGAGAAGTCGGAGGGGATTTCACAAACATAGCGGGGTCCGTCAGCTTAAATTTCGGACCCCTTACCTTTTGCACTGTTTGCCATCCGCTACCGGCAGATGGCGTTGCCGTTTCACTTCTTTGCAGAGCTGTTTCTGCTTCAGGGGCCGCTTCTGCTGTTGCAGAGGGGCCCAGCTGTAGCGGATGGCAGTGTCTTTGCTGGTGGACTTACGGAACCTGCTGTCGATGTTGTCAGAGTATTGCTACCGACGTGCGAGGTCCTAGGTGTAATGACCTTGATGGGTGTGGCACCACATCTGCACTGACATGAGCACATTGGACTTGTGCCCATGTCCGCAACGGACGTCTGGGTAGCAATACTTTCTTTCCTGACGGGAGTTGATAACGTCTTCGCGAAGCTGGTAGCGAAGACTGGTGGAGCCAGAGCCTTATATTTCTTTTTGGCTTCGCCATAAGAAATCCGCTCTTTCGTTTTCAACTCCTGTATCTTTTTTTCCTCCAGATACAATCGACACTCTCTGCTCCAGGCTGGATGTGCCCCGGAGCAGTTCACACACACCTGTGGGAGCGTGCAGCTAGTGCCTGGCTCATGAGCCGCCTTTCCGCACTTCCCACAGGTGGGGTTGCCCTTGCAGGTCGCCGTCGTATGACCGAACCGCTGGCACTTAAAGCAGCGCATTGGGTCCGGTACATACGGGCGAATATTCAGGTTCAAATATCCTGCCTTGATGTTTTTGGGCAACGTTGGAGTGTCGAACGTCAGGACGAAGGTGGCTGTCTTCTCAAGACTGCCGTTAACCCTTCGTTTAATCTGACGAACCTCGACCACATGTTCTGTTGACCACTCCTTAAGGAGTTCCTCGGTCTCTAAATCCATAAGGTCCCTGCTGGTGATGACTCCTTTACTTGAATTTAGAGTTTTATGGAGTTCGCACTTCACTGCGAACTCCCCGAGCTTCTCGCACTTAAGGAGTTGGACAGCCTGCCTCTGGGTGGATGTTCCAAAGCAGTGTTCCATTCCTCAGCTTTTTTACAGATTTGAGGGTACCCGCAATACCCTCTAAACCTTTCTGAACATAGAATGGAGAGACCTTCTCAAAAGATCCCTCCACCCTTGTCATAATAACGAAGGCATTGTCAATGTACAACCCTTGCCGTTACTGTTACATCCGGGGGAGGGCTTTCAACCCTAGCCCGTTTGTAAGAACTGGGTGTGTTTTTATTTACCTGCGACACACCCGGGCCGCAGGGGTTTTTGGTTTTTTTGTGAAGGAATTTTGGTCCCACGAGTAAAAACCATTAAAAAGAATGCTTTACAACAGGGGTGCGCAGGTGCCCCTGAGGTTGCACGTTAGCGGGTGGTTCGCCTCACCACTCATCACCTCCTCGGCACGTGTCCGACCTTGAGGTTGAGGGGTTTTTTATAGAGGTTTGTACCGTCCTCGCGATCCGGGCGATGAAGCCAAGATCCCCGTTCTCCTAGGCACACAACGTTCCACCGCCACGCCCTACGGTGGTCGTTGAAGCATGGTAGGAGTTTACGGTGTGGGAAACTTGCGGCGCTCACAAGTTTCCAGCTCGGGCACCGCGGGTTCGCCAAACCCGTACCTGGCACTTGCGTACCAGGCCCCTGCGGGGTGTAAACATGTTCCCAGTTTGTGATATTGAGGCACTTTCCAAAACAATTGACTGATTTATCATTTATTACATGCTGAAGTTTAAACACATTTCTCTTGGAGCTAGTTCCTATTGAAGTGTTGATAGTTAATAATGGACATCATGATCTGAAAGTCCATTGATAGATGGCAGATTGTATAACAATTTTGAAGTATCTAGGAAAACATTATTTTAACTGAGCGACTATTATTAATTATTCTATGGGAAAAATTAACTACCCGAGTTAAATCGAACGAACTGACTAATGATTCCAACATAACTTTACAGTGTAAGTTATTTAAAAAAAAATCTACATTAAAATCACCACACACGACTATGGTAGCTACTTTTCTGCTTAAAAAAATGTTAAGATTTCAAATTGGTTCAGAAAAATAGAAACGTTTCCAGAGGGTGCTTGTATCCAGTTACCATTATGAAAATTTCATTACTGAAATTTAGCCATGTAGCACAGGCTTCAAAATGTTGATCAAGATAACTTGCTAATAATTATATCATCAAAAACTATAATCATTTATAATAGAAGTGACATTCCTCTTTTCTCTAAGTTTGTTCACAGTATGCAAAGGTAATTAAAGTGAGTTACATTTGACATATTTATTCCTGTAATTATATGATGTTCAACAAGCATAAATTCTATTGAATAGAATTAATTCATTTATGTAAACTAACAACAATTCATCCACTTTTGTGTAATACCACTGATATTCTGATGTAATAAATTAATCCCTAAGCAATTTCTAATTTGAATCTGAAAATTCACTATAGTTTACACTAATTTCTGACTAATACTTGCCCTAAACTAAAATAAAAGGAGCTGCCCAAACTCCATTAACAATAGGAATCTTTTCATGAGAATTTGTGGCCGCAATTAACCATCCTGCTACCAGATGTGAAAGAACTCCCTTCCCATACTGTCGAGGTGTAGGCCATGCCTAGTAAAACCCCAATTCTCTATAGCATCTATATGTACTAAGCCATGTCAGAGTCGATGTCAGACATAAGAAGCCATTCCAGATTCACTTACCTCAAAGCCAGAGTTATTTTGTCATGCAGTTGTTTAACTGCAAATTGACAACTTTCCACATAGCTAGTCTCTTAAAAGGAATCAATGGAAAACGAATGTTGCATTGTAAGACTTTCCCTGCATCTATAGATTAAAGATATCAACAAAAGATTGTTAAAGAGTAACCTGTCTCGGTGGGCTAGTTTCACAAGTTGCTGTGCATATTTGAAGTCTTCATACCATCCTGATCTACTGCAGCAACTCCATCAGGAACTGTTTTGCCTTTTCTGAAATACCAAACTGTGTAGTATACAAACAAAACATAAATAACAACCAAGTTGTGAAAAAAATGAT
>JARYHS010008074.1:295741733-295854064 GCA_031002005.1 Vandiemenella viatica
ACTCAACTTTCAAAGTAATTTAATGCGATGCTACTAAAAATGTTGTATTTTTCATTCAGATCTTGTGAACTGTAAACATGTTCCCAGTTTGTGATATTGAGGCACTTTCCAAAACAATTGACTGATTTTATCATTTATTACATGCTGAAGTTTAACAACATTTCTCTTGGAGCTAGTTCCTATTGAAGTGTTGATAGTTAATAATTGGACATCATGATCTGAAAGTCCATTGATAGATGGCTTGATTGTATAACAATTTTGAAGTATCTAGGAAAACATTATTTTTAACTGAGCGACTATTATTAATTATTCTAATGGGAAAATTAACTACCCGAGTTAAATCGAACGAACTGACTAATGATTCCAACATAACTTTACAGTGTAAGTTATTTAAAAAAAAATCTACATTAAAATCACCACACACGGACTATGGTAGCTACTTTTCTGCTTAAAAAAATGTTAAGAGTTCAAATTGGTTCAGAAAAATAGAAACGTTTCCAGAGGGTGCTTGTATCCAGTTACCATTATGAAAATTTCATTACTGAAATTTAGCCATGTAGCACAGGCTTCAAAATGTTGATCAAGATAATACTTGCTAATAATTATATCATCAAAACTATAATCATTTATAATAGAAGTGACAATTCCTCTTTTCTCTAAGTTTGTTCCACAGTAATGCAAAGGTAAATTAAAGTGAGTTACATTTGACATATTTATTCCTGTAATTATATGATGTTCAGACAAGCATAAATTCTATTGATAGAATTTAATTCATTTATGTAAACTAACAACAATTCATCCACTTTTGTGTAATAACCCACTGATATTCTGATGTAATAAATTAATCCCTAAGCAATTTCTAATTTTGGAATCTGAAAATTCACTATAGTTTACACTAATTTCTCTGACTAATACTTTGCCCTAAACTAAAATAAAAGGAGCTGCCCAAACTCCATTAACAATGGAATCTTTTCATGAGAATTTGTGGCCGCAATTAACCATCCTGTTACCAGATGTGAAAGAACTCCCTTCCCAATACTGTCGAGGTGTAGGCCATGCCTAGTAAAACCCCACTTCTCTATAGCATCTATATGTACTAAGCCCATGTCAGAGTCGATGTCAGACATAAGAAGCCATTCCAGATTCACTTACCTCAAAGCAGAGTTATTTTGTCATGCAGTTGTTTAACTGCAAATTGACAACTTTCCACATAGCTAGTCTCTTATAACGGAATCAATGGAAAACGAATGTTGCATTGTATATACTTTCCCTGCATCTATAGATTAAATGATATCAACAAAAGATTGTTAAAAGAGTAACCTGTTCTCGGTGGGCTAGTTTCACAAGTTGCTGTGCATATTTGAAGTCTTTCATACCATCCTGATCTACTGCAGCAAACTCCATCAGGAACTGTTTTGCCTTTTCTGAAATACCAAACTGTGTAGTATACAAACAAAACAAATATAATAACAACCAAGTTTGTGAAAAAAATGATACTAGAACACTTCTTACCTTTCTCGGCAACATAGTCTGGACGAGCCATTTCTTCTTTCCACGATTCTTCAGTCTTCGAAAGTTAAAGTATCACAAACAGTATACACAACCAAATGTTAGTAAAAAAAAATGGAAATGTTCAATACCACCTGAAGCAACTTAGGAATATCAATTGATGGGAATGAAAATTTGGCGGCAAAACTTTAACGAGCAGGTTGACCAACATGCTATTTAGATCTATGTAAACAAAGGATGATTTACTGATTATTATATATAACTGTAATCCTCCAATTTATCTGACAGTATTTCAGTATTTTGATCTAAAGAACTTGTAATACAAAATTAATTTACTTGCTTCCTACTTAAATGCGTTTTTTTTCAGTATTATATATTTGAGATATAATTTTGTCTGTGGTTTCAAAATACATTGTCGCTGAATATATTAGTATTGTCTCTGGAATATATATTCCTCTGGGCATAATCAACAAGTGCGTTATGTTGTTTTATAACTCTCTGTTTTATAACGTGAAATTGTAGTTAGCGGTGGTTATTTTGTAGAGTGGGTACTTTTTTTCAGGATGGTATGTGATATTTTTAAAACAAGTGTGTTTATTTCATTATGTGTAGATTATTTATTCTATTAATTGATCAAAACAATTTCTGTTTTAACCTGAAGTGAACATTTTAACAAGATTAGTTCATGACAGCATTCCTTACATTTACCACCTTCCATTTTGTGTAGTTGTATTAGTTTACGTTTCTTTTATTAGTCTCTCAATGCCTATATTAAGCTGCATCGAAGGTGGGCCGGTAACTAATGCACACCGAGAGTGGTGGTGTAACGGTTAGCTTTCTGGCCTCCCATTCGGGAGGACAGCGGTTCGAATCCCCGTCCGGGCATCCAGATTTGGGTTTTCCAAGGTTTCCCATATCACTCCAGGCAAATGCTGGGATGCTTCCTTAAAAAGGGCATGGGGTCATTCCATGCCAAATCAACACAGAGTTTAAAACTGACATTTTCAGATTGTAATGAAATTTAGTGTACTGAATGATGATGTAAGTATTGTGAAAATTCTCTAATATTAATTTGATATGTGGAGTTACAGGGCTCTAAAGTTGCCAGATTTGACTAAAAAGTGGGTGATTGACATGTTTAAAAATTACATTTACCCTTTACCTAATTAAGGTAAGCTGTTGAACAAGATGTCATTTTAAAGCTCTTTTTATGGTCTTTCATATGATATGCAACAATACAAGATTTTCTTTAAAAATTATTTTTTAATTAAAATTAAAATTTTTAAATTTAATTTTCTTAAAAAGCCAATTTTTAAAAATTTTGAAAAAAATCTCATAGTTTATTCATATTAATTGTTAATAAATTCTGAAAGTTTCATTTTGGGATCATGATGGGTTAACATGATATAAGAACTTTCAATTTTGAGTGTTTGCAGAAAACATTCTTTATTAATGCAGTGCTGCTTTAATAAAGTTAGAAAAACTAGCACACATGATATAAAATTAAATATAATTCTTTCATACAGCTTTCCTTGGTCCAATATATGCAAATATGAGAATTTTAGCTGTATAATTTTCCTAACTTATTCAAGTTCTGACTTGTAGATTCATGTTCTGACACGTTGATTGTTGTTCTGACAGGCACAATACTTCTACTTCACCTTTCTCAGATCAGTATTGTAGATTATAGTAACAACAGTGGCTGGTTGTGTTCACAATTGTATACTGGTGTTTAGTCTTCAGTCTTTATGCTTTATGTTCTTATTAATAATCTTGTTTATTTTGCAAAAAAAATTCTTTAAAAGTTGAAAACAATAAGTAAAGATGGAAAAAAGGGGTAGATACCCTATGCTGCACTGTTTTAACCCATTTAAAAAGGTGAATCATGTTTATAATAAGAAAGGATTAAGAATTTCTGAATGGATGTGTAAATTATTTTCTGAAATACCAAACATTGCTAAAGTATGTGATAGCTGCAGAAAACAGCTTAGAGTGCTTAATAAAGAGCAAGAGGGCCAATGTTCATCCTCTCAAGATGTCACTAATGATACAGAGTCAAAATGCGAAATTGACCCTCCTTTTGTTTCAGAGTCAGAGGTTGTTCAGTCTCTCAACATCTCTCTTCAGGAGTTAGGGGAATCTCCTGTGGATATTAAAAAAGTCAAAGTTAAAAAGTATTAAAAAAAAAAAAAGATTCAAAAAATTAATTCTGCCATAAAACGTAAAATTTTTGATGACACAGAGTCTTCTGAAAGTGATAGTGAAGATCCTAGTGAAACAGTTTTCAGCAATCTGAAAGCTAAATTTAGAAGTTCAAACAACAGGAAAACAAAGCTCATGATTCTCACTTGTTTGCCTGAATCATGGAGTATTAGGAAAATAATGTATGAATTTAATGCTCCTAACTATATGATTCGTCATGCAAAGAAGCTTTAAAGCTTAAGGGAATATTGTCCAGTCCAGATCAGAAACCAGGGAAATGTCTTTCAGCAGAAACTGCACAAACAATTCAACAGTTTTATGAAAGTGATGATATTAGCAGAGTGATGCCGGGTAAGAAAGATTGTTTCAGTCAGGGACGACACTGGTGCAAAAATCCAAGTTTCAAAAAGACTCATCCTGTGTAATTTAAAGGAAGTATACAAAACATTTAAAGGAAAGTTTCCAAACATGCAAGTTAGCTTTTCAAAATTTGTAGAACTTCGACCTAAGAACTGTGTTTTAGCAGGCCAGAATGGTACACATACAGTCTGTGTGTGTACTATTCATCAGAATATTAAACTTATGATTGAAAATGCTAGGTTAGCTTCCCTAATTAATGGAAAAATTAAAACTTACCAGGACTGTATGGAAATGGTAATTTGTAACCCAACATCGATTAACTGCCATTTGAGGGATTGTACATCTTGCCATGGAACTGCAGATTTGAAAAATTTACTTGAGGAAGCATTTGAGGAAAACATGGTGGAAGAGAGAACTTTCCATCAATGGATATCTGTTGATAGGTGCACTTTAGAAATAATGCTAAAATCTGCAACCGATTTCATAGATTTATTTTGTGAGAAGTTGTCTGCATTAGTTCGCCATGACTTTATTGCAAAACAGCAAGATTCTTTATAAACCACACTAAAGAAAATGTAAAAGATTCAGAATTTGTGGTTCTACTTGATTTTGCAGAGAACTATTCTTTTATTATACAGGATGAGGCCCAGGGCTATCACTGGACCAGTACACAAGCAACGATTCACCCATTTGTTGCATACTACAAGCTAGAAGGTAAAATTGAGCATCTAACTTATGTTGTCATTTCAGATTGTCTGGAACACACTACAGTTGCAGTCTATTGCTCCCAGAAAAAGCTTAGGCCTATAAACTTTTTACAGACAACATTTGCAGAAAAAGTTTCTGTAATTTTTAACAAGCATTCCAAACCAAAAGCTCTTGTACCATGAGAACCCATCATGATCCCAAAATGAAACTTTCAGAATTTGTTAACAGTAATATGAATAAGTTCTGAGATTTTTTTCAAAATTTTAAAAAATTGGCTTTTTGTAAAAATAAAATTTAAAAATTTTAATTTTAAATAAATTTAAAAAAAAAAAATCTTGTATTGTTGCATATCATATGAAAGCCCCAAGAAAGAGCTTTAAAATGACATCTTGTTCAACAACCTATCTTAATTAGGTGAACGGCAAATGCAATTTTTAAACATGCCGATCATGCACTTTTTGGACAAATCTGGCAACTTTAGAGCCCTGTAACTCCAAAACCAAAAGACATATCAATTTAATATTTTGGAATATTCTTTGTTTTTATGTCAATTTGTAATATACTAAATTTCATCAAGATTGGAGATGGTAAGATAAAAAATGTTCAAAAATTGTGTTGATTTGACATGGAATGACCCCATGACCGAATTCCTTCCCATTCATCCCCCCCCCCCATCCTTTCCCGTCTCTAAAGACCTCGCTGTTAAGAGACGTTAAAAAAAATAATGCACCAAATTCGTTTTCTTCAATAATTATTTATTGCACACAATGTAACTTATGCACAAGAAAGAATGGTTTAATTCTAGATGGGGATACCGCTGCCTCGCGACTGTTAATGTGACGTCATCGTGACGTCGCGTTCACGTACAATCATCCGCGTAAAAACATATATTGTGACCGAGCTTAGCGAGGTCACAATAATTCAAAGCTGTACAATATCAACATAAACTGATATCCTGAAGGTGTAGATGCAGGCGGCCGCTGGTAAGCGGCCTCAGATGTCCGATAACACAACCGGATGTTCAATGTTTCAGGTGAAGCTCGCATTTCATCATCATAGCAATATTTTCTAATATTTCTCTGATGAAATGCGAGCTTCACCTCAAACATTGAACATTTGGTTGTGTTACCTGCGGCCGCCTGCATCTGATCCACCTTCGGGATATCAGTTTATGTTGATATTCTACAGCTTTAAATTATTGTGACCTCGCTACGCTCGGTCACAATATATGTTTTTACGCGGATGACTGTAAGTGAACGCGACGTCACGTTAACAGTCGCGAAGCAGCGGTATCCCCATCTAGAATTAAACCGAAAGAATGATGTTTCCACATAATCTCCTTCCTGTTCTTTGGCCTTCCTCCAGTAAGAGACAAGTGTGTGTATGCCCTGGCAGTACCACTCCTTATTCAATTCAGGAAGCCATTTCTACACTGTGCGAATCACCTCTTAGTCATCCTCAAAATGTCTACCACGAATTGCATTCTTCAATGGACCAAACAAGTGAAAATCTGAGGGAGCTAGGTCATTGCTATTGGGTGGATGGAGTAACACTGCCCAACCCTGTTTGGTGATGTGCTTCAACATCCTCAAACTTGTGTGAGGGTGTGCGTTATCATGTTGCAGCAAATAATCACCTGGGTTGTTATGGCGTCCAAGTCGCTGGAAGCACTTCTTGAGTTGGTTAATGTGTTCACATATTGCTCAGGATTAATGGTGGTGCCTCTCAGCATCACATCAATGAGTATGACACCGATTAACAGTGAGACTGAGGCAATAACGGAGCATTCTCTTGTCAAAGTACCTAACCTGACTCTACATGTAGGTCCTACTAATTGGTTTCACTGTACACATGACCTAAACATGAGCCTAAAAGAAGAACTGTCCACTACTGCTGTCACAAAGGTGACCTATGAGGCGACGCCACCCTAACTAGATCAAAAACCCTCCGAGTTCTGGGCTATATAGTATCCATCTTATTGCACTCCCATCATTGCTACAATCAGCTCAGGCCAGCTGTTAGACTTGTGCACTAATGAGTCGCTTTAAATGGGGTTCTAGTAATGCTCTGCAGGCAGGGCCAGCACTAGGAGTTTAGCTCTACAAATTGGCCGGGCTACAATTCCAGATTCTTGGCTTAATGACCTGAGGAGCCCCTACAGTCGGTGATCAGGACCCCCTCCCCCCCTCCCCCATCAGCCGGCGGGCCTGGGTACTTTTGACCAGCTTAACCCCCCTAATGCTAGCCCTGACTGCAGGTTCTAGCCAAGCCCTTAACCCCACTGGTTCCAGTTTGGGAAAGAAAAAACTCGGGCCTTAAATGATCATGACTGGGAACAACTGATTCAAAAGGAGCAGTCACATGTAAAACATTATTTTGGTGTTGAACCTCATTCTTGCAAGTAGATTAGACACTTAATGAGGTCAAGCGTGATGATGCTAATGCCTGCTTAGTAATTTTTTTGTACATATACAATAAAATTAATGTACAATATTTGCTACTGACTCCTTGTGTCAGCCTATGATTTGTTCCTGAAACAATTTTGTTTATTCTCTTCAGCCCACTCTCCTAACTCTTCTCCATTTTGATTTTCTTCCTGGGTCCATGGACTGGCCATGATCTCAGAGTCCTCAGCTGTCAAACTCCACCATGTAGTTACCTAAAATTTCAATGGTCAATATGTGTATGTGGTCCTTCCTTCCATAAAAGGTAGTATACATATATGAAAACAGGTAGGTATAGGGAACATAAACCATCACTTACCACAGATGAAGGCAGAAGGACCAAGCAGAACATACAGACATGTAAACATTTTACAGTATTTTGACAAAAAAATCTTAATTATGTGGAAGAGTCGGAATTGCAGTTATTCATGGGGGGCGGGGGGGAGCGGATGCTTGCAGGCCAGCTACAAGTGGGCATGCAAGGTGTGTACCGCATGCAGCGGTACATCCAGGGGGGCAGCAAATTGACTGCCACCCCCCCCCCCTATTATCCATTGTCGTTGTGGACGGGGAAAGTAGTGGAGCTTAAAAAAGGTTGCCAGGAAATAAATTTGCCACCATTCAAATGTGATTTTGCCACCGTCATGAAGCTGAGCATAGGACACTGTAGTTAAACGGGGTGGCATAATCAGTATTGCACAAGGTTGTTGAAACAGCTAGCAGCGTGCCTGGATGCTTGTTGTCTAGGATATGTTGATTGGCCAGTTTAGTCATGTGGGTTTGTATCGGTTACCAATGGATGGTATTTGTTGGCAATATAACTGTTTGCCATTGGCCATTCACCCTGATTGACAGTTGTTTAGTGTTGAGGCATGTAAGAAATTGTGCAGTGAAGGCAGCTGAGTTGGTGAAAGAGATGAGTGCAAGTGGCATGTCTAATAATGGAAAATATTTCCCTGTGATAAGATTATAGGATTGAAATAGGTCATGGTGGCTGGCTGCATCCTGCAAATTTTATTGTGAGGCCTATCGCACGGAAAAGATTACTGTACTAATCTAAGAGATTCAGAAGGTGAGTACTTGTGGATCAAGATGTTCTTAAGATTGGGAACATGGGGGGGGGGGGGGGGGGGCAGTTAGGATTTTGGAAAAGAGGCAGTTGCATGATGGAGGCTCATAGATAATTAATAAGATGCCAGCCTCTGTAATGCAGCTTCCCCCCCCCCCCCCACCCCCGGTCATCAGTCTCTCAACTGGTTTGATGCAATCCTATATCTCTTCCTATCTTGTGCTAATCTCTTCATCTCAACATACTTCCTCAATTATCTGCTTCATATATTCTAATCTATTTCTTCCTCTACAATTCTTACTTTCAACTGTTCCCTCCATTAGCAAATTAATAATCCCACATGTCTTAAAATATGACCCACCATCCTCTCTCTTTCTGTAAGACTCTTCCATAAACTTCTTTCCCCACTAATCAATTCCTAAACATGGTTTTTATCCGTCCATTTAATTTTAAGCATCCTTCGGGGAATCTACGATAACCATGGCACTGCAATTTGATGATGGATGCTTAACTCGGTGAGACAAATTGAAAGTAAAGAATAAAAATTTTTGATATCTCACTTCATTCTCGAGATATTGTGTCTTGTAATTGACTTGGTTAGGTTAAAATGTGGCCTGGACCAGAAGAAAAATTTCGTCATAGCCAAATTTGATGATGAATTCGTATATAAGTCGACTAGACAAATCAAAAATAAAGAATACATTTTTGTGATATCTTGCTTAGTTCTCGAGATATTGTATCTCAAACATGGTGAGGTTAGGGAGAGATCCAGCCTGGACCCGAAAAAAATTCACCAAAACCACTATATCTACATGGTGGAAATGCAATATAGGTGTTTTATTTTCTTCCTAGTGGTTGTTGTTAGGTTGAAAAATGGCCTGGACCAGAAGAGACATCACCAAAAGCACAAGGAACTATACCTATAACTGATTTTTAACATTCTATATTGCGAAAACCAAGTAAGAGATTAAAATATATATATATATATATATTATTTATTTTCAATTTGTTTTGTTGAGTTCTACAAGAATTTTGGGTAATATCAAGATGGGGATACCGCTGCGGCCTCCTGTAGTAAACACACAGATTGCGTGGTATATATTACATCATTGTGACGTATTGAGTATACACGTATCAACACAGTAACAGCTATAGATATGATCTGTAAATTGGATATCTGCAATATCATGTGTTATGGTTACGTTTCACTTTGGTCCAGGCTGCGTTACGACCGAAACGCATATTTATAAAATATGATTTCATCAATCATCATTTGAGTTTATATTGTAATGCAGCCTGGACCAAACTTCACGATGATGTCATATATACCACGTAATCTGTGTGTTTACTACGCGAGGCCGCAGCGGTATCCTCATCTTGATATTACCCGAATTTTCTTACTAACGGTTGTGGTTAGGATGAAATACACCAGAAGAGAAACATCACTGAAAGCACAAGGACTTATACCAATAACAGATTTTTGACATTCAATATCTTGAGAAATAAGGGAAATATCAACAACAACAAAATTCTTTACTTACGATGTGTTTTGTGTTGCATATGAAGTCATCCTGTGCCACAATTATGATAGTGCTGCCTGATTTTACTTCTGAAATAACATTATTCATTTACTTTTCCTATTGCATCCAATCCTATTTTCTATTATTTCTGTTACATTTCATCACTTTTGTCTTTCTTTGGTTTATACTTGGTACAAAATCTTCCTTTCAGTATTTTGTTCATGCCATTCAGTAACTTAACAAGATCATGAGTGCTATTAGGACAATATCATCAGCAAATTGTAACATACTGATTTTTTTCTTCGTCAACACTTATGCCACATTCCAATTTTTCTTTTACTTCCTTTATTGCTTCCTTTACATACAAGTTGAATATTTATCATAACCACTTTATTCTTATCTAGATTGTATTTTTCTATCTTGATATTTTAGAATTGATTTCTTTAAAAAATTTAACATCTTTATGCACTTAACATTATTGAAACTTTCTCTAAATCAGCAGATGTCATAAAAGTACCTTTGTTTTTATTGATTTGCCCTTCAGGTACTGTGCTTCTCTTGTACTGCAGTTTTTCCTAAACCAAACTGTTCTTCACCTACTATTTCTTCCACTGTCCTTTTTAATCTTCTGTATATTATTCTTGTCAGCAACTTTGAATCGTGTGATGTTAGCCTTCTCATATATATCATCTTGTGATTTCTTCAAAAGTGTGAAAATCTCTTCCGTTTTGGAACAGTTTGAATAATCTTTGTTTTCCTTCTTCTCCTATGAATTTCAGAAGTTCTGTAGGAATCTCATCAACTGCCTTATTTGATTTCATATCTTTCAAAGCTCTATCAAATTCTGACCCTAAAGCAATGTCAATATCACCTTCTTTTTCCAGTTGTTAAAATCATCTCGATCATACTGTTTTATTATACATTCCTTCCATTAATTAGCTCTATCTTGTGAGCTAAAAAAAGGTTTCGTATCAGCAGCTTTAATATTTATACGTTTTTTTTTTTTTCTTCACTGCCTACTCCAAAATTTGTTTTATCTACCTTTAGGCCTCATCTACTTTAACTACAACCACTTTCGTTTCTACTTCTTTGTACTTTTCTTGCAGCAACTTTTCTTTTACTAACTTACATTTCCTGTTTATTTGATCTCCAAAATGTCTTGAGGGCTCTTGTCCAGATTAATCTTGAGCATTTTTGTGCCTTCTCCTCTATCTATCAACTCCAAAATTTCTTCTTTGTTCCATGGTTTTGGGTGTCTTTTTTTCATAAAACCTATTGTTTCTTTACCAGCTTTGATTATTTCTTAGATCCACACCTACATCTGTGTAATTTTTTCCCTACCTCACTCTATTGTTGAAGAGGAGATGTAAACCTGAAAATTTCAGTGCTCAAAGTGTGAACGCATCTATCCATTTTTGATGCCTCTGTGTAACGATAAAAGATGCTGCTGGCACTAATGTAGCTTGGTGTGGGGAAGGGTAATTGTTGTGAGTCTGGTTGTTTCTTGATTGCAGGTTCGTATTCTACTAAGTCATAAAGTCGCCATTTAAATTCACTTCAGATTTATTCTCCAAACACACAAGCACATGTCAACAACCACCAATAATTCTACTTCTTAATTTCGACTGTGGATAAGGCAATACGGCACTTCTTTTCTTCAAATTTCAAGCTCTGAACCACACTCTCTTTAACTCAGTTTGTACACTTTGTTTCAACTCCTAACAGCATATTAATCTTCACGAAGCACTATCACTTAGCTGCGTGCAAATAACATTTTGTTACTGTTTCGTCTGCTCAACACAATAGTACCAGGCGACTGCCAACTTATTACAAGGCGCGCTGCCACTTGCGACCGATCTCTTCTATAGTTCATTGCAGATAAATTAGTGGTTTGCAACATATTTGTGTTGCCTTATTTGTCTGCTCTAACGTATTGCCGGAGCGCGCAGCCAAACTTTATACCAGGCACGCAGCTAACACATTGCAATACTACTGTAGTGGCCACCTCACGACCGAACTCTCAGACGTTCCGCTGCAGACTGACTTCAACTATCAACTTTGCTCCCTCGTACCTCTCTCAACAATGCTTCGTTCCAATTTATCACTTTACACATTATATCCATGGTTTTTAGACTGTCTCACCACATCTGGAACTTTCAACTTTGGCAGAGGGTGGTTATTCTCCTATCCAAATGTTTCATTTATCTGCTTTATAGTGCCTTTGTTTCCTAAATTCATATATACACACACACACAGATCAAAAATATATATTATTTATTTCGATTGGTTGTTGCACTGAATTTACTTTCCCCATAATTATTGTTGGTAAACTTTATGAGATGGAGGCATGCAGTTTTTTGCATCATGTTCTACATCTCTCAGGGTTTTCTTTACATTTGTTGCAGATAAATTGCAACTTACACAAGCTTTGCAGGCAGATGAGCTTCCTGCACATGCTCTGAATTTGCTGTTTCCATGTTGACATCAATCGAAAATGACAATGGTTACCTGCACAGGGTGATGTTCTCTAATGATACTTTTCTGTTTAAAATGTTTGTTAAACCTATTTTTTTTTTTTTTTCAATAATGCCAATCCCATTGAGTACTGCATTCCCTGAAAATGACAACTTCCACTTTTCAGATTAACTGGTTTTAGGTACAATGTAAAATTTTCCCATACATTTTACCAGTTTCCATTACATCGTAGACACATAGTGGTCTCATGAAATTAAAAGCTAGTCTTTCTCAATAAAAAAAATAAAATAAAAAAAGACAGCTTTTAAAAAACTTATTAAAACATAGTACAAAGCAAAAAGGTACTAAAACTTACAAAATATATGTGAATTTTCCAAAACATACCACTTCCTGTGTACTCTGCTTAGAATTGAAATTAGAAATTCAGTCAACTAAAAATTTGTTGAACTGCATCAGCATCTTTCCTTGGTATTGATTATGCCGTCCTGTTAAACCAATAGGACCTGGAGTATCCACAAACTTTAAACATTGTGAATTAGAACTGAGCACTGGATGTGGTTTTGCTGTCTTGCAGCTGGAAATCTATATCCAGCAGCCGGTCTGTATGAGACCATAAAATTCATAATGATCTCATTTTACTCACAACTGATATCTGTGACCTGCACGATCTACCAGTCACAGTCATATATACAGGCCACAAACATTCTTCTTTGTAAATTGTGAATATGAATATTCTCTTTCATGTCAGAGATCTTGGTTGGTATACAGCGTTAAATGAAATTTCTTCTTTCTTGATGTTTAAAGCTCGTTTAATATAGTTTCATCCATCACTTAGAGTCTACACACGTGTCTTCTGAATTCCTTTCATTGGGGCAGTTTGTTGGACTATTCTTTCTATTTTCTGCTGGTATAATTATTCAACTTCCTATTTTGGTAACAAGATGAAGGCTGTTGATGTGTATGACTTCACCTCCTCAGCATTTTGAATTGCCTCTGTACTTGGCCTGGAAAGAATATATTTTGTAGCATGGTGTTTCACCAGGCTTCCTACACCATCACAAGGCCCCTTCCCATGCCCTGTAGTACTGTATACTCAGTCCACTGGCACAAGTGACTTATTTACTTCAATCAGTTAGTAACGATTTTTGAAGTGACTAGGGGCACCATCAGAAACAATGATCTTTTCTGGCTGTAATTGCAGCTGTAGTTGAATATTACATATTGCCAGCAGTGCATGTGCTGAGACATGTCCTCTGTCATCACTTGTAACTGCAACACCTGCAGTCTTATTTTGAAAATATGTGACTCCTGTGAAAATTGAAATTTGGTTATTACTCCAGTGATACCCCTGAACTTCTTGTGGCAGAATCACTGACCAGTTGTCACCAGTGAAGCACAAAACCTCTACATGTCCCTTCACTTCAGCAATGTGGTGTTGTTACAATTTTCAGATGTTGATGTTTTGTTGCTTTCACTGTCAATTTCCCAAGTTCATCAATGAAGGTATCAATTGCAACAGTTTTCTTAAAGAGTTAATTTTCTCCCATGTTGCATATATAAATTCAGAAGAGTTATATGTCCAACAAAACTGTCCCAAAAATTTAACTTATGTTTCTAGATTTCTAAACTAAACTTACTGTTAATTTATATATATATATATATATAATTAGATTGAAGGTTTATAAGTAATAACTAAGTAACAAAAGTATTTAAGAGCCAATGAATAAAACTTACGCTATTTGTTGTCAGATAAAATGACTGTTCAATTTGAACATCACATGTACGTGTTGAGAGCTGCTCACAAAACTGTGATGTTTCCTCATTAGCTAAGTTTTTATAGACTAAATTACTTTAAAAACTTTAAATTATCAACTAAATTCTGAGGATTATTGTTAGTGAGAAGAATTATTTAAAATTTCTTCCATAGAAAACATTGTTGTTACATCCCTTCTTCTAGTTATTGCAAGTTTAATTGAATTATATAATAGCATAAGCTTGGTAGTTATTTTAATTAGAATACTGTAGTATAGGTAAACATGTGGAATACATTATTTAACAGTTATAATTTCTTATAGACCATATCTAATTCAAATCAAGCTAGAACCTCGATTGTTAAGGTTACTGTATTGTCCCATGTTTTAGGCTCTGTTCGGTTTAAAATATAACAGTTTGTTATTTAATTAGTTCTTGAACAGAACTATAACAACTTCATAATAATAAATAACAAAAATAATTATTCATAAATAACTTCCTGTTGTTTACAGTAGGTTTATACAGTACTGTTATTTTAAATTCCACTATTGATATTTAAAATTCCACAGTCATGTTTACAAAAACAAAAGCATAAGTTAAAGTATTTAACCTGTTCTGTATGAAATAAAGTTATGCTTTTTTTTAAAAAAAAAATGATGAGTAACTAGTTAGTTCTTATCCATATTAGCACTAAATAGTACCAACCTTCCATCTTAAGTTTATTTTGAAATTCATTAGCGTAAGTTTTATTCATTGGCTCTTAAATACTTTTGTTACTTAGTTATTACTTATAAACCTTCATTCTAATTATATATATATAAAAAAATAACAGTAAGTTTATTTTAGAAATCTAGAAACATAAGTTAAATTTTTGGGACAGTTTTGTTGGACAGTGCCTCTGGAGGTTCTGATGAGGAAGAGCCTCATGTTGATGAGGAGCAGGTAAAATGCAGCAGGCCTGTAGGAATATAAGCTTAGAAGTAAAAGTAGGAAGAATAAGGTTCTGCTTAAGGTAGTAGCCATGGGAGAGGTATATAGGAATCAATTAGGCACAGGTCACAAGCCACAAGCTTTTTCAAACCCAGCGCAACATTAGGGCAGGTAATAGAGGATATAGTATCACTTGGTAGGCTTTTCACTAATGATGATAGAGGAGTGATAGTGGAAGGTAAATAGTATTGATAGGAATAAAAGTTAAAATATAGAGAGTGACCTGTGGAAGGTGGTGAAGGAGGTGCACCATACCAGGGTGGAGCTCATGCAGGTTCTAAGTCGCCATGAGGCGGGTAAATATGGAAGATGCTACTTGGAAGAGGCTTTACTTCTGTTTTGGGGGTTGTACCCGTGAACACCATTGGTAGGTGAGGTTTAACTAGGCATGGCCTACACCTAAATACAAAGGGGAAGGGAGTACTTTCTGAGTTGTTAGGTAAAGCTGTTAGGAAGCCTACTTCCAGTTAGGGGACATCCATAAATTACGTGAGGTGGAATAGGGGGGGAGGGGGTCTGGCGAAATCTCACCAGGGGGGAGGGGAGGGTCTACGGAAATCTCACGTGAGATTTTGCGAAAAATTTGGGGACAGTAGAGCCAAAAAAAAGGTCTATAATTTGCGCCAAAGTCGATTTTAGGAGGGCATTTCGTCAAAAAAGTTAGGGTGTGGCCTAAAAAATAAATTAAAAAAAAGGTCTACAAAAGTTTACAGGGCGATTTGTAGGGAGGGGGGTTCTCACGGACCAGATCTCACCAGAGAGGGGGGGGGGGGGATCCGGCCAGATCTCACGAAATCTCACCAGGGGGGAGGGGGGTCCAGAAATTCGGAGAAACACCTCACGTAATTTGTGGATGCCCCCTTATGATGGGGTCAGGACTGTGCCTTTTTTTACGTTAGGGGCTGCTGGTGAGAGTATAAAAATATGTGATCAAAGGGATACTGAATGTAGGTGCACTATGGGAAAAAACATGCTAAAGAAACAGATGAAGCTAGTGAAATAATAATGGAATTGGGTACAACTGGAAGGACAAAGGTAATTGCTGAAAATACCACAAAGCCAAATAGGAGGGTGTTATTGGTGAACTGTAGAAGTATAATGAACAAAGTGATAGAATTTGCAAAATTTATGGAAATACATTAACCACAAGTGATGTTAAGTCTTGGTTAAAAGAAGGACTACTATACAATGAGGTTTTCCCTGAAGGTTAGAGAGTGTACTGCAGAAACGGAGGAGCAATTGGTGGAGGGGTATTCATACTAATTAGCAAAGATTACTATAGTTCTCTAGTGTTCATAAATCATGGCTATGTGTTACTTGGGGTATATTTTTTGGGTGACAAAATGGAAGAATGGAAGAATGAATGATGGAGATGAGATTCTTGGAGTTCACAATAATAAAATACATTCATTTTCTATTGATCCCTATATAAGAGACTGACTCTATGGGATGTGGAAAGTAGTCAATTTACATATAAACAATTGCATAACAAAGTAATACATACACCAGAAGACGTACAGTAATGGCATACATGGTACATTAAACAATTTCATAACAAAATAATACATACACCAGATGATGTACAGTCATAGCATACATTACATAACAAAATAATGCAGACACCCATAGCATACATGGTACATTAATTATGTCAACTACATTTACACAAACTACTGGCAGTTTATTTTGTAGATACCTTAGAAATAAATTCTTCGACATAGTAGGAGTTGTCAATTAAAAATTCTTTCATTTTTTTTCCTGAATTTATTCTTATCATCCATCTGCTAGACATTTAATATGTGTTGGGAGCTTATTGAAGATATGTGTCCCTGAATATCGGACCCCTTTTTGAGCAAATGACGACAACTTGTGAAGATCATTTTTACTTCTTGTACCACAATTGTGTATTTTACTATTTGTTTCAAAGAAAGTATAATTTGTGACTACAAAGGACGTTAATGTGTACATATACTCAGCCACCAATGTTAAAATCCCTAACTTCTTGAACAGCTCTCTACATGAAGTCCTATTGCTAACCCCACACATACTTCTTATTACTCGCTTTTGGGCTCTGAACACTTTACCTTTATGGGTAGAATTGCCCCAGCATATTATTCCATATGACATTAAGGAGTGAAAATAAACTAGCTGCCTCATACGGAAATCACCTATATCTGAAATTGTACGAATTACAAATGTGGCTGCACCCAATAGCTTTAGTAAGTCTGAAACATGTACCTTCCAATTTAAATTATGATCAATATGCAAACCTAGAAATTTCACACACTCTACCTCTTGAATGGAGTGGCCTGCAAATTTTATGTCTGTATGTGGTGTTAATCTGTGTGATGAACTGAATTGCATATATTGACTTTTATCAAAGTTGAAAGACAAGCCATTAGCTGCAAACCATTTATTAATAAGGTCAAAGACATAATTTGAAATATATTCTGTACATAAATATGGAGTATTTTTAATTCCTATGTTTGTATCAACTGCAAATTGGACAAATTTTGAGTTTTTAGATGAAACACAGGGTAGATCATTTATATATATTGAAAATAATAGAATAGAATAGAATTTAGAACCCTGAGGTACTCCACATCTGATTAATTGCCACTCAGAAAACAGTGGACCACAGTTCAAAGATGAGTGAAGAATGGTCTTTATTGGAGAGGATTGAAATTTACGAGGTGTCAACTGGGTAGGAAATCAGATTGATAACACAAGGGAACAGAGATTTGCAATTACCTTAGTAATGGAAGGAGCTTTTACAACAGTGGTAGAACAAAATACGAGGGGACCATACATGTTGGATATCATTCTAATAAAGCCTGATGAAAATCTTGTGGGGTGTCAAGTAACTGAAGGAATAAGTGACCACAATGCTCTGCTGAAGGATATTAGGGGATTTGTAAATCAGTGGCCAGAATAGAAGCGGGAAATAGCTATAATTATAAAAAGGCATAGACTTTAGAATCGAATAGATATTTCAGGGAAAGGTTCAACAAATGGAAGGCTGACACAAATACAGTGGAGGCAAAATGGGAAGAGTTTAAGGATATAATAAAAAAGGGTCACAGAATGCTTAATTCAAAGCAGAAAATAAAGAGAAGTACAAAATCTACATACTAAAATAGGAAGGTGAGACAGGCTAGTGAGACAGAGACAGGAAGGAAGTAGAGAGTACTTAAAACAACTAAGCAAACAATTAATAAGGGCAAAGAGAGAAGCAAAGGATGGGTTTATAAATAACATTATAGTTGTAGGAAGACCACTGAATGATGCACCTAGAAGTTTCTATTGCTATATTAGAAAACTGAGGGGAAGGGAAGGTATTTAGACTATAATCGATAAGAACGAAATTGAAGTCACAGAGGATTGTAAAAAGGAAGAGAAATTGAGCAACTAGTTTAATGAGACCACTAAGACTATCATCCTGTGATGAGAGGGATTAAATCAAAGGAGAGCCTCCCCGAAGGTATTGAAGAGGAAACTACAAAATTTGAAATAGATTCTCAGGACATTATGAAGGAACTCAGAAAACTAAAAACGTGCACGGGGGGCTGTTATAGATAATATTACTGCAGATTTATTAAACATTGTAGGATATGGTATTGTACCTTACCTCAAAATTTCATTTAAAATGAGGTTGGAGTCTTGCTGCTTACCAGAGGATTCGAAAAGAGTGATAGTAGTACCAGTTTATGAAAGAGGGGTTATAAATAGGGTTGAAAATTAGATTGACGTCAGTGATAGGGAAAATGATGGAGAGATTGATATGCAACTATATAAGAAATGTCTGTGAGGAAAAAAAGCTGGTTTGCAGATCGACAAGATGGCTTTAGGCAGGGATATTCATGTGAATCTCAGATGGTAGGCTATATTCAAGATATTTCAGATGAATTGGAGAAGGGAGGCCAACTTGATAGTGTGGCACTAGATCTTTCTATGGCATTTAACAGATTGAGTGATAAAATGGTTTTAAATAAACTGAAATCTATTGGATTGGATGAAAAAGTTATTTGCTGGATAGAGGAATTTTTTAAAGCCAGGAAGCAAAGTGTTAGAGTAGGAAATATATTATCAAAAGAGGTGGAAATAAATATGGGAGTGCCACATGGTAGTTTATTGAGACCATTGCTGTTCATTATTCTAATGAATGAGTGTGTTGATGGGTTATGGTCATAATTTTTTTTTTTTTTTTTTGTGGATGATACAATAGGATCAAAACAGGCAAAGACAGTGAACAACTGTAGGATGGCCTGGCTGGAATATCTAAATGGTTAGGTCATCATATAATGAAGATAAATGCCAAGAAGAGTCAGCTTATTAGATACACAGATAAAAAACTAAAGGTTAACTATTATTTTAAGAAGGGTTCAGAATTGTTTGTTGAAGGTTTGAATTGTAAATGTCTTGGCATCGTTTGATAAACTGGGCAGAGCAAATTTGGCAGGAAAGGTCACAAATTCCTTCATTTACTGGAGAAGGTGATGACAGGATGTATCAGAGAAGTTAGGGTATTTGGTTACAAAACTTTGGTCAGACCGTTGGTTGAATGTGGTGGCATAGTTTGGGACCCAGATTCTGGAGTTGAAGGGTGTGCAAAGAAGAGCAGCTAAATTTGTTTGTGCAAATTATCGCAGGACCCAGTCAGTAACTGAATTGGATTGAGAGTCATTGGAGGAAAGGAGGAAGGTAAAGAGAGTGATGGGATTTTACGGGGCATATGTTGGTGATGGGACTTGTAGAGGTATTGGTCAAAGAATTAGGAACAGTGCATGAAAGGGGGAAGATAACGGTGTCCAAAAGCTACTGCTCAATTTAATGCTTAAGGAAGTGGGATTTTTTTTCGTGAGATTGGAAAAGATTAGCGAGTGAAGTGATGAATAATTTACCAAAAATGCTTAAGGAATTTATAATTAAAATTTGCAAATCAGAAAGATAAATGGGGGGAGAGGAATTTAACACTCCAATTATAAAAGAATTTAAAAAAATAAATAATAAGGGGTAATTAAATGGCTCGGGAAATTGCCACCGGTGTGTTAGCTCCATTGCAATAAAAAAAATTAATAATAATTTATCAGCATCATTCATAGGGTGACCATAATAGGAATCCACTTTTCCCAACACTCCTTTTTCAGCCTTCAATTTTCTTATTTTCTCCAACATGTGTTTTGTTGCAGATGGAATGTGATGCATAATTTGTATCTTTGAAAAGGACTGTGGGAAAATTCTTAGAAGTTGTACCTTTTAATTGTAGGATTCACACAAATCAACAGCTGAATTAATGTTTGATATAAATTCCTGCCAAGTTTCCCAAGTTCTTTTTTTAGGTTCACTTCTGAGGATAGAATTTCAACATGAAGAGTTTGGTCAGTTTTAGTTTGGTGTACTTGACCACAGCTTCAGTCATTTCTATGTGCTTTCTTGATGCATAGAGCTTATGGCTGACCATGGTTTCTTAGTGTATCTAACACCAATCTCTACAGCTGACTGGTTCAGAGAGCTTAATTCTTTTGCTGCAGATACAAAATATTCATCATCCATACCATGGGAGGAGACTTCTTGAAATTCAGTTAGTATCACGTTTGATATTCTGTCAAAGCATTTAGAATGCAAAAAGTCACTACTGGATACATCTTTACTTTGAAACAGAGCCTTCACACTCCTATTTCCAACCTCAACAAAGTCTGTCTTTTTGATAGTCTTATATATCACTTTTTTTTATGGCTATGCATATAGTTGGTGCACTTCACTGTCTTATGGCTCCAATTAGAAGACATTTCAAACTCAGTTTTTTCCACAAAAGAACACCACACAAAAATCTTCACAAAAGCTTATAAACATACTTTTTTACCACAAAATTTGGTGAACTTGCTCTCTTTGCTTGTCTGTTGACAACCGAACTGTGAATTCATGTGCCAAACACACAGAATCATCTGAATGGTTCCACATTGTTCTAGAAGTCCTGTTACACTCTAGAATTATCAAGATAGTTCCACATTGATCTAGAAGATTGATTATACTCTGGACTTACCTAGATGGTTCCACATTGATCTAAAAGATTCTATAACTCTCTGGAATTATCTAGATAGTTCTGCATTGTTATAGAAGGCTTTGTTATATTGAGGAATTATAAAAAAGATACAATTGAGAATTTAAAAACATTTCAACAGTTCCAATTTAGTTTCATCTATAATTTTTATTCACTCACATTGAACACATTGTTCCAATAATGGATTTTTAGAAAAGAAATTATGAAAAATTTAGAACCAAAGTTTGTTATACTCTTCAGTATACAACCTGACTAATATGGTACATTTAGATAAAAATTCGAAGAATATTACAAGAATAGTATATGTACATTTCCTGTAAAATGCTCTGTTTTTTTAAAAATGTTTCTAAAACTTCAAAAGTGGAAGTTTGCCTATATAGGAAACGTAGTACTGAATGGTTTTGATCAGCAGTAAAAAATCAAAAGTTTTTAGATTGGCAATCTATAATTAAGAAAAATCAGATGGTTGCAGCAATAAAACTTGTACGGTTATTTTGAAATAGAGTAAATCATTTTAAACAGAAAGGAATTATCTCTGAAATAAAAAAAAAAAACAACAAAACATCTTGCTCTGTAATAAAAAATCACAAATGAGAAATTGGTCCCGGGATGCCATCTTTGGCGGCATATATCTGAGATCAAGAATATTTTTTTTTTTTTTTTTTTTTTTTTTTTTTTTTTTTTTTTTTTTTTTTTTTTTTTTGTAAAACAAGAATATACAGGTATCTTACTTTTACATGAATTTTAACATATGTTAAATTAAAAACATCTGAGACAATGTAGATAGACTCCCCCCCCCCCTTTTCCTCTACCTGAATTGATATGGATTCAACCGTATAGAGCAAGGCTGCCCAACCAGTTTTCGAGATGGGCCACAATTTTATTTGTAAGTTAGCCTGTGGGTCACATAATTCTTACCTATAACTACAATAGATATTTACCTGTAACAAAGATATAAGTAACACAGTTTAATTAGAATCAAAAAGTAAAAACCATCAATAAGACCTTTGAATAGGTTTTTTTTTTAATATAATCAAAAAGTATAAAACATCAACGAGACCTTTGGAGAGGTTTTTGAGCTAGCATATTCGAGACCACTGCTGTTGTTGGGCAAATTGAAATGCACTAGCGGGCCAGTTTGTGGACCGCAGGCTTGGTGTTAGGCAGCCTTGGTATATAGAGTGACCTGAGGAAAGTGGTGAAGGAAGCACAGCATACTGGGGTTGGACTCGTGCAGTTCTAAGTCGCCATGACTGACCACATTTGTTCCATACTGTGAGACAAGTAAAGATGGAAACTGAAGTGCTTCTTGGGAAAGGCAGTGGTTCTGTCATAGAGGTTGTGCCTGTGAACATCACTAGTAGGTGGGGTTTCACTAGGCATGACCTACACCTAAATGGAAAGGGGATACTTCCTGAGTTGTTAGCTAAAGCTGCAATGGAGCCCACATTCATTTATGATGGGATTGTGCCATTTTTTGGTCATGTGCTGCTGGTGAGTAGCTAAAAAAGGGTGATCAAATAGGTGCAGATTGCAGATGCACACTGGGAAAAATCACTAATGTTAAAGAAATACGAAGGGGCTTTTTTTTTCAACCTCCGATTGCACAGCATAGAGACCAGATGAGTGGCAGGTGAGCGGTGTGTGCAGTAGATGATTGCGCATCTCCCCTACCACACTCTCTATTGTTGCCGCGTTCATAACTTCATTCTGTGCCAAGCTGCAGTCACAGAAACATGACCGCATTGATCAATTCTCCCACCAAGTGTGAGTTAAGAAGTGTTATTCGTTTTCTGTAAGCAGAAGGCAATTGCGCAGCAGAAATCCATCGAAGAATGAACCAAATGTATGGAAAGAGCTTTATGAGTGAAGGAGTCACGCGTGAATGGTGCAGAAAATTTAAAGAAGGCCGAACTGATGTGCATGATGAAGGAGATCAAGGACACAAATCTGTCGCTACAGATGACCTTGTTCAACAAGTTGACAAAGTGGTAAGAGAAAACCGCAGGTTCACGATAAGTGATTTATAAATGAAATTTCCAGAGGTGTCAAGATCTCTGTACTCTATCGTAGCAGACAATTTACACTACAAAAAAATCTGTGCTCGCTGAGTCCTTAAAATGTTGACCAACAACCACAAAACTCACCGCGTGGTGTCGGCTTTGAAGTTCCTTGACCGTTACCACGCAGGTAGAGAAGATTTTTTGAAATCAATTGTAGCTGGAGATGAGACGTGGATTTGATATGACACACCCAAAATAAAACAGCAATCCCAACAATGAATGCACACAAATTCATTGAACAAACCAAAAAAATTCAGAGAGACCTTCAACAACCAAAAGGTTATGGCTATCATGTTTTGGGATCAAAAAGGTGTATTGCTTGTGGAGTTCGTTGCCGGGGACCACGATTAATGCAGCTGTTACTGTGAAACTTTAAAACGTTTAAGGAGGTCAGTTCAGAACAAAAGAAGAGACATACTGACTTCTGGCATTGTTCTTCTCCACAACAACGCTTGCTCTCACAGTGCTGGTGTCACCCAGCGACTTCTTGAACAATTTCAATGGAAGATTTTTGATCACCTAGCACCAAGTGACTTTCATCTTTTTGGTGAACTGAAGAAGTGGATCCGAACCAACGAGGAGCTTCAAGACAATGTGATGACTCATTTAAAGTCATTGGTGGCAACATTTTATGAAGAGGGTATTGGACAGCATGTCCACAGGTATGACAAATGCCTTAATCTTCAAGGTGATTATGTTGAAAAGTAACCATAAGTGTATGTAACAGTTGGTAACAAAATATTTTTTCCTTGTCCATTTGTCTTTTATTTATGGCCTATCGAGGGTTGAAAAAAAAAAACGACCCTCATAGATGTAGCCGTTGAACATACTGTGACACAATTTTGAAGATGGTCAATCCTGAAAATATCATAAAGCCTTGAATAAGAGAGTTACTGGTGATCTGTAAAAGTATAATGAACAAAATAAATGAATTTGGTAATTTAATAGAAATACACAAACCGCACATTATTGTAGGGGTTGAATCTTGTTTAAAAAAGGAGTTAGACAGGTTTTCTCCGATGGTTACAGAATGTACTGCAGAGATGAAGAAGCAATTGATGGAGGGGTATTCATTCTGGTTAGCAAATACTATTACACTTCACTGGTGTTCATAGATAATGACTATGAGTTCCTTGGAGTAGTAAAAAAGGAAAAAAAAATGCAAAATGTTGGCTGCTTACTGTAGTGAAAGAATAATTGTGAAGACGAGGCTCTGGGGAAAAAACTAAATTTTTGTTCAGAATTCAGAAGCAAGCATAAAATTGTCATTATTTTGGGGATTTAAATTTACCAGATGTGAACTGGATAGGAAGTAAAATTAATAACATGAGCGAACTAGTTTGGAAGAGTGCTCTCACAGATGAACTAGTTCCCAGATCCCTCCATCCTTAGTTCGTTCATTCCTTTTCCGAAGACTGACTTGTAATAGTGAGAGTGCGGCGCTGCCCTAGCTCATCTCATCGCCACTCACTGCACATGTGCTTCTCATCGTTCAGTTCAGTTCGGTTAGTGGAGTGTATTATCTGTCCTTAATGGAAAGTCGATTAGGTTTTGGCACAGTGCAGTGAATGTTGCTTTATAAACAATAATAATACACTGCTAACAGGTAACTACCTTATATTCGTAATGTTAACCACGTAGTTAAATAATCATCTATTTTCAAGCAAAAATGTGCCAAGAGCCTAAAAACTGCAGTGTAAAAAAAAAAAATTTTAGGTGAAAATACTTTATCAAAATATTTGTACAACCACAGCCGACCAATTAATATAAAAATTATTTGTGGCCCAATGTCCATCATAACCCAGGCATTGACAACAGTATTCATTATAAAAAATACTACCATAGCAAATAAAATAACACTTGCAGTAGCGGTAGCAAAGCAAGCAAATGCTCTCTTTTTCTGGAATTCAAGATGGCAGCTAACAAACTAAAAGAATGACCTAGTTTGCTGAGGAGTTGTGAACTAAACTGAACGCTCCCAGTTGCGAACTATTATGCACAAGACTGCAAGGAAACAAAGATTTACAATTATCCTATTAAGGGAGAAAGGTGCAGAACATAAGAGAACCAAACATGTTGGTTATCTTTCTAATAAAGCCTGATGATAATCTTGTGGGGTCTCAGGTAACTGAAACAATAAGTGATCATGATGTAGTTCTGGTGGATATTAAAGGACTGATTAAACCATTGGTCAAAAATAAAGGAAATGGGTACAATTATAAAAAAACATACAACTTTCAGAACTGAATAGATATCTCAGAAATTTCTATGGCTGAGGGATAAGGAAAGTATTCATACAACTATAGATAAGGATGGTTGAAGAAGTTACTGAGGATTCAAAAATGACAGAGATATTAAGTAACTAGTTTGATGTGACCATTACAGACTATGCAGATTTCCCCTTTTCACTCTCAATTTCAAGCATGGTGGGTTTATGACGTACATTATCCTTGAGTTTCTCTGATGTCAGTCACAAATTCATGTACGAAGATCCTACTTTGCACCCTTAAATTTCAAACTTCTTGTTAAATTGTTATTGTATTATTATTACATAAATTTTTCTCTGTCGTTTGAGCATATTTTTGGCTCCTTATTTTATTTTATTTCTCCCACTCAAAAACATGCTTAGAATTTGACTTGTAGAACTGGCCAGAATTTGTTTTCTGATGCTGATAATCTATCTCTTAAAATCTGTTTTCTGATTATACTTTAAAATGACTTACATTTTATCATTCAAAGTGTGTGATTGTTGGCAGATACTGTGTAAAGCACATGGTGAAATAGACTTTTAAATGGCTTTATATCCTTTTGGTAAAAATGTTAGACTATGTAAAGTGAATACCACTGAAAATGAATCTGACTGAATTCTCACATTTTAAAATTGTGACTTTTATTTTCTATATATTATTACTATGTTGGTTTAGTTTTGGTTATTAGCT
Source organism: Vandiemenella viatica (assembly GCA_031002005.1). Taxonomy (NCBI): domain Eukaryota; kingdom Metazoa; phylum Arthropoda; class Insecta; order Orthoptera; family Morabidae; genus Vandiemenella; species Vandiemenella viatica. Next base: position 295,767,826 of record JARYHS010008074.1, read on the forward strand.
TTGTTTTTAAGATTATGTTTATATTATCAATTTGCAGTGTTAATGGCTTTGAGTTAACACCCTTTTTACAATTCTGGAAATTGTATTCATACATAATAACTTGCTGCTTACCAGAGGAATGGAAAAGTGTGATAGTAGTACCAGTGGAGTGACAAATTAGGTTGAAAGTTACACGCTTATCAAATTGACATCAGTGGAGGATAAAATAATCGAGAGATTGATTTGCAGGCACATCAGAAATATCTGTGAAGAAAGAAACTGGTTTTCAAATTTACAACATGGCTTTAAGCAATGATATTCATCTGACACACTATGTGGGCTATAAGCAGGATATTTTGGGTGATGTGGACAAGCAAGGCCAAATTGATCGTATAGCACTAGATCTTTCTGAGATTTGATAGATTGAATCATAAAATGGCATTAATAAAGGAAAAACCTTTGGAGTTTATAAAAAGTGATTTGCTGGATGGAAGAAATCTTAAAATGTAGAAAGCCAAAAGTTATGTTAGGAAATGCAGTATCAAAAGAAGCGGAAGTGAAAATGGGAGTGTCACAGGGTACTGTATTGGAACCACTGCTATTCCTTATTCTAGTGAATGTTTCTGTTGATGGTTTACTGTCTCATTTAAGTTGTTTGCAGATCATCTAATGTTATATAATATGGTCAAAATGGGAGAAGAATGTGAACAGGTGCAGTGTGATCTGGACAGAATATCTAGTTGGGTAGGCCAACATGGGATGAAGATAAATGCAAAGAGGAGTCGGCTTAGTACATATTCATATAAAATCTAAAGGTTAACTATAAAGTGGGGAAGGAACTGCTTGTTGGATATTTGAAATGTAAATACCTTGGCATAGCATTTGATAATAAACTCAGCTGAGCAGGACACATTTGACAAGTGCAAGGAAAAGGTTTTAAAATCCTTCATTTATTGGAGATAGTGATGAGCGGAATTATCAGAGAAGTGAGAGAATTGCTTGAATATGGTGGTATTGTATGGGATCCAGATTTTGGGTATAAAATTCAGAAGTTGGAAGGGGTGCTAAAAATGCTGCTAGATTTGTCTCTGGAAATTACTGCAGAACACAGTCAGTAACTGACACGATGAAGGAGCTGGAATGGGGTTCGTTGCAAGATAAGGGAGGATGAAGAGAGTAATGGGGTAGTACAAGGGTGTAAATTGGTGATGGGCCATGGAAAGGTATTGGTGGAACAATTAAGAGAGGTGCATGGCAGGCAAAAGATGACCATGACAACAAGGTAACACTCCATATCAAGCGTAAGGGTGTGAAAAATGTTCTTTCGTAGGTAAGGGGTCAGAGATTCGTATAAATCACTAACGGGAATGATGAATAATTTACCAAAAATGAAAAAAAAAGTAATGATAACATTCGTAGAGGGTGGAACTTTCAAGAAAGGGAAAATGGGTATGTATGGAAATGGCTGCCCGAGTTTGCACTCCATTGCAATTGAAACCATTGAAAACTTTATTTAACTTTCTTGTTCATATTTTATTAAAGAAATTTTGTTCTGTTTAAACATTGGAATGTCATTTTCATTCATTTTTTACTTACTTATTCCATTCAGGCTTCTACTGTTATTGTTGCTGGACTTGGTTTGGCAACAGTAGGATTTATTGGCCGCCACTTAGTGCGAACTATGCCAGGGATGACAAAGAAAATGAATGAAGCACTTAAGTCACTACCAAACATGGAGTCAGTAAGTTTCCTATGTTAATTTATCATCTTAATTTCTGAAGCTATAATATTTTGTACCCACCAAGCATTCAGTTTATTGCTTTTCCTCTATTTAAACTTAATAAACCATTTTCACTTTATTTTTTCCTAACATTGTCAGTAATGTTTGACCATGAGGAATTGCCGTAAGGCAATTTTAATATGAAAAGGAAAAAAATAAATAGATTTATTACTTACCAAAGTTGAACAAAGAATGGATGACCTCAGCGTCAACGAGGCGTAAAGCCATAAGTAAAAAAAAAAAACAACATACAGAACAATACCCTTTCTGTAGTATAATTTTTTGATTGAGTCAATTTCCCTACACACACAATTTCACATTTTATTTTATCTTGAATTCTTTTAACATAATTTCGCCACCCACCTACTTTATACCTTTAAAAAATTTAATTTTAAATTCATTTAAGATTTTGATAAACTATTCAATGAAGTATTCACGGGTGTACGGCCAGATTGTGTTGTGAAAACATGATATTTTGACAACTAGCTCCATTGTCTTCCTCAGGTGCTACAACATCTGTACTGGTCAGCTGACAGACAGATACTGAGACAGCTCTGATGTCACTCTTTCTTATATGCCCAAATGCTCTGTACACTGCCCGCACCAGTGGTTGTAGATCTGCATTGCTGGCCACGATCCCTAATATGAAGCCGTCCATGGCGGCAGCTAAAAAGAGGTACCATGCTCTCTGTGGAGTTCCACCAAGGCTAGTTCCCATGTCTCACTAAGACATCGCGCACTGTCTTTATTGAAAGTATCGGCCAACCAAATTTCAATTGCTTCTTGGACTATTGAATCCCAAAAATACGAGGCTTACCCAATATCCTAACGTTGTTAAAAGTCCACCTTGTGGCCAAGGTCGTACAGATGCTTGGCGATTGCTGATTTGCTGTATTATCCCAGGCGGACATGGTGCTTGTGCTCTTAACACCAATTTTTTACAGTGCTGATAGTTTGGCCTTTGTAAGTCTTTCCACACTCACACAGAATGCTGTAAATTATGTAAACTCGAAGACTAAGCTCATCCTTAACCGACTGGAGATATTCCCATATTTTGGCTGGTGGTAAGTAGAAACATTTCATTCCATGTCGTATGAGATTTCTGACAATTTTCACTGAAGTGTTTCCAGGAAATGGCATAAAAAGCGGTGGCCTTAGGCATTTCTTCTGGTTAAACTGGAATTTTCTTTCGCTGACGATCTATTGCCTTATTTATGTGCCTCTCGGTGTACCTGTTCTGCCTGAAGACAGTTCTCAGATGTTCCAATTCCTGTGATAGGCTATCTTTTTTCAGGAATCACCCTTGTCTAGTGTTGTAAAAAAACAGTTTTTTTTCTGACGTGAAAAAAAAAAACATGAAAAAAAACTGTGAAAAAAAACATGTTTTTTTTCTGGGACATGTTTTTTTTCATAACTACTAAATTTCAAATTTTTAAGGCATTTATCATTTAAAATGACTGTTTTAGAGCTTACACTAAGTACTTATCTTACTTTTAAATCTACTATAACTTTCTGGTTCAGTAGAAAAAAAAATTACAAAAATATTGGTAACATCGACTGAAGTTTTCTTTTACGAAAGGGGACTTCCCGAAAAGGCTAGGTTGCCCATTGTTTGGATTGATACTCGCTATTTGAACTAGTGCTGCCAGGCCCTACAAATTTATCTGTAGACCTACGAATCTTTTCAAAAAATTAGGAAATTTAACTAAGGTTTTTTGCCTCTTTTTATTACTTGTTGTGCTTTCCTTATATTCGTATACTTGTTAACTCGCAGCGTATAGTGATAATACTGAGTCAGTAATTATGAATAATTTCCTTGCAACCGTTGGTGTAAACCAACGATTGAAAACAAATAAAGCTCCTATTTTGTATGATAATATATTTAAATTCAAACTTAAAAGACCGTAATACAGAACTATCGGCGCAGTCTTCATTCACAGCGTGTACTTTGCTCACAATTTAAAATTGCAATCTCAAAAGCTTTTGCATGCAATACAACCGGCAAAAGAAAATGTAACGATTTCTGAAGTTATGGATCTAGAGGGGACAGAAGAAGAAACAGAAAATTCCAACTCCGACCGAACAAGTGTTGGTAGTACTGATACTAGTGAATATGGTTCCGACATAGAAGATGAATAAAAAAATTATGTTACCTATATAGATACATTTATGAATCATTATGTAAGATGATATATGATTTAGTAAGGTTTAAAACACACATGTAAAATGTAAGTTCCATAAATAAAACTATAATTTATCAAATATATAGTTTTATGAAAAAAAAACAAATTTAAAAAAAAACGAGGGTGCTAAGTTTTTTTTCATGTTTTTTTTCACAAATCTGAAAAAAAACATTTTGTTTTTTTTTCAGTTTGCAACACTACCCTTGTCTTAGGTACAAATGTATGTAAAACAGACAGACTGTGGTTGGTGAATGGTTAACGTTCGGGCCTCACATTCAGGAGGACGCCGGTTCAAATCCCTGTCCGGGCATCCAGTTTTGGGTTGTCCTTGGTTTCCCCAAATCACTCCAGGCGAATGTCGGGATGCTTCCTTCAAAAGGCCATGGCCGAATTCCTTCCAGTTCCTTGTCCCCAGTCCCATTCCGCCTCTAATGACCTTGATGTCGATGAGGCGTAGAGCCATATTTTTTTATTTTTTTTAACAGTGTTACACTGTATGGGGTAGTGGAACATTGTGGCTCCCAGGTACTGGCCCATGTGGGTCGATTTTCTGCAAATGCTACGTCCTATTGATCTGTCTGGTTTTCTTCCAATCAGGATGTCAAGGAGAGGTAGGCAGCTGTCCTTTTCCAGTAAACTTTATGTTGGGATGAATTCCATTTAGGAAACGTTCTGGTAATACTGATGGGTCCTGGGTAAGGTTTTCTACAGATCTGAAAGTCAATATGACCACCACCTTGGATCCGGGAAACTCATTAGGATTATTAGATTAAATATCTGTCACTAAAAGGTTGCTGTGAAAGAACGTTCACCAGATTTCAAAAGATGACACTTAAATGGTTTATTTTAAAACACAAATACCCAGGCCATTACCAGTTTCATATTACAATACAGTTTTAGACATCAAACTTCATCATTAAGAAAGAATGTTTGTAATTAGAAAAAAATGATGCCATAAATTGCACACCTTTGTCAAAATGGATTATCAAACAAATTCGGCACTCTTTACACCTCATATTAAGGTGTTGCTGTATAATGGAACACGCCCGCAACCTGGCACACAGTCCACATGGTTCCCGCGTGGATCAACCACTGAATGATAGGCAAGTTATTCTAGTTCGGCCACTTGCAAATTACTGTCCTTAACAACATGGCTGCTTGGTTCCTTGTTCGTCTTGTAGCCAGTCGTAATTCTTTTCAATCGTCACATGGTCTAACTAGCCAATCGTGAATTTCTTTATGACCTAGCACACCAGAGATTGTTTCTTGGTGTAGCTTCTCTACCCTTTTTTTTTTCTTTGCATAACACTGAAATTCACTGTCCTGTTTTGCTGTCTAGCATAGCCTCTGCTGGCTTGACCCCCTTACCATAACAGTTTGCGAAGTTTGCACTCTTGACACTCGCGCTACAAACTCATTTAAAGTCCTGTTTGTCCACACTATAAAAAACCAGTGTGAAGAACACAAATGCCATCTCTGCCTGGGACAATACAGCAAATCAACAATCACCGAACATGTGTACAACCATGGCCACAAGGTAGACTTTAACTATGTTAGCATATTGGCTAGAACCTCATATGTTTGGGATTCAAGCAATCGAAGCAATCGAAATTCGGTTGGCCAATACCTTCAATAGAGACGGTGGGCTATGTCTTAGTGAGGTGTGGAAACCATCCTTGGCGAAACTCTGCAGAGAGCGTGGTACCTCTGTTCAGCTGCCGCCATAGACGGCTCCATATTAGGGATCATGGCCAGCGGCAAAATTCTACAAGCACACGCATTGGCCACCAGTCACTGGTCACGGCCCAGAACAGAGCCGTTGGCATATAAGGAAGTGTGGCATCCGAGCTGTAGGTCAGCCGACTAGTATAGATGTCGCACCTGTGGAAGACAACGGAGCTAGTCATAAAAATATTATGTTTTCACAACACAATCCAGCAGTATCCCTGTGAAGACTTCATTGCAGTTATACGCCAGGAAAGTCTCCGTCGATGCATCTCTTGGCAATTTATTCCAATCCCTGACATTCTTATCCACAAAAGTAAAATTTCCCACTCTCATGTTCCTGTAATTGACTGCCTATAATCATGGAAATAGATTATGAAGTATATGGTTATGCTCATCCTTGCTTCTGATCATGGTTACACGTGGAAACCTATCCATTGAAGTGACCCTAAGTTTAATGCCAATCGGAATGATATTCGTTTTATCATTTAATAAAATATATAAGCCACATGGCTCAGTAATTTATGATTACACAACATTTTATGCTACTGATAAACTTGGGTTGAAATTGAGAGTTGATATTAGTAACAAATTACATTTGTTGAAAATTGTATGCATTGGAGACACAAAAAAATGGTCTGAAAATACATGTGACGTAATCAGCTCTATTTATAAACATAAATACAACTGTGTTGAGTTCATCAAAATTTTTCACTGTTAAAACAATAGCTCTCATTTTAAAAAGTAAATGTTTACTTTTCTAAACACACACACAACATAAGATTTGTCAGTTGGTATTGACCGGAAATTGCAAATGGGTCTCAAAGAAAAATGTCATTTGGTGTAGAGATTACTGGAATTATGGATATTACTGTTTTCATGTAATCTTGACCCATCCCAGTATAGAACTTTGCAGCTCAACTGTAAAATGTTGCACATATAAAGATCTGGAAAAAACATTTCACACGTTGCTTGATGTTCTGCTAAAATAAATTTTTCTCAATGATGAACAAACTGAATTTTATTACTTTCGTTGAACAAATTTTTTCTCAAACATATCTGCCACATGTAAAACAGACTCTGCATGCTGGAGAGACATCACCATGGCGCCACATCTGGCACATACTGCTGATTTCCCTTAGGCCTAATGCCTGAATAGGAAGACTGATGTTGCCAAGCACTTGTCACATGCACTTGGACCTCCAGTCCATCTATAGAATGCCACTCCCATGCCGGCTGCTGGCAGTGGGAGGTTGGTACTCTGTCATGGCGGGAATAAGAAATTTGGAAAGATTAGTAACAATCAAAAACCAGACTTCTATTCAGCTGCCAGTGGTACCAGTGGTTACAACATAGTTTCACTCTTTTACTACCAGCTATTTACTAGAAGATACACCATCACCTTTTTGTATTGATGATTCCAGTGTTACTCACAGACAGATCTTGTAATGCTGAAATGTACATTGGCACTATGCACAGATCTTATCATTAGCTATGACCATGGAGTTGTTACTGATTATTGTTCATGATGTGTCCAATACCTAACTAGAAGCTGTGTGGTTTTGATACTTCTGGTCACCAAACTATTGAGTTTATACCCCGCAGTAGTTACCAGGTTTGATTAACAAAAATAAAAATCACGGATTAAATTTTAAATAATATACTCATTGAAAGTTTTTGAAGTTAAACTGGCATCAGGTCGCACGTTTTCAGGCTGTGTAGGACTTCAAACATCATGTAGAGAATACAAGTTATTCTTCAAGAAACACAAACACTGAAGGAATACTTTCTCACACACATACAAACACACACACACACACACACGAATTTAGTATGAAAGTCGAAGAAAAACCTCCAATCATTGTTCAGAAAAATGTATTAATTTCTTACATTAATTTCAGTCATCTTCACTTGCCAAATTCTATGATCCCTTGCACGCAGAATTATTCTAAGTTCAAAAAGTTACATGTTTAGTAAAATTTACAACTTTTAGTGTCTCCTAACAATCTGCGGACCTGACCGTCGGAGCCCTTGGCAACCTTGAAACTGTTGTTTAGTGCCAGTTTTTCATGGGTATTTATAGCTTTCCTCCAGGATTACACAATCTTTTTTTTTTTTTTTGTTATTTTTAATCCAATCTTTTTGCAACTTTACTATTTTATAGACCATTTTATGTTATCATAAATTTTTCTTAAAATCTCTTCAATTTGATGTTATTAATTTTTAAAGCATGCATGCATGCATTTGTGTTTCACTTTTAAAATACTTTATCCCCCTCAAAGAATTTTATGTCAACAGTTTTCTTATCATTTTTCTTTTTATTAGATATATGTTATGGCTTCTTAACTCTTTTAATTTTAATCTTTCATTAACTTCTATTACATCTTAATTGGTACCCTAGTGATGTCATGCTAAAACTTAAAAAATCAACATTTCGCTAATTATATTTTATTTTTAAATGGGATTTACACATATCTCTTAGAAAAAAAATCTTCCGATTTATATATCATACATCATATTAACAAACAAACAAGGTGTTAATTTAATTGAATCCTGTACAAGAAAATGTTACACTCACTCTCGTCTAGCCATTTACTCAGCTTTTCTCTGAAACAGTTCTGGTCCTTTTTATTTCTTCTGGTAATTTTTTTATACATTGTTGAACCTTTTGCAACACTGTTTTTTGTGCTTTACTACTTCTGTTACAAGTGGAATGCAAATGTTTTACCTGCTTTGTCTTATAATTATGTACCTTATTATTCTTTTGTACTACTCTAGAGACATATCTTGGTAACAACCTATATACAAAATTCAATACACCCCTAATTATTTCCTTTTCAATATACAGATATCCTAAGTCGTTAGCATTTTACTGGCATTTTCAGTTTGTCTTTTATTTAGAACAGCCCTCAATCCTTAATTAAAGTGTTTTTGCAACTTCATAATTTCCCTTTTGCTTGCCATAATTAATAATGTGGGCAGTATATTATGTGAAGCAGCATAATTGCTTTAAACAATAGCTCTTTACCTGGTTTTGATAACACTTTTATTAATTTTAATATTAAATTTATCTTTTTTGCTAGTTTTTATTTATATTATCTAACCCAATTGATTTTAGTTCTTCATTACAAAAGAATGCTATGCCACTGGTTGTCCCCTAAAATTTTTATTTCCCATCACCATACATTTTGTTTGTGCCACATTCAGACTTAATTGTTTATTTAGCCACTAGTGTAAGCTTGTGACCGTTTTTTGCATATCGCCACTGGTCTAGAATAGTTTCAGTTTTTACGATGAAAGATTATGACAGGTTGATCTGATCTGGCCAAATATAAGCTTGACCTATGTTTCAGGGTGAATAAATTCTCTTGAGCTTGAGGAACTCGGAAAAGCATTAATAGTGGTAGGTACTAAACACAGACAGGAACGATTGCGCTATCGTGTAACTGTTTCAAAGGTCATAGACTCGAAAACTTGCTTAAATACAAATTTGACTTGTATTTGACCCTTAAAGTTCACTCTGCAAAATTTAAAAAAAAAAAAAAAAAAATCCTGTTTGCTTCGAAAGCATCACATTGTTTATTATTGAGACTGGGCCAACACTCATAATGTAACCATTGGTCATAGTATCTGTTATGGACTTAAAACACATTCCATATTATTAAACAGTTGAGCAACTCTAAAGAAATGAATTGCCAGAATACTCAATTCGGTAACAATTTGGTCTGATATCCACTTAAAACAAACTAATAACTCACGTACAGTGAACATGAACAAAGACCATTAAGGAAAGTGGACAGTAAAATATCTAGAAAGCAAATTAACCGTAATGTATTAACTCTGGTCAAGCAACAACATTAATGAAACAAAATCCTCTCGGGTGTCCAGCTGGATGGTATTGTAAAAACACGACGATTCGACAGCTGGTTCTGCTGTCTTCATCAGGTATCTTGTAGCTGTTGCAAGCTGACTGTCACCGGACTTGACTGGCTTGGCCACCCTGGCCCTTCAGCTGGAAGGCCCGCTTGCTCTGATTGGTCGAGAGCACTGGCTTAATTTGCGGCCTGCTGCAACCATCGACTGGTGCCATTTTGCAACTTTCCGGCCCGGATGTGCTGGTGGTCCGAGATGCTAGTAGGTCCACTCTGATTGGCTCTGGCTTAATCTGCTGTGGCGCCCGGCTGATGTCATTTGTTTCGCTCTCATCGGAGATCGGTAATGATTGGTCTCCAGGCTTCACTCAGATAGAGCCCACCGTCCCTATTTATGTTGTTGTCATTTAGCCAGATCAACAACGCCTCGCTTATGACCAAGTCCCAGAAGGAAGAGGCCCTAATCAGCAGTACTGTTTTGTCAAACTTTATCCTGTGTTCTTCGTCGAAGGCATGCTCGCCTATCACAGACTTTCCAGTTGCATCAGCCTTAGTTGTCGTTTGTGTTTGACAAGGCGCTCTTCGATCGTTTCTGATGGTCTGACCAATATACACTTTGCTGCATTCACACGGTATGGAATAAATCCCAGGTGTACTCAAGGCCTAAGTCATCTTTTACCGAACGCAGCTTATCACATATCTTGGTGGGAGGGCCAGAAGACACTTTTTATTCTATACCGCACCAGAAGTCTTCAAATTTTTTCCCGACATGTTCCTGGCATATGGAAGGAAAGCAAGAGTTTTCGGTGGTTCTTCTTGCTCCGACGGTGGTCTTGGTGGCTTCTGAATAAAGGCACACTCTATCGCAAATGGCACCAGTCGTTGGCCGCAGCGGGCTGTGTATTAAGCCAGCGCTCTCGACCAGTCAGAGCGAGCAGGCCTTCCAGCTAAAGGTATAAAGAAGGTTCAATGGGTGGCCAAGCCAGTCGAGATGGTGACAGTCAACTTGCGACAGCTAAAGGATACCTGATGAAGACAGCAGAGCCAGCTGTCGAAACGTCGTGTTTTTAAACCGACTTCAAAAAAAGGAGGAGGTTCTCAATTCGTCTGTTTTTTTTTTTTTTTGTATGTAGGTTCAGCCATATCTTCGACAATTTTGAACCGATTTAAATGAATTTTTTTTAGTGGATAGGGTATACCTCCAAAGTGGTCCCATATGAATATTAATTGAGAACACCACCCCATCAACCCCCTTCAACCCCATAATTTTTATACAAATCCATATTTTTATTCGATCTCGTTGAAACTTTGGACATATATAGCCAAAAATAAAGAGAAAAATACTGTCAACTTTTGGTTTAAAAAAAACTGAACCCCTCTCCCCCTATCCACCCCCTTGATTTTTGCCATTTTTCTTAATTTGTATGTATGTTCAGCGATATCTTCGCCAATTTTGAACCGATTTAAATGAAATTTTTTTAGTGGATAGGGTATACCTCCAAAGTGGTCCATATGAATTTCTTCAGAAACCACCCCTTCTGCCCCCCTCCGCCCCCTAATTTTTATACAAATCCACATTTTTTATTCGATCTCGATGAAACTTTGGACATATATAGCCAAAAATAAAGAGAAAAATACTGTCAACTTTTGGTTTAAAAAATTGAACCCCTCTCCCCCTATCCACCCCCTTAATTTTTGCCAATTTTCTTTATTCAAAGCTACAGTCGACACCATTTAACTGATCTCCATTAAAGTTGGCAATTAATGTAGGGTATACTCCAAAGTGGTCTCATATGAATTTCATTGAGAAACCACCCCTTCTACCCCCCTCCGCCCCCTAATTTTTATACAAATCCACATTTTTTATTCGATCTCGATGAAACTTTGGACATATATAGCCAAAAATAAAGAGAAAAATACTGTCAACTTTTGGTTTAAAAAAATTGAACCCCTCTCCCCCTATCCACCCCCTTAATTTTTGCCAATTTTCTTTATTCAAAGCTACAGTCGACACCATTTAACTGATCACCATTAAAGTTGGCAATTACATGTAGTTTTTCATGGAGAAGGATTCTGACCAAAAAAATCAAAATAAAAAAACCACCCTCTCCCATTTACACCCCTTAATTTTATAGAAACCTACATTTCTTATCTGATTTTTACTGAACTTTGCCCATGTATACTTTAAAACAAAGAGAAAAATCCTGTCAATATTTAGTCTTCCAAAGTTCAACCCCCCCCTTCTCCACCCCTTTAATTATTGTCAATGTTCTTCATAAAAAGCTACACTCAACACCGTTTGACCGATTATCATCAAAGTTGGCATATACATGTAATTTTTCATGGAGTAACTGACCAAAAAATAAATTAAAAAACCACCCCTCTCCCCTTTACACCCCTAATTTTTATACAAACCCACATTTTTTATCAGATTTCGATGAAACTTTGGACATGTATAGTAAAAAATAAAGAGAAAAATACTGTCAACTTTTGGTTTGAAAAACTGAAGCCCTCTCCCCCTATCCACCCCCTAAATTTTTACCAATGTTCTTTATACAATGCTAGTCGACACATTTAACTGGTCTCCATTAAGGTTGGCATATACATGTAATTTTTCATGGAGAAGGTTTCTGACCAAAAAAAATTAAATAAACCACCCCATGTCTCCCTTTACACCCCTTAATTCTATGGAAATCTACATTTCTTATCTGAATTTTATTGAACTTTGCCCATGTATACTTTAAAACAAAGAGAAAAATCCTGTCAATATTTGGTTTGCCAATGCTCAACCCCTTTCCTCCTTCAACCCCATTAACTTTTGTCAATGTTCTTTATAAAAAGCTACAGTCGCAATCGTTTGACCGATTACCATGAAAGTTGATGCTTATATGTATTTTTTTACGAAGAAGGTGTCTGACCAAAAGATCTAAAAACCACCCCCTCTCCCCATTAAACTGCTTAATTTTTATACACAACCTCAGTTTTTATCCAGTTTAGACAGAACTTAGCAAATTTTTACTATAAAACAAAGAAAAAATGATGCCAACTCTTGGTTTGCAAAAAATGAACCCCTCTTTTTCCACCCCCTCGATTTTTGTCAATTTCTTTTTAGAAAGCTACAGTCGACATCATTTGACCGATCTTTATTAAAGTTGGCACATATATATGTAATTTTTTTATGGATAAGATCTCTGACCAAAAAATAAAAACCCCTAGCTCCCCATCCCTTAATATTTATATAAAACCCACATTTTGATTCGAATCGGTGGAACTTCGCATGTGTATACTTTAAAACAAATAGAAAAAGAAAAATACTGTCCACATAACTTTCACAAAAATGCAAACCCTATCCCCCTTTCTACCCCATTAATTACTGTTCTTTATACAAAACTACCGTTTCTTTCTGGTTTTGAAGGAAGTATGCACATGTATACTGCAAAACAAACAGAAATATACTGTCTACATTTGGTTTCGAGAGTCCAAACACCGCTCCTTCCTTTCCATCATTTAATCTACAGTTTCTTTCCGATTCTGAAGGAAATTTGCACACATATACTTTAAAACATACAGAACAATTTTGTTTAAATTAGGTTGCTTAATTGTTTTTTTTTATACATACCTACAGATTTATCTGATATCAATAGAAATTTACACACGTATACTTTAAATCAATCAGAAAAGGCAGTCTACATTTGGTATACAAAAGCTCAATCCCTCTTCCCCTTTACCATCACCCCTTTTAATTTCCAATGTTCTTTACAAAATATCCACAGTTTTAAATTCCGTCAAAATCAATTAAGCTATTTTTAAGTCATGGCTTAATATTTATAAAATAATGTCGTAATGTCTCAACATGTACTTCAGATTTCAACTTTGATCCCAAGCTTTCACCAATTAAAAATCTATATTTTTTGTGTGATGCCGGAGCAAATAGATATATTCCAGAGAGATTTCTGTATGTGGTATGTATTAATGCCCAGATGTTACATGTTTCGGTTATCGAGCAGCAGCTTTAACAGATGTTATGATAAGATCGAAACATAGCCTGACATTCCTTAACAGAACGCCCAATTCACCCCGTTCTGGAAGTGGTTGTGGTATATAAAGACATAATTCTTCTTTGAAAGCAAGTGCTTTGATCTCTGAGCTACCAGGAAGTTCGCAAAATGGGAACTGCTGCGGCATATTTAAAATACTAAACGAAGTATAATACCACTAAAAATTTAAAAATAAAATAATTGTTTAAAAAAACATAAAAACCGCCTTCAAAAAAAGCACTAAAAATTTTAAAATAACTTTATACCTTGCTTAGGAAAAAGTAAATCTAAATAGACAACATTTTACATTACTTTCATTGAAATTTTGACATTAATTAGTTATTTTTGGAGTCGGTGCCAGCGAAAGCAAGAAAAACAAAAAGATAAAAACAATAAGGAATAACAATAATACTTAAAAAATCATGTTACTGCTTACCTACAATTAATGCTAGAAACATGTTTCAACAAAACTGAAACATACAGATGATACGCCGATATTATACTCTGTAAATCGTTTACTTCATGATGCAACCTACCAACTGACACTGTAGCGCCAGAGATATTCCTGGATGACCAATAAGGCCAAGCCACAGATTAAATACTATTAATTTTTCCCTAAGATGTCTCCCACCGTAACACAATCTGCCTCACAACATGCTGTAAAATATTGGGAATTTTTGTTCGTACTACCCGTTTCGCCTCTAACGCCAAAAAAGAAGTTCAGTAATTAGATCTTCGCGATGTGACAGCTGGCACCGACTCCAAAAATAACTAATTAATGTCAAAATTTCAATGAAAGTAATGTAAAATGTTGTCTATTTAGATTTACTTTTTCCTAAGCAAGGTATAAAGTTATTTTAAAATTTTTAGTGCTTTTTTTGAAGGCGGTTTTTATGTTTTTTTAAACAATTATTTTATTACAATACCATCCGGCTGGACACCCGAGAGGATTTTGTTGCATCGATATACCAGGAAAGTCTCCACTCACACAACATTAATAAAAGTTTTAATTAAATTGAAATTTATCCTAAGCTGGAATGACAGTTGTCATTCGTAGTTACAGCAGAGACCATGAGTAATTTAATTTTTTAAAAGGTTTTGTGTTGCTTTCATTAACAACATGTTACTGAAAAGCAGAGCCACGTTTTTTCAGTTGCAAATTTTATCAATATTTTTTTAACTCTGAAACGCTACAGAAAGCAAACTTAATGAATGTATTATGGCAATTAATTTGGTGTTAGTTGCTTATCTATTAAATTGTGGACATAACCTCGAATTTCTTCTAATAATATCTCTTGTCGTGCAAGCGAAGGCTGATATGTGACACTGTTCTCCAGCCAATAGCAATCGAGGTGAGGGGGTGAGTTTAGGAAATTATATAGTAGATATAAATAATATGATACCCAGTTTACTTCCTTCTGGAACTCCGTGTTTCACTTCTCTTTCTCCAGATAGAATCTTATTAAATCTAACTCTCTGATACCTCTTTGTTAAATAACTTTCTAACCCAGTTTAAACCTTACCAGTAGCATTATACATATTTTTTTATTTTTTTTAACAGTAATTCCCTGTTAACAGTTTCAAATGCTTGCCTAAAGTCTAAGAACACTGCTATTACTCCCTCTCCCTTGTCTATTGCCTCTAACCAATTTTCTACAACCAACTGGGATTGCTATGCTGTTCCCTAAATCCTGATTGGTATTCAGTTATCAGATGATTTTCCTTTGTAAAGCTTACTAAAGTCTCATAAGCTATAGTTGCAATAAGTTTTTGCATCTATGACAAATTGTATAAAAATTTATCTGGTAACTAGCTGAGTTAGTCTATCAATCAAACATGACGCTTTGACAGTCACAATCTCTGTCGCCATTGTCAATGGCAGAATTGTAACCGCCAAATTGTCCTGTTTGATCGATGGACTAATTCGGCTAGTTAACCGAGAAAATTTCAGACTTTTTCAGTGTTGAGAAAACCTCCAGTCTTATATAATGACAAATTGTTTATTGGTCTAAGATCTACACATTTCAAACTACCCTTTACTTTATGAACTTGTTCAATAATAGATGTTTATAATTCCTTTGGCAACATTCTTTGTTTTAATGCTTCATTAATAATACTAGTTATTGTACTTCCTGCCAAAGGCCATACTTTTTTTTAATACCTCACTGCTTGCTCCATTGGAAGTCACGATATTTCTTAATTTCCGAACTATAACACCAATTTAACCACCGTTAAAATCCAATTAACCCATCACTACCTTCCCCCCCCCCCCCCCCCCCGGCCATGTTTATACCGTACCATTACTACATTTCCTCATTTTACCATCGCCTGCCAATATATTAAATATATTATCTCAGACATTGCATACCGATATCGATAGTCTACTCCTTAGCCGTCCCCCCCCCCCCCCACCCCAACTACACGGTTAGTCATTAGGTAACATTCGTTGTGCACACACGTTCCGAGCCTAATGGCCCGTTTTTCTATTTG
Organism: Vandiemenella viatica; assembly: GCA_031002005.1. Classification (NCBI taxonomy): domain Eukaryota; kingdom Metazoa; phylum Arthropoda; class Insecta; order Orthoptera; family Morabidae; genus Vandiemenella; species Vandiemenella viatica. Next base: position 295,783,892 of record JARYHS010008074.1, read on the forward strand.
TGAACAAGGCAGATGCCAAAAATATTGTGTAGTTGTTTGTCAGCATTAGTGTTCCCTTCCATCGCATCCGTCCACTTTGGTGGGTTAATTTCCCTTTCTTTTCTTATTTATATCGCCTAGAAGCCGCTTCCATTTTCCTTAGTTGCATCAATTTTTTCCTCCGTCACTTTACGAAATTTGCTAAGGTGATTATCAATCTTGGGTGTCATTAGATACTCATCTGTTTTGGGAGTATTTTTATTAACTCCTCAATACTTTCAATATATAAATCATTTAATCTATTTGGTATTTATTTTGAATTAAATATATAATCCTTGCAAATATTGCATATTTTAATGTACTTTCCTTGGTTTTATACAACGTTTGTAAGTGTTTGCATAATTTTGTGAGTTCATTCTTATATCTTATATCTTCCTCTTGAAACTGTTTACCTCCATAGCTTTACAAAATTATTTATATATTGTTTACACTCCTTCCATGCCTTATCTCTATCTATCATTGCTCCTTCAATTTATTTTAATAAGAGGCACTTTTTATAAGCTTTGTTGATTTTCTTTGAAAACCAAGTACACGGTAAATTCCTCACCAATAATTCTGGCTTTCTAGGTCCTTAAATACTCTGGATTATATTCTTTTTTAATTCAATATATTTTTCCCCTACATCTATATTATCACAACTTTTGCTGTGGCCTATTTTATCTCTCATTAGCTTTACCTGGCATGCAATGTCTCTTTTTCTTTCTTAAGTAGATACATACATACAGACACATTAACATGGTCAGGTCATTGGTTGAATACGGCAGTGTGGTATGGGACCCACATTTGGAGTATCAAATACAGGAGTTGGAGGGGGTGCAAAAAAGGGCTGCTAAATTTGTTTCTGGAAATTACCGCAGAACGCAATTAGTAACAGATATGGTAAAGAGCAAGAATGGGATTCATTGGAAGACAGGAGGAGGGTGAAGAGGGTCATGGAACTGTACAAGGTGTTTATTGGTGATGAGACATGGAAAGATATTGGTGTAAGAATGAAAGTAATACATGTATGGGAAAAGATTACCATGACCCACAAGCTGGCACTCTATTTCAGGCACAGTGGTATAGGAAGATTTTTTGATTTTTTTTTTTCGGTAAGGGTGTCAAGGATTGGTATAAGTTACCAAGTGAAATGATGAATAATTTAACAATAACGTTGAAAGAATTTAAAGTTGAAATTTGTAGAGGGGCAAATGTAGGACGGTGCAGGAAAGAGTGAAAAGATGCTTGTGTAGGGAAATTGCCACTGGAGTGTGCGCCCCATTGCAATTAAATTAAATACATTACTACAATTTTCATTTTTGTGATCATATGGATAGCATTTAAATGATCTAAATAATCCTAAATATTCTACAACCTGACACCTCTGCCAATTTAACTTTATTCTGAGTCATTAGTCTACTAAATGTTTGTGCATCCAATGCTGCTACAACCATGTAAGTATTTTTTACCTTTTTATTCACCTCGACCTCAATTCTTGATTCTTCGATAATTGTTTCCAAGTTTTGATTCCCTATGCATCTTAACAGTTCTTCCTCCATCATCGCTTCAACTCCTAAAATTCTAATCCTAGGATCTCTATGTTCTGTTATCTTTGACATAGTCACTTCCAACTGTATTCTTCGCCTGTCCATCCATCTACTTCATTTGTTAATGCTACTACAGGTTATAACGATGCCTCCGTTTCTAATTTTTTTCACATTTTCAATTCCTATTTTCAGATCAGTTGGATTTAACTTCTCCTTATAGATGTTTTTTTGTAGCCTCACTGTCTGGATTTAGTTTCTTTGGCTGTACTATACTCTGTTTGCTTCAATTGGTCATCATATGTACCATTTTTTGTTGTTTCATTTGCGCCATTATTCTGTATCATCTCAGCAATTTTATTCATAATAAGTTTTTCCACTGTAGTCTTCATTGTATCCATCATTTCATTTACTGTCTTCTTCACAATATTATTAATCATCTGGACATATCGCTTATTTTCTGCAACAATGACATAACTCAAAAAATGAGCTGTCTTGAGTTATAATCTTAGGATGGACCATTTTCGCAAATACTACAACTGATACTATACATTTTCCCTTCTTTTATACTGTTTTCTTTCAATAAAACTTGCAGATCAGTTATTTTCTAGTGAATGCATAAAGTTGTTTCACATGAGGCATTTTAATTGGTCCTTCTATAAAATTGACATTTTTCAATTATGTCACTGTTGCAGTAAATGAGCGATGTTGTGAGCTACAAGTTACACTCATCCACTTAAGTTGAATTTTTTATTATTACTAGCTGATACCCACGACTTCATTCGTGTTTGTAAAGAATTTGTATTGACAATTACCGACATCTAACAACCATAGTGCATGATGGGAGATGCGATGCTATTACCACACACAAATGCCAGTCATCTGCATTATGTAGTTCAGGCAGCAAAGTAAAATTTACGGACACACATGTCTTTGGATGAAATACGAAAATATCCTTGATCTACCACTTTCAACCACCATTTCTCCCACACTCCCACAGTTACCGAAATTCGGCCAACGTTGTGATCGAAAGGTGACTCTGTGCTACTAACACACACAAACACCAGTGATCTGCGATAGATAGTTTTCACTGAAAAGTGATACACCATGACACATGAGTCTTTGGCAGAAATATGAAATAGCCACAGGTCGACCACTTTTAACCCCCATATCTCCCACACCCCCATAGCTACCGACACCTAACAACCATAGTGCACGACAGGAGATACGATTCTACTACCACACACAAACACCAATGGTCTATGCTATGTAGTTGTGGCAGAAAAGTGACATATGCGGAGACACATGTCTTTCACCGAACCACGAAAATATCCATGATCGGCCAATTTCAACCACCATATCTCCCACACTACCACAGTTACTGAAATTTGGCCGATGTTGTGATCGAAAGGTGAGTCTGTGTTACTACCACACACAAATGCCAGTGATCTGCGATAGACAGTTTTCGCTGAAAAGTCATACACCATGACACATGCGTCTTTGGCAGAAATATGAAATTGCCGCAGGTCGACCACTTTCAACCCCCATATCTCCCACACCCCCATAGCTACTGACATCTAACAAGCGCAGTGCACGTCAGGAGACACGATTCTACTACCACACACAAACACCAATGGTCTATGCTATGTAGTTGTGGCAGGAAAGAGAAGTATAATAAGACACAAATTTTTGGTTGAAATATGAAAACGCCCTGCATTGGCCAACTTTAATCATCACACTCCCACATCCCCATAGCTATCGACATTCGGCCAACGTTGTGCGTGACAGGAAACTCCATGCTATTTCCACACACAAAGACCAGTGATCTGTGCTTGGTGGTGGTGGCTGAAAAGTGAAATATATGAAAACACACGTCTATTTTTATATATATAAGATGATTATTATTATTTTATCAATGTCATTTCTGCAGTTGATAGGCTTTAACATTTAGGATGAAACCAACCTCCAACCTTTACAGACTCCAACACACCAACCCAGCCATCACCATCCATTACTTTCTTCTCATACCTTCCACATTTAATGTCTGCCATCTTGTCACTTTAATGTTAAGATTGTCACTTACTTTATGATTTCAGATTGCTGTCTATTTCAATTTCACTTTCACTGCCTAAGGAAAATTTACTCATGATTCAGCATCATTAATAGTCTATCTATTGTTTTATAATGAGCGTAAAAAATGAACTTGACAAAGGAACACAATTGCTTACTTCTGAGTGTCAAAGTATGCACGCCATGTGTTCACTGAACACGACTTAGAATTTCAGATTTTCCGTATTACCATTGCATAATTTGTGTTACATTCATTACAATATGTTCTCTGGTCACAAAGTTTTTTAGCACACTTTTACTCCACTATTGTTTATATGATTTAAAATATAGCTGACCAAACTTTGTTGCTACCACTACCCAATAATAATATACAAATAGCTCATACACAGTAGCTCATTTTCTTTTCACAAATTCTTCTTTCTTATTTTAATTTCCACTGGAGATGTCAGTATAGTGTAGGCTTTTGATGAAGAAATTTTGTAACAAAGTCTCAGAAACCAAATATTACCTTTTTCCCATAAATTTCAAACTTTCCACTAAATCATTACTATATTCTTGTTCTCTGAATTTTTCTCTATTTTTTAAAACTAATTTTGTCCTCTTAACTATTTTATTTATAAAATTCTTTATCTTACTAAAAAAAAAATAGAATTTGCGTATAGACTCAAATTTTGTTTGGAATGTGTCTCCGTTTGCTGACAACATAATAGGAGTGTTAATTTTGAATTAGCTCTTTTAAATAACTGATTTTTTTCCGATTCTAAGCTTTTTCCTTTGTTGGCACCATCCAACCACATGGTGAAATACACTTCAAAATTGTTATATCTCCCTTACTAAAATTTTTACACTTTGGGGACCAAACATCAAAATGTTTGCCTTTAAGAGCACTCACTACTTGTGGAAATGAATGCAACAGAATCTATTCATATTAAAATTTTGACCTTAAAATTTTTCTTTAGGATATCAGTTTATTTTTTCGTTAAAAGCTGCTTTATTATTAAAATTCAGTTAGTATAATTTACTTGTTATATTACATGCTTTGAATTATCCCTCTTTTACAGATTTTAAGCAACTTACTGAACTATAACAATCTCATGTGTCATTCAGAGACATGTGAATACCTTGTATATACCACACCATAATATTTGCTGCAACAGTGACATAACTAAAAAAATGTTAATTTTACAGGAGGACCAATTCAAATGTTCATGCGTATTAACTTTATGCAGTCACTAGAAAGTAACTTATCTGCATGTTTTATTGAAGACACAATATCAAAGAAGGGATAATGTATAGAATCACTTGTAGTATCCTAAAATTATAACTCAAAACAGCTCGTTTTTTAGTCATGTTGTTGTTGCAGCAAATGAGTGATATGCTTCATCTTCTGTTTTCATAAGTGCAGGAGATAGTTTGAAACATTGTTTGTGTTTCCTTCAACTTCGGTAACTGATTGTTCAGTTTTGTCTTTCTTTTCCATACTAACGATAAATGTAATATTCATATTAATATTTAGAGAATAATTTCTAATACTAGCAGCCTGGTAGCTCAATGTTTTATGTGTTTACTTTCAAAAGTTTGAGATTCAGTCCCAAGTTCAAATCCTGGTAGGGTCAGCAATTTATAAGAGTTGTAGATGATCCTATGAGCTACGCCAGGATGTACCCTGTTTCAGATTCCATTTGGATTCCATGTGAAACTGTAGGTCTCGGAAGAAAGGAACGGGCCATCCTACATCTGACACAATAATTTAGAATAGTAAGAATCCACTTTATTTGTGCAATAAGAGTTAAAACTGTGATTTTTTAAATGAAATAAAAACGTAAAAAATACAGTCATTTGTCACATGTAGCCAAACACCAATTAGATGATGTCACACCTTTTGCTCCTGTGCATTTGGCATCCAAGCATTGTTTTCTTCAGGTTTAAAGTTATTCGTTTGTTTAGTATTTCTCACTGAGTTCTTGTTGTAACTATACTGATTTCTTCTAATTCATTTAGACATTAAATTCCCATCTTTGATTTTTGGCCAAATGGGTTTTGTAGATGCTGTAGATGCTGTTTCTTCTGTCTGGTTGGCACTCAAATTCATTATCATGAAAATTGACCTCAAAGCTCTGCCTTGTATTTATATTTTGGTAATGTAGCAATAATACTTAACTGACACATTAGTTTCCTTGTTAGTGTGGCAGACTGGTAAGCAGTAAACTCGAGCCATGTGATTCGGAACTTCATATTGATATTTTTTTTCTTCTATTTTTGATACATTTTATTCCATGCAAGTAGTCATCAGCATATTATTTGAATTTGAATTACTATTGCCTTATGTCACCAAATTTTTCCACTTGATGAGTGTTTTCATTATTGCATTTCAGAGGTAACAAGACAGAAGGAGAATGATGCATGTTTTCTGTACTTTCTTATTTAAATATTTTAACCATTGTATAAATACCTGCAAGGGAAAATTTCATTAAAAATTCAGAAGAAAATTAGGTAGAAATTTGCTTCAAGAATGTAATAAAATCTGTTTCATAGTTTACCACCTTCTTTCCTGGTGTTTTCTCCTCCTTACTTTCCCTTCCCAGAACTGTTAAGAATTATTCTTCGTTCACTTCCAACTGTTTATATAATATAAATTAGATTTATCTTCAACCAGAGAATTTCAAAACAACTCGTGCACATGCGACTATAGCACCCAACAGTCCAAACATGTAGTGACATAAAGCATTAAAAACTAAAATACAAATAATAAGCTGCCACTATTTATATGAAAAAAACTTTTCATGCGAAAATAAGTTGCATGAAGATTCGATTCCAGTCACACATTAAAATAAATTGAAATTTTTGTAGATAAATATGGTGGGTGCCATCGAAGGATTGCAGTCCCACAGTGTTTCAATCCCGCAAGATTTTTGTGGGATTTGCGCCAATCCCACAGGATTGACGCTAACAGTTTTTCAATGCATATTTTTAAAACACTAGGCGACCCGTGCGAAAATTTCGCGAATAAAATACGACGAATAGTGAGGTTGAATGTTTGTAATATAATGAATAGTAGAACCGTAGTTTTGTAGCAAATGTTTTTTTTTAGTCTAATAGCTACACAGCAAAATACTCACAACATATTATGAAACAGTTAGGAAAATTTAAAACACACTTTATTTATGACAAAGTGTTACTGACCTTGGAAGAATAAAACCAACCTTAACAAACTGCACACAACATATCAACATCTCTGTGATATTTGTTGCTGAGCGAATTACATTGGAATTGTATAGCAAAACAACAGTGTTTCCGTAAAAGAAAAAAATATATACGAAAAACTACTTATTGAATAAAAAAAAAGTTTATTGACTTCTCTGTGATATCCGCTGCTGAAATCTGGGGACTTGGCTCTGAACAGTCCTCATACGCGCTACCACTTTTAGCACCAAATTCTGGACATTTTTTTCTTAATTTATGATTTTACCTAGCTAGAGACCTTAATTTTTAAACTGATATGTCATTTATCGATTTCAGCTAGGTATCGAAGAAGATAAATGGCATATAATATAAAAAAATTAAAAAATCAACACGTTCTATAACTAATTTTGATACTTTTGCCCTTTAAGGGTCGAATTACAAAAAATTTCTTTTATAAAATATGGTAGGACCAAAGCAGCCACCTTGGTCTTTAAAATGATACCTTATTTATCGATTTCGGTTAGTTATCAAGCAAGGTAAACAAAAAAGTTTTGAGAAATGATGTTATTTTACCCCTTAAGGGTGTAATTTGGAGAAAGTTTTTTCTTAAAATATGATGTGACGATAGTGGATAATTTAATATTTAAATCGATACGTCATTTATTGATTTCGATTAGGTAACATGGGAAATAAATAGCTCATGACAGAAAAATGCAGTGTAAAAACATTAATACTTTTGCCCTTTAAGGTTAGAATTTTTAAAAATTTCTTTATTAAAATGTGGTAACGGAACCGAAGACATTACGAAGACCTTAATCTTTAAATGATACATCATTTATCAATTTTGTTTAATTGTCAACGGAGGTAAATAACTTGAGACACAAAAAAAAACGCATTTTAGAAATACTGATATTTATGCCCTTTAAGGGTCGAATAACGAAAAATTCTTTCTTAAAATATAATTTGACTATGGCGGAGACCTTAATCTTTACTATGATACCTCATTTATCTATATCGGTTATATATCATGGGAGATAAATGGCTCGTGACACAAAAATGCATTATAGAAAAATTTATACTTTTCCCTTTAAAGGTTGAATTTCAAAAAAATTCTGTCTTAAAATATTATGTCACAAAGTTGAGACATTACTCCTCATAATCCTACTTCATTTATCGATTTTGGTTAGATATCCAGGGAGATAAATGGCTCGAGATACAAAAAACGAATTTTAGAAAAATCGCCATTTTTGCCCTTTAAGGGTCGAAAAACGAAAAATTCCTTTATTAGAATATAATGTTACCACGGCGGAGACCTTAGTCTTTAATATGATATCTCATTTATCTATATCGGTTAGATATTACGGGAGATAAATCACTCGTGACACAAAAATGCGTTATTGAACAATTTATACTTTTTCCCTTTAAGGGTTGAATTCCAAAAACATTCTTTCTTAATATATCATGTCACAAAGCTGAGACATTACTCCTCAAAATCCTTCTTCATTTATCGATTTTGGTTTAGATATCAAGGGAGATAAATGGCTCGAGATACAAAAAACGAATTTAGAAAAATCGATATTTTTGCCCTTTATGGGTCTAAAAAACGAAATATTCTTTTCTTGAAATATAATGTACCACGGCGGAAACCTTATTAGTTAATATGATACCTCATCTATCTAAGTCGGTTAGATATTAAGGGAGATAAATCGCTCGTGACACAAAAATACGTTATTGAAAAATTTAAACTTTTTCCCTTTATGGGTTGAATTCCAAAACATGCTTTCTTAAAATATTATGTCACAAAGCTGAGACATTACTCCTCATAATCCTACATCATTTATCGATTTTGGTTAGATATCCAGGGAGATAAATGACTCGAGATACAAAAAACGAATTTTAGAAAAATCGCCATTTTTGCCCTTTAAGGGTCGAAAAACGAAAAATTCTTTTCTTGAAATATAATGTTACCACGGCGGAAACCGTATTCGTTAATATGATACCTCATTTATCTATATCGGTTACATATTAAGGGAGATAAATCGCTTGTGACACAAAAATACGTTATTGAAAAATTTAAACTTTTTCCCTGTAAGGGTTGAATTCCAAAAACATTCTTTCTTAAAATATTATGTCACAAAGCTGAGACATTACTCCTCATAATCCTACTTCATTTATCGATTTTGGTTAGATATCCAGGGAGATAAATGGTCTCGAGATACAAAAAACGAATTTTAGAAAAATCGCCATTTTTTGCCCTTTAAGGGTCGAAAAACGAAAAATTCTTTTCTTGAAATATAATGTTACCATGCCGGAGACCTTGATCTTTAATATGATTCCTCATTTATCTATATTGGTTAGATATTACGGGAGATAAATCGCTCGTGACACAATTACGCATTGCAAAAATATTGATACTTTTGCCCTTTAAGGGTCGAATTATGAAATATATCTGTCTTAATATATGACGTCACTAAAGCGGAGATCTTAATCTTTAAAATGATACTATATTAAACTATTTCATATACGTATCCAGGGAGATAAATGACTCGTAACACAGAAAACAGCATTTTAGAAAGATTGACATTTTTGCCCTTTAAGGGTCGAATACCGAAAGCTTCATTTCTTAAAATATGATGTGACCAAAGTGGAGACCATAAGCTTTAAAATGACACCTCATTCATTGATTTCGGTTAAGTATGAAAGAAGATACAGGCTTGTGACAAAAAAATACCTTATAGAAATAATATATATGATAGTTGTTTAAAGTGTTAACAAATTAAATAATAAATTTATGTTAACTAAATTGATAAATAAGTGTTAATGTTAATTTTGTTATCAATATTTTAATTGTCAAAATGACATTAATATTTTTTAGCCTGTTTTAAGCGTATTTTGAGCTTTACATTTTTTTTAAATCTAAACCAATTTTTAAGCAAATAATAAAAAATGCAAAATATGCAGTCTTAGGTTATATTATGTACCTTACAATAAATCACATCAGTTTGAAAACATGATATGCATAGTGGCCAAGTCACCAGTTTTTTTATTCTAAATAAACAATCTAGAACACTGAGAGGAAGCATTCTATTTCACAAAGTGAAGTGAATATACTCTCAGAACAAGATCTCATAACTTTTTGCCATTGCAAAGGCATGAGACAGTCTATTTTTACAAGATTTGTTTTTATGGATCCATCATTATGACTCCTGATTTTTTGATTGATCTTATAGTTGATTCATTGTTATTAGAAGAAACTACTCACCATGGTTTAAACTGTCAAGTATTTCAGTTTTACTTTAAGTGGTATAACTACTTTTTTTGAGTGGAAACTAATTTTTTTATGTAAGAAAGGAGACTTCCTCGGTGTGTATAATTGCAATAAAGTCGTCACAGGTGTATCGCCAGATTGTGTTGTAAAAACACGAAATTTCACATGTGAGGAAAACAGTGCAGGCTGCCATCGAAGTATGGTGTTTTTACAACGCAGTTCAGCAATACACCTGCATTGATGTTGTTAGGCCTATAATTGCGGATGTTCTCGCAGAGCCTGTCCTCTTTTGTGTGCCCTGTCTCTCCTATGTACACCCGACCACAGGTGCATGGAATCTCATAGACCCCGGCAACCTGTAGTGGAGGCAGCCTGTCCTTAACCTAGATGAGCTGGTTACTGACCTTGCTGTGCGCTTTGTAGACAGGTTTTATGTCAACTTTCTTAATAGCTTTCCGATTCTGTCTGTAACAACACTTATGTAGGATAAAACAACTACTTTGCGTTCCTCAGAGTTGGCTTGATTAGATGCTGAATTGGCGTCTCTCCCTGTCGTGGCAGCATGCAGTGCCCATCTAATACAATGATTGTGGTAGCCATTGGACCTGAATGTGTGTTGCAGTGCCTCCAACTCCGTCATCAAACTATTTGCATCACACACTTTCGTCTCTCTTTACACAAGGTCATGAGGACGCCTCTTTTTGTTGCTGGATGGTGGTGCGACGCAGCATGTAAATATCTGTTTGTATGTGTCGGCTTCCGATAAACTGAGAGTCCAAGGTTCCCGTCGTCACGTTTGGTTATTAGCACATCTAAAAATGACAGCTGTCCTTGTTCCTCCATTTCCACAGTGAAATTAATTTTAGGATGTGCTTTATTTATATGATCCAGGAATTTGTCAAGGGAACTTCATCCATGGGGACACACAACGAAGGTATTGTCAACATAACGTAACCACAGATACGGTTTGAGGGCCATGTTGTCCAACATTTCCATCTCCAGCACCTCCATAAAGATGTTCGGCGAAAGCGGTGAGCCCATGGACGCTCCTTCCACTTTGGTGTAAAATTTCCACCATATTGGCAGAACGTTGATTTGAGACAAAACTCGGCCAAGTCCGCCCATTCTTCTGAGATTTTAAGAGCTGATAGCATTGTGCATATTATTGTCACTGCTTTCTCCACAGATACGTTGGTGTAGAGTGGCACAACATCAAAGCCCACTAGGATGTCAGTTTCTTTAATTTTGAGTGATGAAATGATTTCAACGAAGTGTGAGCTATTTCTGACAGTCGAAGTGATTCCTTCTGACAAGGGTTTTAGTTTGTCAGCAATGTAGCGGGCTAGTGGATGAGTCAGAGAGTTAATTGCGCTGACAATAGGCCGTAAAGGAACTTCTGGTTTATGTATTTTTGGCAAGCCATAGAACTGAGGAGAAGACATGTTGTTTCTCTTCAGTCTAGCCTTGATTTCTTGTTCGATTTCTGAAGAGTTATAGACAAGAGATGCTACTTTAGACCTCAGTTTACGTAGAGGGTTCCTATCTAGCGGGGTCTTGTCGTCTAAAAGGCTCACAACCTTATTGTGGTAGTCTTCCTATTTCATCAGTACTGTTGCGTTTCCCTTATCTGCTGGGAGTATCACAATATTGTCGCCCTTGCGTAATCTGTTTAATGCTAGTTTTTCCTCTCAAGGTAGATTACTGCGAGGGAATTTAGCATGACTGAGGATTTGCGCTGTTTCGCATTGAATTTGGTCTGCCAGTTCCGTGTTTAAATTCCCAACGGCACTTTCTACCCCTGCGACGATGTCCAACGTCGGTACTGGAGCGGAGTTTAGTCCTTTAGGTAGTACAGTGTTAGTAGCAGCATCCAGTTAAGTTTATAACCATGTTCTTTGTCTCCGTCTTTGTTGTTTCCAAGTGTTGTAGAATTTTCAGCTTTTCGAACTTGCGTAAATGTCTTGTCTTGGCTTTGTCCTGGATATACACTGCGGATTCTGCTGTGGCTGTGTCGAGAGTCGTCCAATCGGCGTAGGGCAGAAAGCTGGTGAGTTCTAGGTGGAAATGGAATATTGTGCCTTCGATATGAGCCAGCTCACTTCTAGTCTGATGTATCCTTTCTCTCAGCAACGCAAAACCCGTGTTACGCAGAATTCTAAGGGCGGTTTCTTGTGTTGAGGTGGTGGCGAATTCTGAGGAAGAGCGGTAGCACGCCTTCGTCTCTGCATCAAAGTAAAAAAGATAGTTGACAAAGTTTCCGATCCTGTGTCTCAATTCCCATGTACGATAATATATCTTCTCCCCCCCCCCCCCCCCATTGAGTCAAATGTAATCATAGGCTTCTGCAGCCAGAGTCAGTTGATTCTTGGCTGTCTGGGTGGCGCTGCCCGGACAGCCAAGAATCAACTAACTCTGGTCGTGGAAGTCTAGATTAGTCATACGACAATTTGATAATATTGGTTGTGTAACTGTTTCACATGAGATAAATTACATCAATGGGAACTGTAATGCTGCAGTGCCATCACCATTGCACATGTGACTGTTAAAGTTCCAAATTACTTAATTTCTGTGATTCATTATTACAAAACCTTCTTATGCCCTATTAAATTATTCTACCCCTGCAAGGCAATACCATTACTGCACTTGCTAAACAATTTTCTGGTATCGATTTTGTTGTTCTCCAGCTAGGTATAGAAGGAAGGAAACCCCAGCTGGGAATCTCCCTGCAGCCTGATCTTCAGTTTATCAGATCATCCAGCTCTTAAAATGTTGATGGAGAAAGCCATATTAGACCATACAGTCACACTATATCAGATATTCGTTTGCTACATATGCAGGTTGGCAGAGTAGACATATTTGCATGTGCAGTACATCAGATAATTTTTTAACTGTTTCACCCGTGACACAGTCTAAACCAATCAGTGATGAGTGTTTCATGAACTGTGTTTCATGTGCGTGGCTTAAATCTGGTGTTCTTTTCTTATCTATAAAATGTGCGAACTTTGTTCTGTAAACTTGTTTTTCATTGAAGAAACTGCAAGTGTCAGATAGAACTTGGTATTTTATAATACATCTTTCGGTTTATGGTCAGCATCAGAATTCTGAAGGAGTAAATAAACCATTTAAAACTGTCACAATCTTTATTCATGTTCATACCTGACCTCTTCAGCTCCTTTTTATCCCTGCTCTCTCTTGCCGTCTGAGATAGACCAGTATAAACCATTTGGTCCTGTGTTACTAATAAAAATAGTAATCACAGTTTGAAAAAAAAAAAACCAATAGTGAACTCTAAATTAAACTATATAAATCCAATCTTAAGGTAGTCTACAATATCTCTTAATTGGAGCATATATATATATATAACAAAAAGTGATTCACACAACAAACTCTATTAATCATGTGACCCGTATACATGTCATACAGTAAGTTTAATGTAGGCACCAATGCCAATATCTATTGTATGAATGAAGCAAAATTTCTGTTAACCCGTGTAGATGAAGCAAGTGAATAGAGATACTGCTGAATAAGAAAATAATAATCTGGAGAGGGGGGTAAACAATAAGAGGTCAGGTCTTCAAAGTAATAAATACATTCATTTTTAAAATAATAAAAATTGTAGTTTAAAAAACTAAAAACACGCTTTCGTAGTAATGTGAACTAAAAGGTTAAAAATAATCTTTAAATATAAAGATTTTGTTTAACAGTGATGGGACGTCCCACAATACAGGATAAATTAATTTTTTTGAATAAGCTTAAAGAATAAAGTCACTGATTACAAAATTAACATTAATGTAAAAAAGCATGGGGTGCTATATAAGTTGTCTTATATTTTTTTGTCGTTCGCTGTTTGTAAAGATAGATTCATTGTCAAAAGTTGTGTAGAGATCACCCCACGCTTTTTTTTACATTAAAGTTAATTTTGTAATCAGTGACTTTATTCTTTAAGCTTATTCAAAAAAAATAATTTATCCTGTATTGTGGGACGTCCCATCACTGTTAAACAAAATCTTCATATTTAAAGATTATTTTTAACCTTTTAGTTCACATTACTACGAAAGCGTGTTTTTAGTTTTTTAAACTACAATTTTATTTTTAACTTTTTAGTTCAAATAGTTTCAAAAGTATGTTTCCTACTGTTGGCTTTTCTTCGCCAATCTCTCTTTATCTTTGTGTTGTAGTTTCATTTTTAATTATTACTTCCACTAGTTAAATACAATTAAATGGCAGCTCAGCCAGAGGTCCAATAGCAGGGTAAATGTGGAAGACTACTTTTCTATAATAGTACGAAGTAATGTTTCGAATACTCACTATTCAACATCACGTTAAGTGACTGCAGACAGAGAAACCTTTCTGGATAGGAGACAGTGGAAGACGATCGTCGTCAGCAACCAACGCTCGTAAATCACACCCGGGAAACTGGAGATGGTCAAAGTAACGAGAATAGCAGGACGTTGCTAAGAGACTGCTGTATTGTTAACGGTTCTTAAAACGTGTGCAAATTTTTTCTGTTTTTACGGTCAAAGTAATGATAATATCAAGATATAGCTATGAAATTATTGTATTGTAATCAGTTATCAATACATCAGCAAAATTTCAAACAATTCAGACATCTGGAATTGGGTTAAAATTAAATTGCAAAATTTCACGACATTCAACCATTTTTCTTTTGTTACTGTCAAAGTAATGAGAATAGCAGGATATAGCTATGAAATTCTTGTATTGTCACCGGTTCTTAATATGTGTGCCAAATTTCAACCAGCTCGGACATCTAGAAGTGGGTCAAAATGGAGTTGTAAAATTCCGTTACATTCATACATACATACATACAAGTCAAGCTAATATAAAGCGTGTAATAAAAAAGGTAACAAATCAGATGTAAACAACTATAGAGGAATCTCCCTCCTACCAGTCACATACAAAATTCTTTCAGCCTGAAGAGAGCACAAGAGCAGTTATAACCTAAATTAGCAGAATATCAAGTAGGATTCAGACCAAACAAGTTGTGCCCTGAACAAATTTTCAACCTCAAAACTATAATCAAAATGCGAGCCCTCAGAAAAAAAACCCTAGTATGCACATCTGTGGATTTCAAAAAGGCATACAACTCAATAGACAGGCCTTCACTATTCCAAATTTTAGAAGAAATGGGACTAGATCCAAAAACACGAGACCTCATAAAACAAACACTAATTGGCACTAAATCTAAAGTAAAATTCATGGGAGAAATTTCAGAACCCTTTGACATTCAAACAGGTGTGAGACAAGGCGATAGGCTCTCTCCTCATCTGTTCAATGTCGTTCTAGACAAGGTTATGGAAGAATGGGAGAAAGAACTCAAGAAATGTATGTGTTGGAAACCAATTCCACTTGGCTTTCTCAAAAACAACCTCTATATACTATACCTCGCTTTTGCAGATGATTTGGTGATACTAGCAGAAGATGAAGAGACTGCCATCAAACAGCTTGAGACACTCAAAGAATGTACAGAAAAAGTAGGATTACAAATCTCATTTGAGAAAACTGAATTCATATGTTCAAAGACAGAAATAGCAAGTTTGAGAACAAAATACATTAAAATCAACAGGATCCCATACTTTAAATACCTCGGAGAATTCATCGAACCGACAGGCCTTGAGAAAATCTCACAGCAAAACCGCCTCCAAAAAGTAAAAACAAAGCATTACGGTTAGTCCAAAATCTCTACAACAAAAAAATCTGTCAAGACAGACAAAAATTTGGCATTACAACACAGTCAAAAACCAACAGTCCTCTATGCAAGTGAAACATTAACACTTATCAGAAAACATGACCATGAAGAAATTAAAAAAGTAGAGAGAAAAATCATTAGAAAAATTCTAGGAGCAAGACTCACTAAAGATGGTTACAGACTAAAATCAATCAAAATAACAGAAAAGTTATCAAACATCAAAATTGACATCAATAAAAGGTGATTGAAATTCTTTGGTCACCTTAAGAGATTACCAGAAAATTGATTGACAAAAAAGATACTAGATTATGTAAGTTCACTTAAAAATCCAACACCTTCGCTGAATGGAATTTGAAAGGATCTTAAAAGTGCAGGCATAGGAGCAATAGACATCTTAGAAAGAGACACCTTCAGACACAAAGTAGACAAATGGGAAGTTATAACTGAGCAACCAAAACAAAAACAATACAAACCAAAGTGGTTGGAAGAACACAAACAAGCTTTCTCGGAAAGAATGAAAGCCTATTGGAACAATAAGAAGAACTTGAAGAAAGCTTGATTCGGTCATTTGCTTACTGTCTTCCATTTATTGGGAGAATTCGCCAATAATAATAATAATTATTATTATTATTATACACAAATATAGAGACAAGTAAACTAACCACTTATCACAGTAATAATCAGGAGGGCTACATAGTCTCAGAATGCGATATGAACATAAATTCAAAATATTTTGGTTTGAATGATGTGGCCTGCATTAGGACCTGAATGTCAGAGGCATAAGGAAGCTTTAGCTGTTGAGATCAGTGGTGCCAAATGCTTGAAAGAGTTATTCCTGTGATAGTGGATTTAAGCTGTGGCCTTATATATGATGTCTGAATGAAATTAAACACTCTGCTAATCAAAATTTATCGAAATCAGATCTTCTAACTGACATTCTAGTATATACTGATGAAGAAAATTCCATATCATTGAATCAAAGTCTACAGACCACTATTTTCCTTTTAAAATCTTAGAGGAATATTCAGTAAAGTTGATGAAATTACCTTGTGCCTGAAAGTGATTCAAAATTCCAGAAATTTTTATGTAGATAATTTACGTTTCTTTGAACGTCGTTTGTCTGAGGAATAACTCGATTGTCCATCCCAAAGTATAAATTATGATTTCATTGCTGTAGATGTAATACAGAAAAAAGGGGAGTTGCCATTTTTGCTAGTAACAATATTCAGAGTAGCAGAACAACACTTTGAATACTGTGTTCCAAAACTGGAATATAGTAAAAAAAAAAAAAAAGCTTATAATTATAGCAACCTGAAATTTCAATCTGTTTTTATCACAGATTTGATTTTTTGCTGTTACATTTTAAAATAACAAACAAATAGTATATGGAGATTTCAGTGTTGAATTTCTCAGTCATAGCAGTGAGAGACAAAATATGAAAGATTTGCTGCTGTCTTTTAACTTAATGGCATTTGTAAATTTCCTTACAATAATACAAAATAATACCAGGACTACAGTTGATAATCTTTCATGAATAACTCTCAGTGCAGTAATTACGGCATAATTCCAATAATAAATGGTATATTGTATCATGATGCCCAGCTGTTTTGCACCAAGTACAGAAGCACTGTAATGCAGAAAAAAAGCTGATCATACGAAACAAATATTAGTGAAAACAATATGAAATATTTAATAGATTTCATAAATAGTGAACATTAGTCAGAACTGTACACTATGCAAAGTCTTAATGCAAAATTTAATTCCTTTTTAAATATATTTCTTACTACAGATTTTAGCGGGCCTGAAGGATTCCCATCAACCATTGGCTTCTTTGAGTTGAAATTAACTTTTTTGAATTTATAAATCATGGGTGCGAAGTAATGTTTGGACCCAGGAAGTAACCAGTTCAATGTCCAGTCAGCCATGTAGATTTCAGTTGCTGTATTACTCTGATACAGTTCACTGTCTTTTTGACCAACCTAAGCACATGATGAAATTTTAAAATCTGTTGCATCAAATCACTTAGCATTTCATCAGTCCATTTAGCAACAGCATATTTAGTTAAGGAAATATCTTTGATTTCTCTGGACACACAATTTGGGCTATTTTTACAAGACATTGCTTTACAAAATCTCTGTCATTGTCAGATTTCCTTAGGGAGCGTGCACAAACCACGTGGCTCGGTCCAGGGGGGGGGAGGGGTTGGCTGGAAGGCTACGCTGGGCTACGTGGGGGGAGGGGGGGTTCCGACCCAGGCCACGTAGCTTTCCTTTCATGACATTTTTGACAGTTAACATGGGGAACAAAACACACAACAGCATGCGAATATTTATTTCCGTCAGTTTATTATCTCCTTACATAATTTACAATAGTCTGACAAGAGAAAACGGTAAAAAATATCTTCTAGGGAAAAAAGCTATGTGGGGGGGGGGGGGGGGGGAGAGGCAAAAACCACTTAGGGCTACGTGAGGGGGAGGGGGGGTTCACAGTAGGCCAAAATGGAGCTACGTGGTTTGTGCACGCTCCCTTATCATGGTAATCTTTCAGGTGTGTTCACAGATTGCAGTAATGGAAGCAATGTCCAATTTCTCAGTTTTCTTGAAACAGTCGTATGGCTGATTTAATTTAACCATCAATTCCTTAGGTCTTGAGACACATTGGCCATTCATATTCATAATAATATTGATTGTTCATTTCATTTTCAAGTTGTAATCCGGTATAGTTCACTGTCTTTTTGACATACCTAAGCATATGATAAAATTTTAAAATCTTTAAACACAAAATTTGCTGATCAATAATACAGTGAAAATGTTCAGATGATGATTTGGGATGCAAATTCTCTATTTTTGTTCATAACATGATTGCAAAACCTTTAAAACTGCTGAGAGTATATCCTTCAATTCCTCATAGTTCAAAAACACTTTAGTACCCATTTTTTCTGGAAACACCTCTCTTCTTCTTTTGTTTCTCTTGGCTGGAGGAGCATTAGTCTTTTAGCAGTTACCTGCAACTTCATCTGCTTGGAAGTGTGTTATAATATAAGAATTTTCTTATTAATCACAGTAATGGTAGTAAATATTCAATAGTAAAAACTTGTTTACATCATCATATATATCATCATCATATATATCAATGAATGAGGTGTCATTTTAAAGCTTATGGGCTTCACTTTGGTCACATCATATTTTAAGAAATGAAGTTTTCGGAATTCGACCTTTAAAGGGCAAAAATGTCAATATTTCTAAAATGCTGTTTTCTGTGTTACAAGTCATTTATCTCCCTGGATACCTATCTGAAATCATTTAATGAAGTATCATTTTAAAGATTAAGATCTCCGCTTTAGTGACGTCATATATTAAGACAGAAATTTTTCGGAATTCGACCCTTAAAGGGCAAAAGGATCAATATTTTTGCAATTCGTTATTGTGTCACGAGCGATTTATCTCCCTTAACATCTAACCGATATAGATAAATGAGGTATCATATTAAAGAATAAGGTCTCCGCCATGGTAACATTATATTTTAAGAAAGGAATTTTTCGTAATTTGACCCTTAAAGGGCAAAAATGTTAATTTTTCTAAAATTCGTTTTTTGTATCTCGAGCCATTTATCTCCCTGGATATCTAACAAAAATCTATAAATGAAGTAGTATTATAAGGAGTAATGTCTCAGCTTTGTGAAATCATATTTTAAGAAATAATTGTTTTGGAATTCAACTATTAAAGGGAAAAAGTATAAATTTTTCTATAACGCAAAATGTTTTTTTTCAGCTTTGTGAAAAAAACATGAAAAAAAACCTAGCACCCGTGTTTTTTTTTTCTAAATTTTTTTTTTTTTTTTTCAGAAAACAATATATTTGATAAATTATAGTTTTATTTAAGGAACTTCCATTTTACAAGTGTGTTTTAAGTCTTACTGAATCATATAATGTCTCACATAATGATTCATAAGTGTATCTATATAGGTAACATAATTTTATTCATCCTCTATGTCAGTACCACATTCACTAGTATCAGCGCTACCAACACTAGTTCGGTCGGTAGGGTTACGTGGGGGTTCACAGGAGGCCAAAATGGAGCTAGGTGGTTTATGCACGCTCTCTTACTGACAATTTAATGAGTCAGTACCACTATACTCTGAGAGTTAACAACTATACGAATATAAGGAAAGCCCAATAAAGCAAAAATTCCTAATTTTTTTAAAAGATCTGTAGGTAATTTTGTAGGGCTGGCAGCACTATTTCAAATAGCAAGTATCAATCCAAACAATGGGGAATGGGGATTCCTTCTCGCGCAACCTAGTCTCTTCGGGAAATCCCCGTTCATAAAGAAAATTTCAGTCAATTTTGCCAATATTTTCGTGATTTTTTTTTTTTTTGCCATACTGAACCAGAAAAATATAGTAGACTAGCATTTGCCCGCTGCTTCACGCGCGCGTGCCTTGGCAGGTGTAGAAATTATTTACCGATTTTATTCTCTTATCAGACATTAACGTGGAAAGGCATGAACTGTTAATGTATTCTGAATAGTTTCGTTTTGTTTCGGTTAATACGTTAGGTTCGGTTTTCATACTGATGTCAGAGAGATGTTTTATTCATATTTTAACATGATGCAATTGATTCAATAGTAGAAAAGGTTCCTGAAAAATTAACAGTAGTAATTCGTGGTTGTAATTATTGTGCGAAGTATAAACATTTATTGTTTAGAAAGGCTTTCACGGTTCAAACGACGTTCTTTCTTCTGTGCGCTTTCAGAAGCTATGGATTTAGCGTATAGAACCCGGTTATAGGTCAATCGCTTTTCTCGGTGCAGGTTACTTTCATTTGCTCTAGCTATTTAATCTAGTTCTCTTTGACGTTGCAGACGATGTTGTCGGTCTATTTCACTCTCATTTAGCCGAATATTATTTCTGAAAGCAATATTTAACTCAGCTAAAACATAATATTTTTAAATGCTGATATGGAGGATTCCACGTTAACCGTGGTACCGAAAATTTAAATGGATATATAACAGTTGTAACGTTAAGAAAGCTGATATTATAATCATTATGTGTAATTTTTTTGGCGATTATATGTGTAAACTTTACCTGGGATTATATAGCTTTGTTAGGATGTATCTGTGGATTTAATGAAAAATATTCTTTCCATGATACTTAACTAAAAAAAGTTTATTTTTAAATGTGGATACCGAGGATTGCAACATAACCGCGGTGCCATAAATTTATGTAAATATAGCAGTAATCTACGACTTAGTCCTCTTGGAAGTGTGCTGAAATATAAAAATTCGTTACGAATAATCACAGCATCTCAATTTTTCTGATTTATTTATTTTTTGTTGTTTTTTATTTTTTGTTGTTTGGATATTGGTTTTATTTTATGTTGATACACCATCAATTATTCCTGCTTTAAGATAGAAATTTACGTGAATTGGAGCTACTCTTGATTTCAAATCGTCGTATCATTACTGTCATTATTTCAGTCAGAAATAATTAATCAAAAAATGTCGAGATGTGATCATGGTACAGTTTATGTAGTAACGTGCATGTAACTGAAACAATTATTTCTGAGTGGCAACATTATCGCAAGTTGTGAATCGCTTGAAATGCAACCTGACAGCTGATATGATGCTTTGTTATAGGCCTAAGAGACGATGCCTGCAGCTTTATAATCTACGCAGTGTAGCATTAGGATATGAAACATTTTTAATTTAAGTTTCTTTCAATATAGCCGTATTTTCTATGTAATTATTTCAGTCGCATGTAAGTACCTGGCGAAACAACCGCCTGGACCAGATGACAATTGACTCGTTTTGTTTAGCATCAGGCATAACGGGTTTAGTTTTATAATTTACGCGGTGTAGAATAGAATTTTAGGATGCCTAGTTATATTTGAAATAAAAATTCGTTACCAATAATCACAGCATCTCAATTTTTTCTGATTTATTTATTTTTTGCTGTTTGGATATTGGTTTTTATTTTATGTTGATACACCATCAATTATTCCTGCTTTAAAATAGAAATTTACGTGAATTGGAGTTAATCTTGGTTTCAAACCGTCGTATCATTATTGTCATTATTTCAGTCAGATATAATTAATTCAAAAATGTCAAAATGGATCACGGTACAGTATATGTACTAATGTGCATGTAACTCAAGCAATTATTTCTGAGTGGCAAAATTATCGCAAGTTGTAAATCGATTGAAATGCAACCTGGACAGTGATGACAGCTGATATGCTTTGTTATAGGCCAAAGGGACGATTCTTTTAGCTTTATAATTTACGCGGTGTAGCATTAGGATCTGAAAATTTTTTTATTTGAGTTTCTTTCAATATATCCGTATTTTCTATGTAATTATTTGAGTCGCATGTACCTGAATTTTCGGATGCCTAGTTATATTTGCACGTTATAGCCACGAGACATATTAATCGAATAAAGTACTTCCAAATATGTGCAATTCCGCACAAGTCATTATGAAAGAAGTATGTTTTATTACTTGCTGATATTTATAATAGCTGTTTTTCAGACATCGCTCTTCGAGAAAAAACTGAATTTCGTATTAAGTATTGGCTTATTGTGGCTGTATTGTACAGAATTCACGTAGTAATTTTGTTCCAGAGACAAACTGTATAACAGTCTACCAGAGACAATACGTCTTCAATATTTGTAATACAACTTTTTCGTAATTCAACAGACCTGTTACGATTCAAGTAAATGCTGATTATACTTGATTCACGTATTCTTTTTATTTTGAAGTACTGCGGTCCAGAAAAATGAATCGCAGAAGTAAAAAAAAAAGGAAATCCTAAATTTTGTCAGGTCTCTTTATGAAAGGAGTGACCGTCTGAATGTGTATAATTATCTGTGTTCTACAGTTTCACATTTCTGAAGTTTTTTACTGACTTTCTTCTTCCCATGGTACATATTAGTCGTTAGCTACTTCTGCAGATGTTAGCTTTAAAAATTTGGAAACACCATGCAAATTGATGCGGTAGTTTTTGCGTTATTAGAGATCAAGCCTCACTACAAACGCAGCTTGCTTACAGATTTATAATAGTATAGATTTTAAACTAAGATAAGTACTTAGAATAAACTCTAAAACAGTCATTTTAAACGATAACTGCCTTACAAATTTGAGATTTAGTAGTTGTGAAAAAGAACGTGTTCCAGAAAAAAAACATTTTTTTTTTCAATGTTTTTTTTCAAGCCAGAAAAAAAACCGTTTTTTTACATCACTAGTCACGAGCGATTTATCTCACTTGATATCCAACCGATATAGATAAATGAGGTATCATACTAAAGATTAAGGTCTCCGCCATGGTAACATTATAATTTAAGATAGGAATTTTTCGTAATTCGACCCTTAAATGCAAAAATGTCAATTTTTCTAAAATGTGTAATTTGTGTCTCTAGCTATTTATCTCCCTGGAAATACAACCAAAATCGATAAATGAAGTAGGAGTATGAAGAGTAATGACTCAGCTTTGGTGGCATCATATTGAACCTCACTTTTCACCGAATTATTTTTTTTTTTTTGCGAAATTTTCGCATGGGTCGTCGTCTAGTATATATTATTTCTATAAGGTGTTTTTTTGTCACAAGCCATTATCTCCCTTCATACCTAACTGAAATCAATGAATGAGGTGTCATATTAAAGCTTATGGTCTCTAGCTTGGTCACATCATATTTTAAGAAAGGATTTTTTTCAGAATTCGACCCTTAAAGGGCAAAAATGTCTATATTTCTAAAAAGCTGTTTTTTGTGTCACAAGTCATTTATCTCCCTGGATACAGTAGAACTCCAATTATCCAAACTCCAACTATCCTAATTGCTGATTATCCGAATCGCTTTTTTAATTAAGACAGAGATGTTCAGCATGCAGTGACTGTTATTTACAGTATGGTACGCACATACTGTACTAATGTACAGCTCTTGTAAGCACGCTTAACATTTAAAAGTGTTACCTTTTCATTTAATTAATTAAAAGTCTTTTTTTTTAAAAAAAAAAATAGTTTTTTTTTCTCCCATTTTCAAAATACATTAGTTAAAATAAACCCTTTTTCAGAAAAAATCCAATCCGAATTTTTTATTATCCGAATGGGATCTGGTCCCAATTGATTCAGATAATTGGAGTTTTACTGTACCTATCTGAAATAATTTAATGAAGTATCATTTTAAAGATTAAGATCTCCGCTTTGGTGACGACATATATTGAGACAGGAATTTTTCGAAAAAGTATCAATATTTCTGCAACGCGTTTTTGTGTCACAAGCCATTTATCTCCCTTCATATCTAACCGATATAGATAAATGAGGTATCACATTAAAGAGTAAATTGTCCATCATGGTAACATTAAATTAGAAGACATTAATTTTTCGTAATTCAACCCTTAAAGGGCAAAAATGTCAATATTTTTAAAATGGTTTTATTTGTGCCTCAAGCCATTTATCTCCCTGGGTATCTAACCGAAATCGATAAATGAAATTGGATTATGAAGAGTAATGTCTCGGCTTTGGTGACGACATACATTAAGGAAGAATTTTTTTGGAATTCAACCCTCAGAGGGAAAAAGTATCATTGGTTCTACAATGCATCTTTGTGTCACGAGCCGTTTGTCTCTCTTGATACCTAACCGATATAGATAAATGGGGTATCATATTAAAGAGTAACGTCTCCGCCGTGATAACATTACATTTTAAGAAAGGTATTTTTCTTAATCGACCCTTAAAGAGCAAAAATTTCAATATTTCTGAAATGCGTTTTTTGTGTCTCGAGCCATTTATCTTCTTGGATATATAACCAAAATCGATAAATGAAGTAGGATTATGAAGATTAGTGTATCAGCTTTGGTGACATCGAATACTAAGAAAGAATTTTTTTGGAATTAAACCCGTAAAGGGAAAAAGTATCAATGGTTCTTCAACACATATTTGTGTCAAGAGTCATTTATCTCCATTGATACATAACCGAAATAGATAAATGAGGTATCATTCTAAAGATTAAACTCTCCGCTATGGTCACATCATGTTTTAAGAATGGAATTTTCTCAATTTAACTCTTAAAGGGCAAAAAAATCAATATTTCTAAAGTAGATTTTTGTGTCTTGAGTCATTTATCTCCATTGATAATTAAACAAAATTAATAAACGAGGTATCATTTTAAAGACTGAGGTATTCATAAGGTCTTTAAGTATTAATATTTCTACAACCATTTTTCCGTCATGAGCTATTTATCTCCATTTGATATATAGCTGAAATTGATTAATGGGGTATCGTTTAAAATATTATAGTATCCGCTTTGGACACATCATATTTTAAGAAAGAACTTTCTTTAAATTCAAACCCTAAGAGGCAAAAATATCATCATTTCTAAAACTTTTTTTTTTTACTTCGCTTGATTCCTATCCGAAATCAGTAAATGAGGTATCATTTTAATGGCCAAGGTGTCGGCTTTGGTCACACCATATTTTATAAAAGAAATTTTTGGGGATTTGACCCTTAAAGGGCAAAAGTATCAATATTATTTCTACATCATGTTTTTTTATTATTATTACGAGCCATTTATCTCCTTCAATACCTAACCGAAATCGATAAATGATATATCATTTTAGAGATTAAGGTCTCCAATTAGGTAAAATCGGGAATTAAGAAAAAAATTTTTTTTGGAATTTGGCGCTTAAAGTGGTCACATGTATCAAATAGTTCAAAGCCAAGTCCTCAGATTGCAGCAGCAGTATCGCTGAGATGTCAGTAAACTGTTTTTTATACAATAAAAAGCTTTTCGGATATTTTTTATGTTATGGAAACATTTTTGATTTGCTATACAATCTGAGTGTAAACATTTTATTTGCATAGTAGCACATATCACAGAGATGCTGATACGCTGTGTGCATTTTGTTCAGGTTGATTGTATTCTGTTAGGGTCAGCGACAGTTTGTCGTAATATGTTTTGATGCGTACCTATTACACTAAACAAATAAATATTTGCTATAAAGTGCAGTTCTACTTTTCACTATGTAACAAGCATTCAACCTCACTATTAATTGTATTTTATTAGCGAAATTTTCGCATGTGTCGTCAAGTTCTATAATTTAAAAAAAAAATCAACTCTATATATGCTCTAAAATTTAAAATAATTTTCTCTTTGGATATTGGTTTTATTTTGATGATATGTTGATTCAATCAATTATTTCTGCTTTAAAATAGAAATTTGTGTGGATGAAAACTAAACCTATGTGATATCAAATAAAATCGTTAAGAATTATTTTAAATTTCACTGATGCCATACTACTGGTATCATTATTTCAGATGCATTTCCAATGAGTCAAATTGCAATTGTGATACAGTAAATGTATTAATGCATTTGTGAAAGAAAGGCATTATTAGTGGAGATTGTGGTTAGGTTGAAATGCAGCCTGGACCATAATGACAACTGACATTCTTTGTTAAAGAATAAGGAACGATGGACGTAGTTTTATAATTTATGCGGTGTAGCCTAGGGTTTTAGGACTCCTAGATACTTTTTAATTTAATTGGTTCCATATTGCCGTCATCATTAACTGAATAAGTGTAAGAAGTTCCAACTTTATGGCAATATAAGTACAACCAAAAACATATTACAAAATCAGGGTCATGAACATTATTTAATAACAATTCTATTTAATCAAGCAACTGCAAAAAATAAATTGCTAGAGCACTGCATTATCCCCATTTCTGACTGACTTCTAAGCTAGTTGATATGAATCACCATTTTACTTTTTTCCATAGACACAACATTAAAAAAAAATTAAATTTAAGAACTCCAGAACTATGAAGTTAATTAATTTTCAAGCTTTTAAACAGAATACTCTGTTAAATAAGTCACAATGTTTGCTTTGATCTTTGATATCTGTGAAAAGCAATGAGTACAGGTCGCAGAACTGGCTACAAAATAGAAGGCTCTTTGGTGTTGATAAAAATGCAAATTGATAATAACAATTCTGAAATGAACTATTTCTTTTAAACTTAGCATGGTGCATGAGCAGTAACATTCTGCCCCCACATTCGGAAGAATGTTGGTTCAAATGCCCGTCAAGCCATTCAGATTTGGGTTTTCCGTGGTTTCCCCAAATCATTCCAGGTGAATGCCAGGATTGTTCCTCCAAAGGGGCATTGCCAAATTTATTCCCATTCCCTGCCTCCAGTCTTTTCCTGCCTCTAATGACCTTGACATCGATGAGGCATAAAGCTCAAAGCAAAAAAAAAAAATCGTTTTAAGATCTGTATTACGTTTGATTCATGTATTCTGTTTATTTTGGTGTGCAAACAATAAGAGCTAAATAATCAACGTGTGAAAATAAAACAAAATTCAAGTATGATTGCAGTGTAATCTTTTGTCAGTGTTTCTTGAAAGTAGTGCTCATCTGAGATACAGAGTGATCTCTGGCCCATATTTCTTCTATCTCTCTGCTCTGTTCCTCAGTACATATAAGTCATATTTATGCCGATTTTAATCTGGACTATTAGCTCAAAACTTTTGAAAAATAAATGTGACGTCACAGTCACCTTCCGCTGACCCGTATGTACTACCTGAGTAGTGGACTGGTACATTGTTTCAAGTCAGTCGTGACCTCAGTGTGGTACGGGCGGCTCAAGTAGTGTGGCCGGTAGGCGCTACAGTAATTGTGCAGTTTTTACCTGGAACAATAGGTGTGATGTGTGAATTTTTCTTACTGCAGCATATAAAGTTTCTGATAACTTGTGCTAATGTGGTTGGTGTAAGATTAATCTCAGTCATCATCATTAGTTGTCATTGAAAGTCAGATGGGATGGCGTAGAACTAGATCACTGTTTCAATCCAAAATATCTCGGAGTTACACTAGATCGCTCTCTCACTTACAAAAAGCACTGCTTAAACACAAAAGGCAAAGTTTCAGCACACAACAATATCCCGCAGAAACTCACAGGAAACGTATGGGGTGCACATCCCACAGTGCTCCGAACATCAGCTCTTGCTTTGTGTTATTCTGCTGCAGAATATGCTTGTCCCGTTGGGTACAACTCTGCTTATGCCAAACAAGTAGACGTTGCGTTACATGAAACCTGCAGAATTCTAACGGGTTGCCTCAGAGCAACGCCGATTGAAAAACTATATGGTCTGGCAGGAATTGCTCCCCCTGATATAAGACGGAACTTATCTGCAGTGTCAGAAAGAAACAAGGCTAATCAAAAAACTGCTCATCCATTATTTGGGCATCAACTTCTGAGGCAAAGGCTGAAATCTAGAAAAAGCTTCCTTAGGACAGCTGCTTTAGATGTAGCGCCGAAAGTTGCCCGGCTCATGCTGTGGCGAGCCAGAATGACTTGTGTGAATCAATGGATACCTACTGCAGAGACACTACCACCAGGTGGCAACCTCAACTGGCAGACCTGGAGAGCGTTAAATCAGCTGAGAAGTGGAGTGCGCAGGACCAAAGATAACCTGGCAAGATGGCATTATCTTGAAGATCCTAATACTGCTTGTGAGTGTGGGGCAGAACAGACCATTCAGCATTTATACAACTGCCCACAGTGCCCATCAACCTGCACTCTCCTTTGTGCAGTGATAATGCCATACAAGTTGCTGACTTTTGGTCATCCATCATATGAACTCTTTGTTGTTGATTGGTATTATTTTATTTATGTGGTTGTTATTACTGTTTTTAACAATGTGTAAGCAGCATTTTTGACACGAAATAAATAAATCATTAGTTGTTGTCAAACTGTTCGCACTTAGTGTGGTGGGTGAGCACAGTAATGTTTGTACTTGGCATTTGGGTGAGTCTAATTTCCAGTTGGACTATCTAGATTTTGATTTTCCATGATTTCACAAAATCAATCCATATAAATGCTGAAATGGTTCTGTCGTAAAGCCTAAAGCTTATATTCTTCACATCTTTATGATCTCAACATCATAAAGCCCTAATGAAACAAATAAACTTGTCTGCATTATTCATACTTCAGACTTCTAGCATTCCATACTCCTACTCACAGGTTGTTTCTATTTTGTTTCATTAATCCTTCCTTAGCAGACCTGACTCAGCATATGTTCCACATGTAACATGGGTTGTAATTTAATTGCAAAACCCTGTAAATCTCTAATGGAGTATTTTCTAACTCTTCCACATTTACTGACAATTTACAATCCTGAAGACAAAAGTTTGCACTATACTACTACCTAACCCCATGGCTTATTGTTATTATCTAACACCCAATGTGGCAATCTGTCTGTCACAAGAGATTTATCGATGGGGAGAAGGTACACCACATAGGGGTTGAGATGACTTTTGTTTGGCAGAAACTATATTTCATTCAAATTCTCACTCCTCATAAAAAAAATAATAAAAAATCATCATAGAAGTTGTAAAATTCAGGGATACGAAAAAAAAAATATACTTTAGCTTAAAGGAGTTTAAAAAGTTGTATTTCGAAGTATAATAAGTACCCAGGATAAGATAAGGATTTTAATATATTTTTCTCGGGATTCCAGCCGTGTTAAGATGTCACATTTGCGGGACGTTTCGAAGGCGTCCATCTCTGCCTTCATTCTCAACCAAATGTCAATGATTAACTGTTTGTTTATTCAGCCGCTGCTACGGAAACGGTGGAAGACAAAAACCAACACAACGCGATTACGTCATCCGCTCATCTGCTCGTTACCAACGCGAAACTGTTTCAGCATTTTAATAGCCAGGTTCCAGGCTGCACTGAGTTGATAACCAGTGTCCCTGTTGACTAATAAAACAGTTAATCTTATTTCTACAGCCTCTGTAATAACGCTGGCCCAAAATAAATAATGGTTATAATCAGGGACAGATTACTCGTGCGTTTAAACAGAAGGAAAATTGACGGAGAGATCAGATTGATACCAAGGGCCTTTAGTTTCTGCCGTTTGTGGGTTCCCTAAGTTTCAAAATAGGTAGACTGCTATCACAACACGGAATCAAGACAATTTATAGACCACCCACTAAAATTAGTAACTTGGTCGGCAGCGTTAAAGATGACCTAGGTTTACGAACCCCTGGTGTATATTATATACCATGTGAATGTGGCCGCGGCTACATCGGACAGACGCAGTGATGCATTGTGCAGCGATGTGTAGAGCACGCCAGAAATGTTCGTCTTGGGCAAGAAGAAAAATCTGCGAGTGTGCAAGAGGGTCACACTTTTGAATTTGAAAAAACAACCATTTTAGCCCGGTTCAAAGATTTTTGGGCCAGCGTTATAACAGAGGCTGTAGAAATAAGATTAACTGATTTATTAGTCAACAGGGACACTGGTAATCAACTCAGTGTGGCCTGGAACCCGGCTATTAAAATGCTGAAACAGTTTCGCGTCGGTAACGAGCAGAAGAGCAGATAACGTAATCGTGCTGTGTTGGTTTTTGTCTTCCACCGTTTCTGTAGCAGCGGCTGAATAAACAAACAGTTAATCATTGACATTTGGTTGAGAATGAAGGCAGAGATGGACGCCTCCGAAACGTCCCGCAAATGTGACATCTTAACGTGGCTGGAAGCCCGAGAAAAATATATTAATATTCAACGCCGTGAAAAATTGCGATCCTACAAGGTAAGGATTGTTACATCAAAAGGTAAAAAACAGATAATATGTTTTTCTTTGTGTTGATAAATCTTATATGATATTCTGTTTTTTAAAACGTTTGATACTCTTATCAGTGATTTGTTTGTGAGTGTTTTTTTGTTTCATTGCAGACTTTTGCGAACAGTAAATACTACAAAGGTGGTTTTGAACCAAAAATGACAAGAAGAGAAGCTAGTTTAATTTTGGGAGTCTCTCCAAATGCTAGCAAATTAAAAATAAAGGTAATATTACATATACAATTAATAACAAATTGCATTAATTACCTGCTGCAAATGTGTAATAAAGCAATCCAGCACATTCTGAAACTGATCAAGCATTCTTCACAGTCATGTTGCTTATTTCTTCTGAAAATTTTAAAAATAATAAATGCCCTAATAAGAAACTTCTATTTCCTTATACACTTTGTAAAGACCTTTCCTCTATTTCTATTACAGTGTAGTTATTGGCAACAATTTTACTTATTTAGTTGTGATCAGTGACGATCTCCCTTCATCAGCACCTTCACGTTTCATGAAATCTTAAATTCCTTCACTGTTACAGGTAAATTGTTTAGCATTTCCCTCAGTAATTAATTTAAATCAATGACCTCTTACCTATGCCTGAAATCATGTGGTAATATGTAATTGTGTTCATCCGTTCCCTTCTCTGTGCTACTCTTAATTGTTCTGCCAATATTCACCGAGTCGCCTTATATTTTCCCAAAACTGTCTTCACCTACTTCCTGTCTTTGAATGTCTGCCAGCCCAGTTGCTTTATCACATCAGTTTTACAAACAAACATACCTGCCCTCTCCAACTCCTATACTTGATACCCACAATGTAGATTGTTTACTGCCTTACCATACTCGAGAAATGGTCTCACTAGGCTTTTGCATGCTGATTTCCTCACATCACTGGTAAATTTCTAATCACCCATTAAAGTACATGCAGGATTTTTAAACTGCTGTTTACTTCTTATGTACCCAGTGTGTCCTGACCACAGATGTTGTTTATTATCAACAATAGGCCAGGATATTTACATTTTGTGCTGTCGGCACATAATTCCTCCTCAATTTTGTAAACATTCAAAATCTTCAATTTTTTTTTTTTTTTGTGTGCCTAATAAACTGATTTGTTTTTGCATTTACCTTCATTGCATGTTGACCTATGCAGCTAGATATCTTGTATAGATTCTCCCATAGCTGTTCATAACCCTCTCCCATTTTGATCTTATTACATAAAATTGTGTCATTTGCAAATATAGTAATTTTCGAGAATAAATATGATCAACACAGATGTTAATGAGAGTAATGAATGACTGTCATTGGTTGGCTCATGTTTTCACTTCTAACACTTTTGATACTGCATTTCCTACCTTTTAAGAATTTCTTCATCTAGCAGGTCACTTTTTATCCAGCTCAAATGTGTTTACCTTATTTACCATCATTTTATGGCCCACAATGTCAAATACTTGGAGAGATCTAGTGCTTCACTATCAATCTGACCTCACTTATCCATTTCATCTGAAATATCTTGCATGTAGCCTACTAATGAGATTTGCGTGAATATACTCTCCTTTCTTTTATAACAAACATTTCTTCTGTGGTTGCATATCAAGGTCCCCAACAACTTGCCTATCACTGAAGTAAAACTAATTGGCCTGTAATTATTGACCTTTACATTCTCCACTAATTCAGGATCCAGTACTACTGTGGCATTCAAGTCACCAGACATAATCCGAATTATCTCTAATACATCTGTAATAATATTATCTGTATCGGTCCCCTTTAATTTTTTGTCTACTTAGTTCCCTCATTATATCTTCAGGATTTATTTTTAATTTTCTAGTCTGCTTTTGTTTGCTCTTTTGAAGAAGATCTTGTTCTAATTTTTCCTCTCCTATTCCTGAATAGTAGTCACCATTAGCCTCATTAAACCAGTTCTTGATATCTAACTTTTTATATCCTCAGTAACTACTTTTCCACCCTTATCCATAACTGTCTGAGTACCTTCTCTTCTCTTCAGTTTTCTAGCACAGAATTTTCCATATGCCTCATTCAGTGGTCCCCTTCCATCTATAATATTTAAATATTTAGCTTCTCTCTTTGCTACTGTTAACACCTTCTTCGGTTAAGTTTCCTCCACTGCCTTGTTGTTTCCTAACACTGTCATGTTCTTTTGAGCCTTGTCAGCTCTCTAGTACAGTATTTGGTTCCATGCTTCTTTTGATTATTTTTTATTATTATTTTGGAATAAACATTGCTACTCCAATCCTTATTATCTCTTAGAAATATTTCCATTTCCTCTCTGTTACACTGAGGCTCCCTTTTATATACAGCAGTTTTACCCAAAATATGTGAATTCTGTACCTGTAAACACCTATAATTTTGGCCACTGATTTACTAAATCATCTTATACTAGCCACAAAGCCCGTCAAAATTGACGGGTTTGGAGTATTCTGGCAATTAATTTCTTTTTAGTTGCTTACCTAAACAGAATTGTTTTGAAATAAAGCTCAATGTGCTGTAATTTCTCATCCCTTGTGATGTAGCAAAACGTTTCAGTTGTCAACTTGATGCAGGTCGCATTTCAGTCAAACCACAATCTTCGCTAATACTGCGATGAAGATCGATGTGTTAACGGATAACATAAATTACATAGCCTACAGTTGAAATAATGACCACAGTGAAAACTAAGGATACTAAATTAAATCATAACAACTTCAGTATTCTGGCAAATCATTTCTTAGCAATCGCTAAATAAACACAAAAATAAATCATAATATAATTCCTATTGCCTTGCGCAATAACAAAATGTTTCTGTTGCTATCCTGGTCCAGGTTGCATTTCAATCTAACAGGCAGTTTAATCATTACCGTGGTGCCACAATCTGATGATGCATTCTTGTAGAACTCGACGAAATAAATCGAAAATAAAGAATAAAATTTTTTGATATCTTTCTTGGTTTTCGAGATATAGCAAGTTGAAAATCAATTATAACTGTGATTTTGGTGAAGTTTCCTCTGGTCCAGGACGTATTTCAACCTAACAACAACAACCAGGAAGAAAATAAAACACATATAGTGCATTTCCACCGTGTAGATATAGCGGTTTTGGTAATTTGTTTTTTTCTGGTCCAGGCCAGATTTCACCCAAACCACCTAAATTTTGAGATACAATATCTCGAGATATGGAAAGAAAATGTATTATTTGTTTTCGATTTGTCTCTTAGAGTTACATACGACATCATCATCAAATTTGGCAATGTCGAAATTTTTCTTCTGTTCCAGGCCGCATTTCAACCTAACCACGTCAATTTTGAGATACAATATCTCGAGAATTAAGTCAGATATCAAAACATTTTATTCTCTACTTTCAGTTTTTTTCGTCGAGTTACATAAGAATCCATCAACAAATTGCGGCTTCACGGTTATCGTAGAATCCCATAACCACGTACAGTACTACGCTAAACCATGGAGGAAATATTTCCTTCCTCCATGTGCTAAACATGACGCCAGAGAAACAATACTTACTTTACATGCATATTAATACATATACTTATCACATTTCAATGGTCACATTGCATCGCGAAATAAACCAAATAAAAAATCTATAAGGGTTCTTCAATCTTAATTTTTTATATTCGTTATTCAGAATTATACTAACACATTTGAATAGCTGACACAGTTACATGCGGCTGAAATAAGACATCAGTAAAACCAAAGTAAATTAAAAATAAATCTTAACAGCTTACGTCATTCCAACGTAATATTAGTTTTAATGGGTGGAAGGTGATATTTTCCACCGGCCGGAAACTGGTACTGCCCTGTTGAAATTTGTATCAATTGCTTCGTTATAATGGCATCTTCTTCACATTTGCACCCTCCTTTTTTCCGAAACGTCGACATGAATTAAATTAAAAATTCTGAAACGTAAGACGCTCCGCAACCGAAAAATGTTAGCAACACTTTCGTTAGAACGAAGTAATGAATTAAGTAACAGAAAAAAATTACTAAAAAAAACGCATGCCCTCTGCTGTAACTTCAAGTGCCAATTCTAATAACAATCTATCAAAACTGCCGCTAACATTGCGAAAAATTAACTTACATATATGTGATATCAACGAATACTTCTACATTAACTAATATTAAATAAATATAAGCAACTAATAAGTATGTTCAGTCAGTTAATTTATTCGTGGATGCCTAGAAATGTTATTAAATAACGTGGGTATTTCTCTGCAGTTGCTTAACTAATCAGAATTGTTACAAAATAAAGCTCATTGTAATTTATCGTTCATTGTGCTGTAGCAAAAAGCTTCAGTTGTCATCTTGGTCCAGGTTGCATTTCAGCTTAACCATAATATCCGCTAAAATTTCTGATAGAAAAGCAAGCTTCAATCACGCGCAATTTAATACATTCCATGCATCGCGATATAAACTTGATCCCAAATCTTCACAGGTTCTGACACATTTCTTTCTTAATAGCTACCTATGATGAAGATCGATATTTTAACGGCTAAGAAAGCTTACATCTGCTGAAATAATGACTCCAGCAAGAACGAAGGATGCTATAACAACTTAAGCTATGCCATGTAATATTTCATTGTGGTTTAGGCCGTATATATCGCGAACAATTTGCAACTTCTTTCATTTGAACCATGTAATGTTTCAGTAAAAAAAAAACTGATAATTAATATGCCAATTTAAACACAAATAATTTCAGTAATAGGACACAGTTTAAATTTTGAAAAAAACTAAATTATTCATGCCCTCTGCGTTAACGTCAAATGAAACTTGTAATTCTACTCCATGCTAGTTATACTCTAACCAAACATTTAGCAGCACTGATGCTCGAAATACAAAGCTTTTATCTTACAATATCTATGGACAAAGAATTTAAGGAATACTTCAATATATCAAAAGAATATTACGTAAATATAAGCATCTAATGATTGATATATCGATTTTAACGCAATACATACTTTTATTTCAGTGTTATGTGAGTTAATTTATTCACTGTTGCTTGGAAATGATATTAAATAACGCGCACTCCCACAAATAATATCGTAAAGCGTGACGTCATAGCGCAACGTCATAGCTTGACGTCACCGCGTGACATGACGTAGGTGCGACAAAGCTACATCTTGTCTATTATACTAATAGATTAATCAGGACTGCTTCTTGGTCATTACTGCTTTTCTAACTGAAACCTCACAGTAATCATCAGGTTTTATGAGAAAAGCTATCCAACAAGTTCTGTCACCTATTGTTCTGCTTTACCACTTTTTTAAACCTTCTTTGTCTCACTGAAGTATTAATGAATCTCTGCTTCTTTGTGTTGCTAATGTTATATCCTGCCCAAGCCACACCTTTTTAAATTTAAGTCTCTACTAACAATGACCAATTTACACCCTCCTAAACTCTGAATATGAGTTTAATTTATCCCCTGGGACCTCATCTTGGACACTCATTCTTCTCAAGTGCAAGTGGCCAATGTCCTTATTTTTTCTTTCAATTCTTCCCAGAAATTCACCCCAAATAACCCTTGACTCTAATGTATGAATACCACTGAACTGTAGTATTAATTGACAGCCAGTATGAATAGCTTCACCAGGGCTAGTCTCTGTGGTACACCCTATAACCTGCAGAGAAAACCTCATTGTCTTGTACTACTTTCTTTTATCAAGACATCACTTCATAAATTATTTGAGGATTGTGCAATGGTATTAAGTTACAAAAGTCTAATTATTATGCTCATTATACTCCCTTAGTTCACTAGTCAAAATTTCATACCTGTATCTTGCATACCCTCATCATTGCTCTTATCCCTCCTTTTTTGTGATACACTATTTAATTTTTTTATCACCTGTTTTTATTAGCTGTTTTCCTGGTATTTGTGATCTTTTCTGCTATGCCTCTATATCCAATATCCCTTGGTCAATGATTTTTACCAGTAGCCTCCAACTTCAAAAAGGGCAGTCTGAATGCTATAAATGGAAGAGGGCTCACTTACATCTTTAACTTAACATTTAGAAAGTACTCTTTCTATTTAGCTTAGGCCATTTCTAATAAAACCACATTCACCGGTGATGCACACATGCAGAACCCATGTGATCTAACTTAAACCTTTTCTAAGCAGCAGCTCTGTCTCCAGGTTTACGCATACCTGCTTCATAGTTCCCATTGATAATTTATACGTAACATCTTTTTAGATTTTTGCTCTGGGATAATTTGACTGACTATATTGAAATCATACCCCAGCATGCCTGCCTATTGTGAGAAACTATAAATGATAGTAACAACAGCTGTTGTGTATATTATAGTTCACTCCCAACCATTTATTACCATAGTCTTTTCAGACAAGTGCTAAACATTTCACAATATTTTGAGATTTGAAAGAATACCTTATAAAAGATAATCAGCAAAATACTGTGCTTAATTACATTTTGTTAATAGTGACAATGAAAATAAAGAATGATAGGGAAAGTAAATCCATCACTCACTACATATGAAGGCAAGATGGCAATGATAGACACAAAAACACTTTACAATATTTTGGTATAAATGTTAATCATGCCGATAAAAGGGCATATGGCAAGAGGATCAGATGAGTCTTGCTGTGTACATATCTAAACCTCTTGCCATATTCTCTCCTGTAGTCATGATTAAGGTTTATATGGAAAAATTGTAAAGTGTGTTCATATTTTTGTTTTTCCATGACTCTCCTGTCTTCTTTTGTGATATTTTATTACTTTTCTTATTCCAGTTTTATGTTATCACTAGGGATCGGATCTTTATGACCAAAAAAATCAAGAAATATTCAGGCAAATATGACCTTAAAAATAGGTAAATATGACCTAAAAGAGACAAAATATGACCATACATTAAATTTTTTATACTTTAAAAATGCTCAAATGTACATAATTTATTTTATGTAGCTGTGTCGCTTTCACGTAGACAACATAACTTGCTTCTATGCACTCACTGTACGATTGGGAAATTAAATTTTTTGAAAGTTATTTTCTTGTTCCTGTAAAAGAATGGATTACTAGAATTTTACTTTTAAAAATGGAAATTTATTATAAATTTGTTGCGAATTAGTGCACATATCATTTTTTATTCTTGTTTGATGCCAGCATTGCAGTATATCACCATATGCATCTTCAAGTTCTCGAAGAGGAATTTTCTCTGGTTGTCACTTAAAACTGTCTTGTAGTGTGAGAAGCTTCGTTCGACATTGCAAGATGTGACGGGAGCATACTTAAACAGAGTTAGGTCACTGCAGTTTAATTGTAGGTCGTCTTCAGTCAAAACAGATTCGCCACCATGTAAAATTTCACCAATTTTACAAATTGTTTCATATCCCTTATTCCCTCTCAACACTTTATCAAATTTGTTTTTCAACAAACTAACCACACTGCCCCCTGCTTGGCTTATTTCGGTTTCCACGCTTTTAACGACTGCCAAACTTTCATTCAGTTCTAGACCAATTTCTTCAAGATGCAAAATCGTAGTTGTGATGCCTGAAAAACTTGACTTTATGTAAGCCAAATTTCTGAACAAATTACTGGAAAAGAGTTCACGGGCAGTTTTAATGAAAGATGCTTCACTGCTATCGAAATTAGAAACTTTTTTCTTTATGTTTTCATAATATTCACAGTAATAGCTAACTGCATCTAGACATGTGCTCAAACGAGTAAGTACTGGTTGTGGTGGAAGAGAGACAGAAGGTGCGTCTTCTTTAAATTTTGCCACTCTCATTGGAGCTTTAACAAAAATCTTTTTTACATTTGATGTTAACCTATCAATATCAGGGAAATTTAGTCTTACTTCTTCGGCAACTCTATGTAATCCATGAGCGATACAAGTTAAATGCACCATCGAAAAATACAACATCTTCAGACATTTCCCAGCCTTTACCATGTACGGCGCAGCGTCGGTCACAAATAGTAACACATGATCTCGCTTAATTTCACCGCTCCATAACAGTTTCATGGCGTTGTTGAAATGGACGGCAATTGTAGAGTGGTTTACTGATTCAAGAGCTTCACAGTCCAGTAAAAATATATCACCCGGTCTGTCAGAATGTAGAGTTCAAACGATAATGTTTACAACGTATCTCCCACAAGCATCAGTACTTTCATCCATTGATACCCAGATCTTATTGGTGCCTATCTTAGTTCTGATTGTCTGCAATACATTTTCATAACAAGGCGGTAAATAGTTCTTCCTCAGTGTTGATTTGGTTGGAATTGTCTGTGTTGTGTATTTCTCCAAGAACAATTTGAAATGCTTATTGTTCACTTTATTAAGTGGGATGTTGGCTGATACCATCATTTCACAAATTGACAATTTGGAAGACAACGAAGCTGTAGATATATCCAAGAAAAGTAGCCGTTTGCTTTGTCGAG
Source organism: Vandiemenella viatica (assembly GCA_031002005.1). NCBI lineage: Eukaryota > Metazoa > Arthropoda > Insecta > Orthoptera > Morabidae > Vandiemenella > Vandiemenella viatica. The sequence goes on from JARYHS010008074.1 coordinate 295,822,686, forward strand.
TTGAATGTCGTATTACGTTATTCTTGTGTTTTGATGTATTGCAGTGCTGCTGCACATAAGTCGCTTTTGTTGCATTCACTTTAGTTTCACATAATTAATTTACAGAAAAGAACTCTTTTCATCTGCCCTAAAATACTCCTCTCCAAATTAGTTCAAGTAACTCCATAACTTTACACTTTTAGAAAGTTTTGTTTTCGGCATGGTGGTACTCACTGATCCACAGCAGATTTAACACTGGTTCAGGATTATTTTCAAAAGCATTTGTGACAGTGCGTGAGTGGCTGAAGGCTTTGTGCTTGTTTAGACGTGGAGAGTCTGGTATGTGGGGAATACCTGACGTTGGTAGGGACGGCTTTCCCGTTAAGCTGCAGTTTCGCCATACTGAATCATAGGAAGACAATTGATTCCTCTCAACTCATCGGTGGTCACTGCAGTGAACTCAACTTCCGCAATACTGTCGCAAGTGAGACATTGATTGACGCGGCTCACTGCTGCATAGTCGAATTTAAAAAGCAGGCGGAACATTAACGTTAAGAGAGTGACAATAATTTATAACTTTAATTCTTGACTGGTGAATTCTGAACAATTTAGTGACAGTTTCGTTTCTTTCTCCAATGTATAACAGGAGTATATTTCTTTGAATAATTATCTTAATTTCTCTTCATCTATAACTTCCCCTATCAAAAAATTACCAGATTTTTCCTCAAAATATGACCGTATGACCATAAAAATAGTTGAAATATGACCAGAATTAGGAAAATTGCCCGAATATGCATTTATAGGCTATATAAAATACATTTAAATACAATCAGGAACGTTGAATCGGTGTTTATTTCTGCATTTCAGCTCAAAAAGAAGGAAGGAAAAAAATATGACTTTTCCTAAAGATCCGAACCCTAGTTATCACTATACTGTTCAGAATAGTACTTAGTTCTTGTATGAACTTAAGATATAAGAAAGAGATTTTTTTTAATAAATCCAGTGCAGAATTAACTTTTAGCTATTTATTTTAAAAGCTACTCATTAAGAATCTTATAGAAAATCAGTTTTGTGAGTTAAAATGCTTGTTATGATACATTTGTAGTGGACATATTTTAATTCTTTTAGATTCTTGTATTTTACTTCACCAAGTCTGAGCCGCAAGAAAATGCTGATTTCAACTAACGGAAACTGCCGGCGTCCGCTCGGCAGAAATACTCGTGGCAGAAATCTCATGTTCACCTTGCAGCAAACTACTTGTAACTTTTTCCACTCATATCTGATCTTGCCTGGGATCGTCTACCGATTGATCGCCGCTAATACCTGCCAATTCTCGTTCACTATCTGTCGTAGAATAATTTCTATCACAGAAACCTAGCTTTGTTCACATTACGGCACACGGAGTTTGCAGATGTATTTCACTTGTAACAGAATCACTAAGTATGTTGCAAAAAACATCGAGTATGGCGACTTCTGTATTTTATTCGACTAGAGTATAAAACCCGTATGATTCTCCGATCCCATTGAATCTAGGTGTCGGATATTCAAGAAGAGTAGCAGTGTTGCACAAGAAGAAATGCTTCGAAAGTCTTAGAAAACATGAAGAAACCAGTTTAACCAAGTAAAGACTATACACGATAACCGTCCAACAAAAAAATTCTTTACACATTTAATACTTGTCGCTTCCAATGTAGGAATGCCTGCATGATGCCTAATTAATACTGATATTTCAGTACAATTATTATTTCTAACTATTTGTAATCGACTAATAGTATATAGCACACTGGAAATACTTTTACTAATATATATATATATATATATATATATTTTTCAATACAGAAAACTGTTGTTATTGTGTCATGCTAGAATCCTCCCAGTTTTTTTGAGGGGGAAATTCCATTCTTGTCAGGAATAAAACCATCCTTTATTAGTTTGTCTAGCCATGAGATCGATTTGACTGATAGAGTGATTAGCATTGTAAATTTTTTGTTTCTCAGCACATTTCCTCAGCAATCGATATATGGCGACTGAATTCCATTTTGACAGATCAGCACTTCAGAATTTAATAGAACAGGAAGAGTTTAAAAATTTTCTGCATAAGTTTAAAGTTTTTACAAACAGTACCATTAATTGTGTATGTAAAAAGATTTCCAGTACTCTATAAATATTTCATTCAGCAACTGTGATATCTGTAATGAAATCTTGATTTGAGTTACTGGATTTTCAAAGATGAGGTTCTAAATGTAGTTCAGGAACAACAATTTGGAACATCATTTAATGAATTTGGTGAATTAGTAGATGGAGTTAGCACCATAAGGTGATCTCTATGAAGATATACGGTATTGTTTACCAAATATATACATCAAGAAAGCCATCGCTGACTCAAATAGAAACTACTGGGCAAGTTCCAACTCAATTCATCTATATTTTCTAAACATGTTGTCATCAGTTTTCTCCAGTTAAGTTTTTCCCTGAATGTTCTGGGTTTATTCACTACCAAATCGTTACAGTTACATATATACAGCAAATACGATTCATTAAGCTTCTGATTTGTGCTGCACATCCTAAAAGAAATGCATTTACAGGTGCTAGTGAAAAGTAGGTTTTACTGCCAGGGTTATTATTATAAACAAGTATTAATATCTCATTTGGAAATTTACAGGTAGGAGAGCTGTGATGATACAAAAGACGAGTACAAGTACTTCATGTTTTGGGTGAGCCCTCAGTCATGTGCAATAATGTTGAAACCTGGAGTGGGCGTGCTGAGTTGAGGAATTATTAAAAGGTAGAAAGGAAAGCATTAGAGTAGGAAATGCAAAATCAAAAGAGGTTGAAGTGAATGTTGGGACTATTGCTATTCATCATTCTAGTGAATGATTGTGTTGTTGGTGTACATTCAGAATTTAGGTTCTTTGCAGATGACATAATGATATATAATAGGATCAAAATAGGAGAAGATTGTTAACAGTTCTAGGGTGACCTGGACAGAATATCCAAATTGGTAGGTCATCATGGAATGAAGATAAATGCCCAGAAGTCAGTTTATTTACAGATTAAAAAAAAAAAACTAAAGGTTGCTTATGATTATAGCATGAGGACAGAATTGCTTGTTGAAGGCTAGTGTAAAATATCTTGGCTTAACATTTTGTAATAAACTCAACTGAGCATAACAAATTTGGCAAGTGGTAGGAAGGAGAGGGTGATACGAGGATTTGCCAGAGAAGTTAGGTTATGGGTTAGAAAACTTTGGTCAGACCATTCATCAAATATGGATGTGTAGTTTGGAACCCACATTTTGTGTATCAAATAGATGAGTTGTAGGGCGTGCAAAGAAGAGCTGCTAGATTCGATTTTGGAAGTTATTGGAGGACTCGGTCAGTAACTGTTATGATATAGGAGCTGGATTGGGAGTCATGAAGACAGGAGGAGGGTGAAGAGTATGCTGGGATTGTACAAGGCATTTGTTGGTGATGGGGCTTGGAAGGATATCGGTCAAAGAATTAGGAATAGTGCATGGAAGGGAGAAAATGATCATGACTACAAGCTGGCACTCGATTTCATGCTTAAGAGAGTGGAAAGGTTTTATTTTGTTGGTAAGGATGTCATGATTGGAACAAATTGGAATAATTTACCAAAAACACTAAAGGAATTTAAAATTCATAATTTGCAATAGTTGATGGGGGAGGAATTTTAACACTCAAAGTATATATGATGGTTTTAAAAAATGAGAAAATGTGAATTAGATGGCTAAAGAAATTTCCACCAGAGCATGTGCTCCATCATAGTTAAAATTAATAATTGCACATGTTTGGTAATGGATACAGCTAAAAGAGTTTCACCATATCCTGATATTATTAAAGGGGTGGCCGAAATACTGTGTACAGTAGTTGCATTCGTTATGTATTTCATATCATCCCAGCTCTCCTGCCTCCAAATTTTGCAGTGATGGATTCACTTTCACTATTCTTTGTTCATATTCATTTCAAACCTTGTGCTGTTTATTACTACAGTAAAGGAAAAATTATTATTATTTTCAGGAAGCTCACAAGAGAATAATGGCTTTGAATCATCCTGATCGTGGAGGTTCTCCTCTGTTAGCTGCCAAAATAAATGAAGCAAAGGATTTGCTGGAATCTGGAAAATGATAAAGAATTAGTATCATATTTTTTAATATTGTTTACAAGAAAACAAGAATTTAGTAAACAGATTTAATCACAGTTTGAAACTAGTTTTATAATTTATTTTACTTCACAGTTGTAAATATGTACATAAAAATAAGCATTATCATTGTTTTATGTAAATATTGTGATATTGTTGTTCCTCAAGCTGATATTTATTCTTATTGTATTCATATGAAGCCATTTCATTCTGATTTAAGAAAATAATATATGATTCTTTTGTGTCAAAAAATTTCTTTCCTTGTACCTGCAGACACAGTGTGACGTCTCAAGGCCTTTGTTAGTATAAATTGCTAGCTTTTGCCACTCAACTTCACCCAAGTGGATCAATGTGTACGTGTGTGGAGAATTTTTCGCCCCCTCTTTTTTCCTATCTTTTTATTAAATCCAAGGTTTGATTTATGTTTTCTGCATAGTTTAACATACTATGTTCCAAAAATGGTAAGAAATTGATAATTAAGTTTCGATGAAAGCATTAGTCAAACCAATACAAAGAGGAAATCAAATATGCATTATCTGAAAATTCAACAGCAGTAATGTCAAAGTGAAACACTGAAATTATATGTGCTTGATATATTAGTACTTACTGTACAATTATTTATGTCTCCGAGTTACAATGGCTAATTCGCAGAAGTTTAAGTGCCTTTATTATGTGGTACCTGGTATAGTCTTCAATTTAATTCTTATGATGTTACATTTGCTCAATGTATTCACATACTTTTTATCATATAAATATTAACTTATCTTTTTCTATGAAACTATTAAATCTGTCTTTAGATACCTCTTTGATTTCAATCTTCTGTTCATTGCTTGTTGCCTTCACATCCTAGATGAATACAACCTTAGATTTTGTTCATCATCTGTTAATTTTTTGTCACAGTGCAACAATGAAATAGGAAATATGCCTCAAGCAATATTAATATGGAAATTAAAGATAAACATAAATTTATCACTCACCAAAAATTTAACGGAGGCAAGCTACAGTGACAGAAAAACTCTGCACAGTCACAAAAACATGCAATATTTTGAGCCATGTTCTCAGTGATGATAAGTAAAAACATGATTCGTCTTGCTTAGGCCCAATTCACACAGAAGAGATGTGGTGTGGACATCTAGCAGAGACGAGGAGTGGACATGGTCTGCTCAGTCCAAACGGAGGAGAAGAAAGGCAGAAGGGACTCGCACATGACTTGGCTTTCACCAAGACTTCATCTGACGATGAAGATGTTCTAACCTTACTACATTTAAATGATAGAGAAGAAGAGGAGTTTCTGGGTACGTCCTATATGGCTGAAGAAGGGGGGGGGGGAAGTATAGGATTTTTGACATGATGAAACAGTCATAAATGTATCCTAAACGTTTTCAAAATTTTGTTCAAAATTAAGGACGACATACAGAAAAATCTATCAACCAGAGATTGCCAGTTTGTCCAGAAGAGAGGATGTTAATTACGTTAAGGTAAGTATTCAAAACACAAACCTTTATTTAGAAAGAAAAAAAAATACTAAAATGAAGGAATTCTTTCAATCTATAACTGTCTATTTTCACATCAGTCTCCATTTCTAACCTCAATTTGATGTTAATTTCATAGATTGGAGATGTCGATATGTGGATACCAGTATAAGTTGATGGCATTACTGTGTTCTCAGGACAGTTCCGTCACTGGTTACAGATGATAACTCCGAAGACTTCGGTTCAAGTATTTGACTACTTAAGTTTAAAATTCCTATTCTGAATTTAAGTATTTGTTGCACTGTCATAGATTTCATATTGGGCAAAATACTTTGCAAAAAAGCCATACATGGATAGAGTCCACGCCACTTTGGTGCACCCCAAGAGACAGCGCTGCCCTACCACCTCCATGTGAATTGCATCATTTGTTAATATAGGAGCAACTTCAATAGGTACCGCGTCCACACCAATTGGAACACAGTAATAAAGCGATTTTGACCATTACATGTGGTAGGGTTGACAAAAAAATATAATCAGTAGAAATGTTACTCGTGGGTAAGATATTAATCATATGAAAATAAAAATGGGTATCTACTCAGGAAGTATAGAACACTATGTCACACTTCATCTACTTTACAGCAAAAAATTTTGAAGAGTTTATATTTTTTTTAGCAAAATTTCATTCCCTTCAAATTTTTATTTATCCACGGTATATATATATGTATATATATATTATGGACATATGTGTACCTCTCATAAGGCTGATGTATGACGTATTCAAAAGATAACCAATAATTAACACATTACTGCAGCGGTTCCCAACCTATGGGTCGCGGAACAATCGAGGCTTTTGCCACAAAAATGTATCTTTTATTTGATGTATTTAAAGTACAATAATCATGAAAGCTATTAGCTTAAATTAAATCTTTGTGAGAAAAAAGTTTTCTTAATCAACCAGCCAGTATTAAGTAACAACCTCGTTGTGAGATATAGCAGCGGCAACAATCGCGCAATCGTTGAGGCAACCCCTGAACAACCCTCTCTGCCCCGCTCTAGAGCGGAGATGCGCGCGCTTACCACCTGTAATTTTACTTCTCTCATTGTCATTTTCCTGTTTATTGTTGAATCGAAACCAAAGTCTTTAATCGAAACAGTCTTTCCCTGCTTGTGAGAGTGAATTATTGTTTTGTTTTGATAGAGACTAGATTTAATGTGATTATGGAAAGTTGGTTGAGGACTGGATTGTGGCGTAAAGAGGGTATCCAAATGACGAGGAAACTTCTACCTACACGGCTAATAATAATGAGATTGAAAATGTTACTGAACCACAACCAAGTATTTGTAGTTACAATGCAGGCAGCGCGAAAAAGCAAAAGACATATCTGCGAAAGTATAACCTGGATTATTTGAAATACAGGTTTGTGTTTTCTGGTACTGAAGAGGAGTCAATGCCTCAGTGTGTGATTTGTTGTGAAAATTTGTCCAATGAAAGCATGAATTTGTCAGCAAGCATCCTGAGTACACAGGTAATCCTGTTGAATTTTACAATGGAAAAGTCAGTATCAGGTCAACAAAACAAACTACCATAGCATCTTACCATTAAGCTTGTTAATAGCAAAACAGAGAGCTGCTCACGCAGTAGGTGAATAACTTATTTTACCTGCAAGAAAAATAATGTCTAATGTTTTGTTTGATGGAAAAATGTCAAAAAGAATAAGTGAAAACCCTTTATCAAACACTACTGTAAAAAGGAGAATCGATGAAATTTCTAATTCGGTCGAGGAAACAATGATTTCAACTCTGAAGCAAAGTGATTATTTTCACTACAAATTGATGAAAGCTCAGATGATGATGTTCAGGCAAATTTATTAGCTTTTGTTCATTTCGAGTTCAACGATTCTGTAGAAGACGAAATGTTGTTTTGTAAGTCCTTGCGTACAAGAACTACGAGAGAGGAAATTTTTAAATGTGTTGACACTTTTTTAAAAAAAGAAAATTAAATTGTCTGGTCAAAATGGGTGATGGTGGCCGTGCTATGTCCGGCATTTATTCAGGTTTGCCAAATTTAAGTCAGTGGTCCCTTTGGTGCAATGAAGTCATTGCTGCCTTCGAGAGGCTCTGGCAGTAGAAAATTTGAGTGCCTAAAGAAAACACTGGACGATGCTGTGAAAATTGTTAACTTTATCAAAGTACGGCCTAAAAATTCAAGATTGTTTGGAGTGTTGTGTGGCGAAATGGGCAGTAAACACAAACGGCTTCTCCTTCACTGTGTGTTGAGAGGTAAAGCAGTGTCGAGATTATTTGAACTTTGTGACGAACTAAGACTGTTTTTATTGGAGCACAAAGGTGACCATAAATCCATAAGGTAATTTACTGAATGCACTCAATGTAATGAATCTGACAATGCAAGGTAAGGATATCCACAGGTATTACGTCCAGGACAAAGTCGATGGAATGATTAAAAAACATGACCAATGGAGCAGCAAAGTAGAAGAAAATAGTTTTGATGCATTTCCTGTCTTGCATGACTTCCTTGAATCAAACGAAATAAAAGTCATCACAAAGCTTAAATTTATTTGATAAAGTAGTCTAATAAGTTTATATTATATTTTTAACATTTTTATTAAATATGATAGGCACTATACTCGATTAACTGTTGATTTTATATATATATATATATATTGAAGCTTTATGAATAATAACTAGGTAACAAAACTACTTAAGAACCAATGACTAAAACTTAAGCTTATGAATTTCGAAACGAACTTAAGATGAAGAAGAGCCGATACTATTTAGTGCTAATGTGGATAATAACTAATTAGTTACCTATAAAAGTTTTTTTAATAAAAAAAGCTAGGAAGTTTTTATTTTAGTGAATTAGATGGCAATTAAATACAATTATATTTCATGCAGAACAGGTTAATTACTAGAACATACGTTTTTGTTTTCATAAATTTGATTGCGATATCGATAGTGAAACTTAAAATATCGATATTGTATTAACCTAATGTGAACAACTGGATACTATATATGAATATTTATCTTTATTATTTATAATTTCCAGTTGTTTTATTACTATTTCAGAACTAATTAATTAACAAACTGTGTTATTTTAAACCGAATAGAGCTTAATATAGAACAATACAAAAACATTAACTTTTTTTTTTTTTTTACTTATGGCTTTACGCCTCGTCGACGTCATCAGAGGCAGGATGGAACTGTGGACAAGGAACGGGAGGGAATTCGGCCATGGCTTTTTAAAGGAAGCATCCCAGCATTCGCCTGGGGTGATTTGGGGAAATCATGGATGCCTAGACGGGGATTCGAACCAGCATCCTCCCGAATGCGAGGCCAGAGCGTTAACCACTCACCCACGACGCTCGGTCCTTAATAATCGAATTTCGAACTAGTGATTTGAATTTTTACAGTATATAAGGAATTGAACACTACGAAATAACTTAAACCACTATGTTTACCTATGATATAGTATTAAAATTAATCTAACTACCAAGCTTATGCTAAATTTAATTCAGTGAAACATGCAATAACTAACAAGGAGACCTTAACAACAATGACACAAACTTTAAAACTGTTATTTATGGAGTAATCTTAAATAATTCTTCTCGCTAGCAATAATTGTAAGAGTTTAGATGATATTTAAAGTAATTTAGTCTACAAAAACTTAGTAACAATGCAAAATCACTGTTTTGTGAGCAGTTGCCAACACACACAGTCAAACAATAGCACATACCAGAGAAGTATCTCCATGTGGTAGCAGTACCTAAATATATTTCTCTTTATTTTGATGTATTCAAGTTATTTATTTCATTCACAGTTCATCTAAAGCCATTTAAATAGTTTGTAATAATTTCAAATCAGTTATGGAAAAGTTTTATTCAATACTAGCTGGCGCTCATAACTTCATTTGTGTTTGTCAAGAATTTTGAAGGTTTTTATGTAACCTTAAATATTTCCAGCATAAAAAGTTGACACTATTACTCCCAGCCAAATAAGTGACCCACCAGTGAAAATCCTGTCAAAATCTGTTCACACACCAAATATGTTGCATACAAATTATTTATATTTGTAAACAGCTGAAAAATGTGTCATATTCTAGAAAATTTTAGTACATTCAAAATCATTCTAGAAGATTCCAAAGATTTTTTGGAACACTTTGGTCGAAATATGAAAAATCCCTAAGTGAACAACTTTCAATCACCATATTTCCCACACCACCGCAGCCACCAACATACAACCACCATAGTATAGTGCACAATAGGAGACTCAAGGCTAATTACCACATACAAATGCTAGGTAATTGTGGCTGCAAAGTGAAATGTAGGGACACACGTCTTTGGTTGAAATATGAAAATGCCCTAGGTCAACCAATTTCAACCACATCTCCCACACCCCCACAGCTACTGACATGCAACCACCATAGTGGATGAAAGAAAAAACTCTGAGCTACTACCACACTTAAACACCGATGGGCTGCACTTCGTGGGTGTGGCTACAAAGTGAAATATGTGGACACACGTCCATTTTTATTTATATACAAGATTTGTAACTAACAGATTGTTGAGGACTGGATTAACAATATTTGGATTGACAAGAACCTATGAAATTATGCATTGTTGAATTGCACAAGTTCTACTGTCACATTTAGGGCACAGGCTAGCTACTGCAAATTTTGTGCACTAACAGTATGCATATAGTAAATATTGTAATGTAATTGCAATTGTAAACTCATATAGTCTCACCGCTAGAAGCTTTAATTGAAGGCTCATTAAACTGTGTCTTACTTACATTTTGGATTAAGGTTTCAGTGCACATGGATCAACAAGTCAAATAAATGCAAGTTACTGAAATGTTAACTTATCATTCTCATAGCTAACTGAACTTGCCACAGTTAATCCCAGCAGTTATCAAGTTTTGGTGGAAGTTAAAATCACTTGATGACTGAATAATCAATGGATTTACAGATAAATGGACAGGTAGTGGGCATTTAAGGACCTACTGAAGATTTAACACGTGTCACATGTTAAGGAAATTGTGAAAAGTTTTGATAGAAAAGTGTCAACAGAAAACAAAATAGAATGGTGAATAAGAGTATGTCAAAGTATTAAATAACAAAACAATTTTCAGTTTTTTTCTTTATCGCGTAATTTTTTTAATCATTATTACTCATTTTTTTAAAAGTTATTCCTTGTTGGAAAAAGAATTGTGGAAGTTTTTGGATGTTGAGAACTTAATACAGAATTTGGCAGGTTTTTTTCAACGTGGATGAAGTGAAGAAGAAACGTCAATTTAAAATAATATTTACTGGTATTCAATTTAGTGTTAGTAATTTTAAGGGAAGAGTTGAATAGAAATGTAAGTGGGTAAAAGACTCAATTGAGTCAAATCTTGGGCTAGCAAAATTTTACTGGAGTCATTCTGAAAGAAGTACTAGAGCTAAACCTCTGTATACTTCATGTAACAGATCTTGTATCTTGTAAGCTATCTGTTAAATTTTGTAACTGCATGACAAAATTTTGTTCTTTGAACCACGAGTTAGATTGGATAGAATATTATTGCATTTCATTTTCAAAGTTAGTTTTTATGTTTATTCAAGTTAGAAAGCAGATTTACAGTATTTAAGATAGTATTTTCAATTTTAACATTCTTCGGCATTCGCCTGGAGTGGGAAAGTTCATATCTAAATTATTTATTTTTGGCTAAAGTTACGATATTTAGTATAATAACTAAAGTTAACGTTTATTTAAAGATCTAGCTATTTGTAAAGTTTCAAGCAGATTTAATTATTTTTATTGTCAAGGTCAGATTAGCCAATGTTAGGACTTCAGATGTGCGATTTGATATCTGACGAGCTTCCCAACAGCCACCCTTGTGAAAGAGGAAAAAGATTTGTTCCCACGCTTCGCGTGAGAAGCCGCTAGGAATATTAGAGAAGCAGGAAGTGCTATGTGATATAGGTGCATGCGGGCGGTTGTTCGTCCCCAGTCGTACGGAAGCAGTCGGCGCGGTAACATGTAGCTCAGTAGGCCGGAAAGTTTTATATCTAGCACATCAGTGAAAGTTTTATTTTTGAATAATGTTTCTTCTTTTAGTCAAGTTGAACATAATGTCGTGTTAAAATTGTATTTCTCCAAGTGAGGCCTCGGGATTGTCTAAATTAACTAAACTTTTGAACAATGGGAGCGTGTGACGAACTTTTACTCGCTTTCCTCAACTAGTGATTTAATTCTTTGAACTATTGGGGTGTGGTCTGGCTTGACCGGTTAATCGAACTTGTAAAACATTACTTTGGAAAAGTCGTCTGATTGCCAGTACAGTTTATGGTTTTGTGAAATTGAAGAATATAGTTATTTAAATGACATTGAACTATTTATTGAAGTTTACCTTTTCATAGATTTTAGGTTAAAATCTGTGTGGCGACCTTATTATTCTATTTAAGCCAAAACTATTACATCCAAGGCTACACACGGTCAGAGTTAAGATTTAAGCTTTATGCAGAACCCCACTGCAAGCTCGTGTCTTACAGTCTAAACTTGTTTGAAAATTGTATCAATTAAATAATAATATAGTTAGTGCTTGGAAATGTATATATTATGTTCTATAAAGCAAATAAACTCTATCAGTAAGTTTTGTGATGAATAAAAGTGTGATTTTGATTTGAAGAAGATTGTAGATAGTAATATCGATGTACCTACAAAATATTAATGCAAATTCAGATATTAATGTAAAATTTCCTGAAGGATGTTCTGATAGTAGTAATGAAATAACTCAAGATGTAAAAGATGTCCCAATTGATGATAAAGTAATTTGAGTGCACATGGAGTAGAAATTTCTGATAGTAATGAATCTGTAACACCAGAATGCAATGTGATAATGAAAAACATATGCACAAACGTCAACTACCTAATGTTGAAAGAAATCCTGGTGTTTCTTCAGTTAATGAATGTAACAAATGGAGTATTTTTTAAGTAGTGGCAGTAAAATGGATATTATAAATGTTCAAACAAAATTTGACGTATAAAATAATCCCAGAGTAGTAATGAATCTCTTAAGGTGAATGATGAGGCAGCAATAGCTGGTTATTTTCATGTTAATGTATTGAGTTAATTTTGAGTATTGGAGTGGAGTTTTTAATGAGGAAGTAAATCAGAATGGTGACGCAGAGAATAGCGTTTCACCCATCCTAGTAAATGATGAAAATGGTAGTACAAGTGTAGCATAGGTAATTTTAAGTTCAAGAGAGATGTAGAAGAAACTGGTATCAGTTTTCAAAGTGAAGTAAAGGTAGATGATAATGATAATGTTTAGAAGTCTGTGATGTTTCAAGTAGTGATATTTGTGGAGCAGAAATTAATTATTTCGACTACAAAGTTATTTTACCTACTCTGAAAAACACACTTTATTGGGGTATTAGTGTTATTACCAGTCGACTTAGTAACTTAAAAAATTAAACCTGTGGGTAACATTTTGTTTATTGAAGTTGGTAGACCTGGTAACAAAATCAAGCGCAAGTCATTTGTGGAAGAATACCATATCTACAATGAAGTAGTACGAGACAACTCATTACGGATTCTCTGATAAATAGTGATTTTTGATTTAAATTAATGTATGGTGTAACTTGTTTTAAGAATTAGGAAAAGAGGGGATAGAGAAAATTGTGAATTAAGTGATTGTGAAGCAAATGTATCAAGAACGAGTGTTAATGCTATTGGCTGTCAGCCAAGACCCACGAGTGAGCTTGTATATAAGCAACAGGCCATTGTGTGCCAGGTCAGCTGACTGGGAACTGACCTCAAACCAACTGTTGTGTATGAATCTGTGTAAACTCAATTTCTTTTGTATTAAAGAGTTTGTTGATTAAGAAAATTTTGGCAGTTACGAAAACTTGCCATCCTAAACATGAACTGGGAGTTTTGAAAGTAATAATTCGATGAATTTTGGGTACTGATATGAAGTGGAAATGAGAACATGCAATGTTCATTTATTTACTTTAGAGAACAAATAATTAATAAGAAGGAATTCAGCTATGGCCTTTTTGAAGGAAGCATCCTGGGAATGATTTGGGTAAACCATGGAAAACCCAAATAAGGATGTCCAGGCAGGGATTCGAACTCACATTCTCCCAAATGCGAGGGCAGAGCATTACCGCTCACCCACCACGCTTGATATGATGTTCATCACTAATGTAAATAAAATAGGGCTGTCCAGAAAGTAACACAAGTTTTGGACTCCTGTGGCAGTGGGTGAGGCTAGCGTCACCATCTTGGCGTCAGAGTGTTCCTAAACTCAGTACGCAACCAGCCATCATAGCTTGCACATTGTGCCTATCGTACTTTGTATACAGTGGAGTGTTAAAATGAGCACTGCAATTGAAAATCCCGCCAGTTGTGAAGTGCAAGCTGTGATAAGGTTTTTCCTGGCTAAAAATCACAAACCAATTGTAATTTATTGCCAGATTTGTGACGTATATGGCCAAGGAATAATGAGTGAAAGCCGAGTGAGAGGCAGTGGTGCATTGATTTTAAAAATGGCCGAACCAATGTTCACGTTGAGGGTCGGAGGGGTAGACCTAGTCTTGTGAGTGATGAATTGGTGGCAAAAATCAATGAAAAAATCTGTGAAAATCGTTGTTTCACGATTACGAAACTCTCTGAACATTTCCTCCATATTTCACACAGTTTAGTTCATGAAATTGTGGTTGGTAAACTTGGTTACCACAAATTTTGTGCCAGGTGGGTTTTGAAAATACTAACGGAAGACCACAAAAAACAGAAACTTGCTGCAGCACTGACATTTCTGCAAGACTACGACAAAAGTGGAAACCAAGTTATCAATCATATCCTAACTGGCGACGAGACTTGGGTAAAGCAGGTCACCTGTGAAACAAAACGGCAGTCGATGGAATGGGGACACACGCATTCGCCCAAGAAACCGAGGAAGTGTCTGCAAACGCTGTCAGCAGGAAAAATCATGGTTACTGTGTTTTGGGGCACTCAGGGAGTGATTCTCATTGATTTTCTTGAACATGGCCAAACAATCAACTCTGAGAGGTATTGTGAAACACTCAGAAATTTAAGGCCAACAACGCAAAACAAGCGTCGGGGAAAACTCAGAGAGGAAGTTTTGTTTCTCCACGACAACGCTCGTCCACACGCGGCCAATCGAACCCAAGAGCACTGTACAGCCTGGATTTGGCGCCAAGCAACTACCACCCATTCCAAGCGATGAAGACGTGGCTCTCTACGCAATGAACAATGAACTGCATGCTGCTGTAAACCAGTGATTGACCTCGCAGGTGACAGATTTCTACAGAGAGGGTATTGAAAAGCTTGTGTCACGCTATGATAAATACCTTATTTAAATTGCGATTATGTAGAAAAATAGCCTAAGAGTTTACCTCCAAATTGTATATAATAATTTTTTTTATTTTTTTCACTTTGTTTATTTTTATTACAAAACATCTGTTCCCTCGTATGACTTATGTCGCAGTTTTATTGAGCCAAACAAAATAAAGCTGTGAACATAACAGGAGAGCAGTTAGATGTATGCATAAGGTCTCAACTCCATGCACATCCCAGATAAAGTTGAAAACAATGGATATCATGGTATTTGTGGTGGATATCATGGTATTTGTGGAGAGAGAAATTGCTGGTTTAAGCATGGATCAAGCATATCATTTCTGGTGCAACAAAGCTAGAATACTTGATCATGCAAAACTAACTCACAGCAGCTAACCTAGAGAAGAGAGATTATCACTGAAAGAATTATACCAAAACAACAACTTCTTGGTTCTATCAGCAGACAAAACAGTACTGTTTATCACAACAAGGTTGCAAGCCTTCTAGAAGGAGCAAACAACTTCTAAATAATCGAACAGGACATCTAACCAATGCTCAAGAGGAAAAACAATGCCACCCACACCTTGATTCTATGGGATACTGCTGATTGGCAAGCTCAAAGTGGCACTATGGCTGATTGCAAGAGTGAACAACTCTCTCATGCAACTACACTGGCACATTGCAGCCTTTTTTTTTTTTTTTTTTACTTATGGCTTTATGCCTTGTTGATGTCGAGGTCATTAGAGGCGGGATGGGATTGGGGACAAGGAACGGAAAGGAATTCGGTCATGGACTTTCAAAGGAAGCATCCCGGCATTCGCCTGGAGTGATTTGGGGAAATCATGGAAAACCCAAATCTGAATGCCCGGACGGGGATTCGAACCAGCGTCCTCCCGATGCGAGGCCAGAATGTTAACCGTTCACCCACCACGCTCGGTACATTATAGATGACAGAAGACACTGCCTCAACAGTAAGCACATTTCATAGAAATCATCATAGGAATCCACTGTCGAAAAACTGGATGTATTAGTCAGTTTCAATATCAGGTCATTATACACAAGTGCACCAGAATATAAGAAGATTGTGGTGAGACACACCAAACATTTAGCTTGCGACCTATCGGTGGACTAGGTGGATCTAACCAAGTTTTGTTTCAAGTCAACCTTCTTCGAGGTCGGTGGAAAGCTGTATGCCCAAATAGAACGAGCACCTTTTCTATCCCATAGGTGTTAATACATGGGAGGCATTAGAAACAAAGGCACTGGACAATGCTCAGCTAAAACCAACCTCTTGGTTCCGGCATGTGGATGTCACATTTGTGGTTTGGCTCCACGAGTGTGACATTTATACTTCTTGTTATCTTGGCTGCCTGGGTGGAATTGCATCAATTTTTTGAAACCTGACATTTTAGTCATCATTCTGGCGCTTCTATCAAAGGACTACTATGCCTTTGAATCACTGCCGCAAATAACTTCTGAAGCTGCACTGATCATTTGGACTGAAGTTGCTGGAGTTCCTACTTCCAGTATGGCCAGTACTATGGGGACTTGTATCTTGTGTTTTTCTGAGCAGGCATGTACATATTTCATCAAGTTGAAGCTCGCTGTCTGCATTAATATTATCAGGTCTTCTTTTGTTTTCAAACACTTCTCTGTCCTATCTGGACCACCATCTGCTTTGCTGAACCAGCACACCATTATCATTAAATAAAATACCATCACCTGATTTGCTGACATAATTATTTTTAAAATGTCTGATGTGTTCATTTAGCATTTCCTATTTCGCCAATACGTACCTGGCCACAGCTACAGAGTATTTGCTTACTCCTGGTGTCTGTAATGACTCCCTTTGTCTTTTACCCTTACAGACAGATCAAAAATCTCCCTAGATATTCTATATACAGGACAGATATTTTTCCTTTTTAAAAGGTGACTGGTCTTATCTGTTACCCCTCCGAACATAAGTAACACTGCCACAGGTCTGTCCATATGTATGTTCATCTGGTGCTAAAGTGCAAGGCACCGCTTGAGGTTAAAGCTTAGCTGTGGCCTTATTGATAAAGTCAAGGCTGTAGCCAATGGCCAGAAACATCTCCTTCAGTGACTATGCTCGCTTCATCACTAAATGTAGATGCGTAGACGGCTAAAGATTTTAAAATTCCCGGTTTCATTGCTGGATTGTAGTGAGAGGTTGCATGCAGATAGCGATTTGTATGCATGGGCTTCCGATAAACTCCCTGACTGAGGCACCCATCAGGCTTCATGATCACATTGATAAAAGGAAGCTGTTTATTCACCTCAACTTCCACAGTGAACTTAATTTTATCACAAGCACTGTTCAAAGGTCGGAAAAAGGCCTGGAGGAATTCTTGTCCATGAGGCCAGATGACAAAGGTGTCGTTCACGTATCTTAAATGTTTGTTGACGAATTCAGCTTCGAATGCCTCCATAAACATATCTGCTACCATAAAAATGGAGACAGTAGACAACCAATCACTGTTCCCTCATTCTGCTGGTAGAAATTGTGCTTATATTGGAAGAATGTTGTCTTTAGGCAGAATTCAGTAATGGACACCTATTCTTGCAGCAAGCTGAGATTTTCTAGCCATTCCCCAATAATTTTGATGGCTTCATCGATTGGCACAATGGTAAACAGTGACATGACATCGAAGCTTACTAGTAAGTCATTGTCTTCCAGACATCTGTCCTTAGTCATGTTTTTAAAATCAGAGGAATTTCTAACTGTAAAAGCTGAGCTCCTCAAATTTTTCACCTTATCCACCAGATATTTTGCCAGCAGATGGGACTAACATTGAAATGTGCAAACAATTGGTCGTAATGGTACCCTGACCTCGTGTATTTGTGGCAGGCAACACAGTCATGGCGTCAGATGATTGGATGTAGTGAATTTTCTCTTGGCCCCTAGTTCGATTGAGATTGCTTCCAGTATTTTAATTGAAATCTTGCATTGATCTTCTGTAAAGGGTTTGTTGGCAGCTTTTTATATGTTTTGTCCTGCAATAATGCCTCAACTTTTTGATGGTATTCCTCAGCATACATCATCACTGAAGAATTGTCTTTGTCAACGGGTAACATTACAATATCTTGTCTCTATCTTATTCAACACAAGGCGTACCTCCTGTTTTTTTTGTCTAACATGGCTTTATCTACCCTATCCATTTCTGATTTCATATTGAAAATGAGATAGGATAGGGAAAATAAACAGTTACCCGTCACTTACCACAGATGAAGGCAGGAGGGCGAGACACGTAAAAACACAAAAACGAATTGCACAATATTTTGACTTTAGTCTTAGTCATGTGGAGCGAGACATATGGCAGGGGGAAAGATGTGGTCACATCCCAATCCGCCACATGAATTTCATATTGACTAAGATTTCTCTTAAATATAATAATGTTTAATGATTGTGATAAATTAACTATAGTATTTAAAGCAACTATTCTCCTGTTCTAATGTTGTTCGATTATACAATTTTGTTCACTTTATGTCAGATATTAATTTTAATCTTGGAGGTACCCAAATGATACTGGCTGCTGAATATCGGACACAGGAATATAAAAAAAGCCTAGAATTGTATTTAAGTGTAGTTATATGTATAAATTAGCCACCACTTACCTTTAGATGATGGATGTGGGGCGCGAACACACAGAAAAGACACAAACACAAATAATAAAGTAATTTTCGGGAAAAAAACCCTTCTTCAACAAGAGAACATTATGAGAGGTGGGTGCACCCGGAGACCGCCTCACGGAAAGACCGCCGGTCGACAAAATGGTGGGGGTAAATTCAAACATCGGAAAAGTAGAGGGGCAGTGAATCAGAGCTCATACCCGAGCAAAAATTAATATCCAAACTAATATCTGGTTGGTAGGAAGATCAAAATATAATTTATGTTGAAAAAATTAAAATATTATACAAATAAAAAATATATATATAATAATAATAATTATGAATAATAATAATAATGAATAATGAATAATAATAATAATAATAATGAATAATGAATAATAATAATAATTATGAATTCATAATTATTATTATTATATATATATTTTTTATTTGTATAATATTTTAATTTTTTCAACATAAATTATATTTTGATCTTCCTACCAACCAGATATTAGTTTGGATATTAATTTTTGCTCGGGTATGAGCTCTGATTCACTGCCCCTCTACTTTTCCGATGTTTGAATTTACCCCCACCATTTTGTCGACCGGCGGTCTTTCCGTGAGGCGGTCTCCGGGTGCACCCACCTCTCATAATGTTCTCTTGTTGAAGAAGGGTTTTTTCCCGAAAATTACTTTATTATTTGTGTTTGTGTCTTTTCTGTGTGTTCGCGCCCCACATCCATCATCTAAAGGTAAGTGGTGGCTCATTTCCCTATCCTAATTTGATTCCTTTCCGCTACTTAGCGTCTTTTTTTCATTGTTATTATATGTATAAATTATGACATTACATGGGGTTGGCAAGATAATGTAAAAGAAAAAAGTAACTGAAAACCAGTACATATTAATAATAATATTTATAAATGGAAAATATAAAACAAGGGTAAAAAAACTGGAAACAATTAACAATATTCAGTAATAAATTATTTGACTAGTTATGGAAGAATGTAGATGAGAGATGCAATGTTCTCATGCAAAGCACTTCTAATCAGCATCTTTAACGACCATTCTTTAAAAAAAATATACTTTTATATGCACATGTTATTACTTTAAGTAATTTGAACAAAACATTTCAAAACTAGTACTTAATAACTAATATATACAAATGTAGTAAGAACCTCTCTATAGAAAAATGTTGTCATAAAAATGCAGGATAGGATAACCTCAATCAACAGAATGTTGTAACACTGTTTAAGAAAGCGAGTTTGATAATGTTATATATACAAGTATTTGTCGCTCTTATTTATTTTTCCTATGGTTAAGCAACTACAATGATATATACAAACATATACAAGCACAAGAACATTGGTAGCAGTCACAAAATCGATGTCTTAATTATTGAACCCAGTCTAACATGGAAACTGCAGCATTGATAACATCTTGGGACAGATCATTGTACTTCCTTAGAGGACATTCTATAACGCTCTATGGTCGGGGAAGGAGCTCTGCAATCACAAACAGGACAGGAAGTCCCCACATATAGAGCATGGCACTACAATTGATGTGGCCTATTCATAAGCTGTCTAGTTAAACCCAATAATCACTTTGCAGATGAATTCCAGAAGTCCAGTTGTAGGCCCTTGAGTACCTGGGAGTTTTACAGGTACAGCTTTGTTGTCTTTTTTCCTTGACATTGAAGTCAGATACATCATGCAATAATAGATTCCTAGATTTGAGATGAGTTGGGATAGGTCATTATGGATCTCAAGGATTGGGAGATCCTATGGATCGTCAGGATGATATCTCTCTTTCCATTCAAATCTCGTTGCTTCTTGACATCTTATCTCGGAGGTGGTATATTACTGATGATATGTAACCCGGGGACTGGCGTGGATTTTATTGTGCCAGTTACAATTATCATACACTCATGCAAATGAACATTGATTTCTCTAGTATGAGCTTTATGATGCCACACTGGTGCACAATTCTCAGCTACAGTGTAAAGCATAGTGAGGGCAATAGTATGTAGTGAATCAGTTCCCCATGAAAATCCAGCAAGTTATTTCATGATTTTGTCCCGTGTCTTAAGTATTCAAGGTGTTTTTTGAATGTTAACAGACTATGGTGATGCCAAGATGTTTAAGGTAGAAATTTTGTTTAACTCTTTATTGGGAGAAGTTCACTTTGAGCTGCTGATGTTATATTCTTTTACTCTAATGGATTGTGCATATTTCTGTTTTAGTCTGGTTTGGACAAGATCTCCACTTTACATAGAATGCATTCAAGATTTCTAAGCCATCTGAGAAAATGTTTTCCCCTTCCTCTAGTATGGCAGTTTGGATAGTGATAGCTAAATCTTCATCTTAGCAGAATTTGTTGGTGATAGTGTCAGGCATATCACTGGTGCACAAGTTACAGAGCAATGGGGGTAGTACTATACTTGAGGTAATCTTACTTTTATAATAAATGTCACTAACTCTGCAGAAATATTTTAATAAACATGTTCTCATTCATTATTCTTTTTTCTCTTACAATATTAACAATTTTCTAAGAATTAAATAACCATACAGTGTTCAAAACTTCCAAAGTTTCCGATGCAACTAGTTTAAGTAGTAGCTATCATTAAGATCTACAAAACATATTAAATTAAATGTTTAAACAACTGATTATTAAGATCTGTAATTTTTACACACTAATTGATTCATAAATGTAATTTTTTGTATAATGAAATAAATACCACTATTTGAATTCACAAGTAGTACAAGTTTAAACAGCTAATTGAAAAAAATGTGTTTTTTTGTCCATGATATGTTTTATTATTATAGTTAAAAAGATCAAAAATACTTTAGCTGCCAGAAGTTTGAACTTTCTTTACAATCACAGTATTTTAAAATAAGCACCAATGAGCATTTCACAGCCATTATTGCACTTAGTGCTTCTAGAACTATCTTGAATCTTTTGGTGGGATAACTGCTCACGAAGCTTAATAATCATAGATGCAGGAAGTGAACCGGGTGTTCTAAAGATGCTCTGCAAAAAGAAAAGAAAAGATCATCATCATACAAATTGATAATACTTAAATAGTGAAAATAAATCCATCACTCACTAAAGTTGAAGACAGGAGGGATGCAAAACACAATGTACAATATTTTGGTTCATACCGGTAGAGAGGTATGAGCCATTAACATGCTTCCAATTGAAACAGCTAAACCAGTGTGGTCATGAACCAGTGATTATGAGGCTGTGGCCCTGAGGCAGCTCTTCAAGTTACCATCCACACATCACACATTTTACCACATCTATATGCAAGGAAATAAATGCTTTGATGGGCACAAAAGGGCCCCTTACAAGGTCTCTCTTATCAGTCGATATCCCCCACCCTGTAGCTTCTTCAGAAGAGGCTGACAATTATGTGCGACGGACCTATAGTTGTGGAATCTGGATCTCCCAATGAATTCAGCATTGAAGGATTAATATACTCAATTTTTTTTATGCCAAATCTCCTTTCTCAAAAACACCCCACACTTACTAGAATGCCTGTCCCATATTCCTCACTCCTCCAAGATACTTTCTTCAGATCCTTTTAAGTGACCTCCCTGTATACCAAACATTTCCTACAAATGCGATCCCCACACAGCTTTCCCAGCACATTCTTCCTCATATCCTTAGCTCATTTCATCCTCTCCAAAATAAATACTTCTACTTCAAATCCCAAGCATATCACCAGATTCGTGGAGCACAGAGTCGTCATATTCTTCAATGTGAACATTGCACTATAGCAACCTACACTTCAGCAGTTCCCTTGCCATCCTTGGCAGATGCTTCTGCTCTGTGGAACTGTTGTTCTCCAGGTATTCCCTAAACTCATCACAAGTCTTGATTTCTCCCTGCTATCCTAATGGCCTTATACAAAACTAAATCTCTCATGCTGCCACCCACCCCTCACACAACTGTCCTCATCCTTTGAAAACCAAATTGTCACCCAGTTCTCTTCTGGTCTTGATTCCAATAACCACATCCTACAAGATGAGACAAGATTTCCTATGTACGAGGGCGGTCTGAAAAATTCTAAGCCTAAAATATAAAACCAATTTGACATTTACCAAATCATTTTTATTTCTCAATATAGTCTCCCCAAACACTGATACACTTAGTCCAACGATGTTCCAAGTTCATTATACCATCCCTGAAGTGGCTTTCTGGAAGGACTGCAAAATATTCATCTAGAGCTGCAATCAACTCTTCATTTGAAGAAAAATGCTGACCTGCAAGAAAGTTTTTGAGTTTTGGGAATAGATAGAAGTCGGAGGGAGCCAAATCTGGGGATTGAGGTGGATGCTCCAACAAGTCATAGTGCAGATCTCTTAATTTTCCCATTTCCAAAAGACTGTTGTGGGCAGGTGCATTGTCCTGATGAAAGATGATTTTCTTCTTCCTCAGACTGGGCCATTTTTCACGAATTTTTTCATCCAGGGTGTCTAAAAGATCAGAATAGTATTGTCCAGTTATTGTTTTACCCTTTTCAAGGTAATCAATGAACAAAATACCATTAACATCCCAAAAAACTGATGCCATCACCTTCCCTGCTGATGTAACCGACTTGGCCTTCTTTGGACCTGAAAAACCAGCTTCTGTCCACTGCTTTAACTGCAGTTTTGATTCTGCCGTGTAGTGGAGAACCCATGTCTCATCCATAGTTATGAATCGACACACAAAATCAGTTTTATTTTTGTTGAAACGCTCTAAACACTGTTCAGACAGTCTCATGCAGATGCGCTTTTGATCAACAGTGAGCAAATGCGGCACCCATCTTGCACAAAGCTTCTTCATATGCAATACTTCATGCAAAATGTATCCCACACATTCTTTTGATATCCGTACGGTCTCAGCAATCTCACACACTTCTATTCGTAATCATCCAAAACCATATCATTCACTTTCTGGAGTTGTTGCACTTTTCGAACGTCCTTCGCGTTCATCATCTTCGAGACTGCTATGGCCACGTTTGAACTCAGCAGCCCATTTCTTAACTGTCGAATATGAAGGAGAAGAGTCCCCATACACTTTTAAAAATCTTCCGTGAATCACGGATGACGTTAAACCTTACTTTACAAAGAATTTTATAACTGCACGATACTCGATTTTTCCCATCTCTGGTACAACTCCGCACCGCACCTGCATCAAACAACTGTACAGGCCAAACTACAACGTAGAATGACTTGCAATTTCTTGCAGGCACATCTAGCACATGCACCAACTTGCATGGAAAAAATCACATGAGTAGTGCTACCATCTATGGTCGAGGCCGAGAACTTCTCAGACAGCCCTCGTATCTTCCCCAAAATGTGCATCATCCCCCAAACTCTTACTAAATGCCCCTCACACATGCTTCAATAGACTACATCTAATCTGAAAAACATCTTGGCATACAAACATCCCCCTTTGGTGCCTCACAAACCACTATATGGATCCTTTCTATGCAACATCCTTACCCCACAACTTGCATCATACATCTGGCCACCACACCTATTTCCAATCTGACCAGTTTAAAAAGTCTTTCTCATTACTGGAAAAGTTACATGTGCCACTGCACACTGCGTATACTAACTTACCTGCCTCCACTGCACTAGTTCTTACCAAGCAGCACTTGATCAGAATGAATGGTCACAAGAAAATAGTATATGCCTACAACCTAGACAATTTGGTGGCAGCCCATGCCAATTCCTACAATTCTCAACCTACACTACTGTTTATAATTAAAGCTGTCAAGAGTTTCTTCAGAAACTACCACCACTAGTGAGCCCAATAGATGGGATTTAGCTTGCCAATATATTCTGGCACAAGACGTCAACTTGGCATCAATCTCTGATAAGATCCCACCAATATACCCATCACTTATTGTTATATTATTTATGTATCTATTTACCATTATTATTTAACATATTCACTGCTGACCATGCGGCAGCCCATGGTGAGATATCAATGCTAAAGTGCCATTCGCGCTAGCGCGTGGCATGGAGTGATGTCACAGTAGCCCGCCACTTGTTCGTGCTTCAACATTTATTCTCTCTTTCAGTCAGAATTCTCTCTCTACTGGTATCCACGTGTAGTAAAAGATATCAGCAAGTTATAAAGGCAAGTGGTATTGAATTTAAAAGCTTTACGAGTTATATAAAAAAAAATCTTGTAATATGAGTCGTATGTACGATAGTTTTGCAGAACCTTTATGCCCAAAAGAAGAAATATGCAGTCTAATATGCCTCTCACAGATGATGAAATTTCAGATTTGTTTGTTGGCTGAGGCAGACAAGTACCTGAGCGATATTAGTTATGAGTGACGAAGAATTCATTCCTTCCCAAGGTGCCCAATGCCCTAGATATTTCAGATTCTGAAGAGGAAGAATTGCAAGAGATGATATATCTTCAACATAATTCCGCTATGGTAGGAAATGTAATTTTGGAACCCACAATAATGGAACAATTTCTTTTCACTAAATCAGTGTGTTTGTTGTGATATTGTTTGGATTATAATAATTTTTGAATTAAATATTTGTTTTAACACATCTAATGATACAGTAGGCACCTCCATTGTCAAATACTGCCTGAAATATTGTACAACTATGTTCATGTTTTGTGTGATCATCTCAGCCTTCATATTTTCAAGTGGTGGGTTTATTTTTCATATCCTTTGTTGTTTTGCATGCCCTAAAAGCTGTTTTATATATATAACAATAGGAAATGAGCCATTGTTTACCTCAGATAATCGTAGGATGGTGTGAACACACAAAATGGATACAAATGCAAGAAACATTGCAATTTATGAAATCTAGGCCCTTCATTAGCAATAGAAGATAGTGGAGGATGGGTGCTGTATGCTAATGCCTCAAATATGTGACTGTTAAGCAAGGCACATGGTGGGCGTACATTCAAATAGGGATACATAGAGAGGGGGTAGTTAGCTGAAGAGAATTATTACTATCATAATCAGCATATACCAATTTACATGAGATAAGCTACAATTTTAATCATATAACAATATTTATGCATACATGCCATCTTCTAGAAGCTGGTACAGCTTATTGCATGGTGATCAGACCTCTGGGTAGTTTTCTGTTTGGAAAGTCCTTTGCAATATGATCAGTGAACTGAATGTTTCCACAGTCAATAACTGATATTCACAGAGCTCCCACTTCTGTGCTGTAGCCCTGCATACTCCATGTCCTGTGAGAAACATTAGGTGGGACAAGTTATCTGGGATGATTGAACCTGAGATACAGGTCATAGTGTTTTTTATGAGCTCACTGTTTGGTGGGCTGTTGGTTTCCCATTCTTTTCTCCACTCCTTGTCATAGCTGTTTATTCCTCAATTTGGTCATTTCTATATAGGGTGATCTCCTTGATTTTAATTATCTACAAGGCGAGTCTTGAAGGTTGCTATAGAGAAGTCCCACTCTCAAAGCAGTACTGATTTTCTCTGCACATATGGTGGCGAACATTTGAAAGTACTGGCAGCCAGGATACTGGATAAACTCAATGACCTAGCTCACTGTTCTTATAGTGGTGTTGAGATGGGTGCCAACTTTGGCTATATGAACATTATCAAACAAGGTAGAGCAACAGTATTCTGCTACAGAAAATGCTAGGCTGAGGAATGCTCCTCAGAGGACTTTGACACTTGTGCCCCATTGTGTAAAAGCTGGTTTCTTTGTAAGGTTCAATTTTTATGCAGTTTTAGACAAAATCTTTTGAGGTAATTCCCAGATATTTTGGGCTGTCTTTGAGCTCTACTCTTTCATAAGGTCCCAAGTTTGGTATTATTCTAACATTGGCAAGTTAGTTTGAGAGGGTGAAGCAGCAAGATTGCCTTTGTCAGGTTGGGTTTCAGTCTCCACGAACAGAAAAATGTGTATAGCTGTAAGGTTCTCAGAGAGTGAATTCTGAAAGTTTCTACTATGGTAAGTAATAACAAGATAATCAAAAACTCGTATTTCCTGTAGTTCAGCTGAGATATGTCCGCAGTATATAAATTAAAAATCACAGGCAACAGCACTGAATCCCTGGGGCTACTGAGGACATATCAACAACTCTTTTGATCCCCACAGTAGACCTGGAATTTGTGATTCCTCAGTACAATGTTCATGAGTTTGCCTATGCATGCATGTAGGAGCTTGAGGAGGAGACCCTTATGCCAGACTGAATCATAAGCTTCTAATAGGTCAAAAAACCCAGGTCCTGTTTTGTTTGAAACCCAGTCTATATATTTATTATGAGAGTTAGAACCAGCTCAGGCTCTGGGGAAACTAACCTATTAATAGTATCATCTGTCTAAGCCTGCATAAGTCTCTCAAGCAGTCTATATGCTGTTCTGAAGAAAGAAATTGATCTGAGGTGTTCTGATTCAGTTCCTTGCTTGCAGTATGCATCCACCTACCACTACCTATAGCAACCCTACTACTGGTGAAACCTACCCCATAATAGGTCATGCCACTTGTACAACCATCCATCTCATATACCAGCTCACCTGCCTCCACTGTCCAAGTTCCTACATTGGCCTGACCTCAAACTCATTATCCATCAGAATGAATGGTCACAGACAAACAGTTTACTCCCAAAACCTGGACTTCCCTGTTGCTCACCATGCCAGTACTCACAACACCCGTGACCTTAATAACTGCTTCACAGTCAGAGCCATTACAGTACTTCCAGACACTACCTCCCAATCTGAACTCCGCAGGTGGGAATTGGCTTATCAACACATCCTGCAGTAAACATCCTCCAGGCCTTAATTTCCGTTAATATCTTCCATGCTCACCCTATATACCCATCACTGGCCAGCACAATAGTTTCATATATTTTTCAAAATTTTTCGATTGTATTTTTATTTATTGATTTATTTTTTTAGCTATTATTTTTTCAACTATTTTAATCTTTCTTATGATTTATACTTCCGATTACATTATCGTTGTTCCCCCCACCACCTCCGATAGTTTATTGCATTCTATGAGTGGCTGAGTCGAACATTAGTCTTGCGCAAGCCCAGCCACTTACATCTGTTGATTTGAAGAAGGGTTTTGCCCAAAATATTGTATTTTCTTTGTTTTTGTGTTGTGAGTGTTGGGTGTATTTCATCTGTCTTTCCATATAAGTGAATGCTGGGATTGTTTCTTTAAAACAACATGCTGAATTCCTTTCCATTCCTTGTCTCCAATCCCTTCCCTTGGCTTAAAAGACTCCCTGTGACCCTACACCAGGGCATCTCCTGGGCCTGACCCAGAAAGCGGGTTAGACTAACTTAAAAAAAAGGTCTACTACAAACTATTTTCAAACACTTTAATTCTGATGTGGTAACTATTATTAGTTAATTATTACATTAGTTTGTTAGTCTTCATTACTTCTAGCTTCTGAGTCTTCATTGGACCATCCTTTGCATCTATCTTTTATCAAAAATTAGACTTGACTTTCTTACCTCAGCTTTTCCTAGCCATACTCATTAGTGTACAGTAATTACCATAATGATAAGTCAAAATTGAGACCTGCAACATTTAAAATACCATCTAAAAATACTTTATTTCTTTTGCAGTCAAATTTGTATTGTTCCTTACAGGCTGCAAGGACACAAAGACAAAACCAGTGAACATTTCATTAACCAGAGATCTGACTGTTCTCACTACTGATGCAAGTCCTTTAAATAACAATGCATACAATAAAATCTTGGTTTGATTTATGACAATGAGGTATCAGCAGAAGGATTGTTCAACTATTGTGCAAGGTACCCAATGTTGAAGGAATAGATTTCTTTCACACTGAATAATATCTATCCTAGATGTTGCAGAAGTATTCATGCTTTGTTTTTGTACTATGTGTGATGTGAAAATCACAAGTGTTTTTTTAAATTTTTTTACAAATTGTTTTGCAGGGTTTTTACAAACCATAAACCATTAATAAATAGTTCACAAGTTAAAACAATCACTCCCTGAACAGAAGACCATTGACAGGTAACAATATACTTAGTTATAATTGATACAGTACCTGCACTTACGTCTTCCAAACTGTGTTTCCTCCTACCCTTGCCCCCCCCCTTTTCCCACAATCAACCCATGTTGAACCACTTTCAAACTGAGTACAATTAGTGTACCAAACAAACAATAACATATGTTAAAACCAAAAGAGCCATGAAACATGTCTTTTAATATGCTGATAGTTTGGCTGAATAATTGATAATCACACCGAAATTCTGGCAAAACACCCTACTTGCAAGATAAGTAAAAATATAATTTGTTATAACTCGGCTTAAAAGTTATGCTATATTAAAAACAATATATGGAAAGTTAATCAGAACTATGGAGACCGTAGTTTTTGAGGAAACATCGAATTTGTTTCTAGGAAATATTGCTTTGAGGAAAAAAATGTAAAAGAATGATACATGCTCACTTATTTCATTCTTAAAGTGAAAAATATGGCAATATAATGTATGACTTATTAGATACAGGTAAAAGATAAAGATGTATTTGGAAACTTCACAAACCTGCATAAAGTCATGGCACTGGATGACTAGTGAGTCTTTAGTAATATTTTTGAAACATTCAGCTAAAGAGGCAAAGTCACTGCACTGCAATAAACAATTATGGTTCCTCTTGATAAGAGTCAAGCAAACTCTAAAAATGATCTTAGATCCTTCATAGAACAGACAATCCCATATCCTCAGAACAGTCTGAAACATACCACAGATAACCCAAATGTCAGAATAAATATTTTTGTTACAAAAATAATAATTGTAATAATAATAAATATTGTGCTTTTACTATCTATTCTCACAGCATGTTTATTAGTAACATTATCATAATAGATCAAAAACAGAATAATTTACTACCTAAATCTAACACCAGATTAGTTCCAACAAAACAATGTCATACCTGCCAACTTTTAAAATTGTGTTTTTAATTGACTATGAACTAAACATCCAAAAATTTAGAACAGCATATTTAAGTGAAATCTCGACCACTTTCTTCAAATTATTTGTTGAAAAACATAATCTTTCAGCCAAACTTTTCAATTAGAAAGTGTCCTGTTTCAACTAGTGCTGGAAAAAGTATATTATTTTATACTAGGTAGATTTATTTTCAATACATTATATGGTTATTTTCAATCAGACTTCAAAGACGAACCTATTACATACTTTATTTTTTTCTCTCTCTCAAGAATATCGCATTTTCAGCAACTTCTTTTAAAATGCAAGTTGTTTTCATGCTACAGCAGGCATTTTTTTTTTTTTTTTCATTTTCTAATAATGGGAACATCTACTTGAATAAGGAACCTCCATGATCAGCTGCACTCAATGAAACATTGTACTTCACTAAAAAGTCAGTGAGCAAACACTAGGCTTTGATTACATCCGAATCATAATTTCCAGACTAAGCAAAAAAGGTGATTATGTAGTTAACTTCCTTTGATTTTAAACTCGCAATACGTTTACTGCACTTCACATGATTGGAATTTCTTCTGTTATGTTATTAACAAACTTATAAACTGTAAATAATAATAAAAACCTTTTTGATTTTAATGGAAATTCTACTAAATATGCTTTCATAAATGTCTCATAACACTATTTCTTATTTGTGGTTAACAGCAGTTACACAATCTACAGAAATAAAACCAACCAGCCATAAAGTGCACTTGTCACACGATCTGTAAGTGAAAGAAAACAATATTCAAATGGCTGTTGATTTGACTTTCAGAAACAGTATCAATGTAAAACTGGAGAGAGACGGATAGATTATTGACTACAGTAATTTGTAGCGTACCTTGGTGTAATCTTACTATCAAATGAAAGATGCATTTAAAAAAGCACTTGCTGCCATGAACACAAATGAAAATCTTTGACGAAAGTCCATAAAAACTGTAATAACCTAGTTCCATATAAAAGATCTCAGCCATATGATTGAAATTATGTTTGGAAATTTGTAAAGTAACACCACTTTCCATAAATTCTACAGGAAGAGCATGAAAGTTGGCAGGCATGCAATGTTATTTGCAGGATATTAAGGAGCAAATTATGTAGCAAAATTCTAGTAACCTGTAAATTTTACATGTAATATCAGATGCCAGTGAATTTTTAGGAGTAATATTCAAGGAGAACAAATAAACCCAGTTTTGATGTGAGAATTAATATTTTATTGCTGACGTCTTTGATATATGATGTGTTTTCAATACACTATCAATAAAACTAATGTTTCACGTCTTTCAGACACATCACAGAATGGAACAACTGGAATCAAAGATACATAAAAGATTTTGGGCAAATGAAATATGCTGAGTAAAAACATCTCAGGTAACTAGCCGAGTTAATCCATCAATAAAACATCACATCTCTGGCGCCACTGTCAAGTAAGATTATGACTGCCAAAATGTCGTGTTTTATAGATGGACTAACTCGGCTAGTTACCCGAGAAGATTTTAATCACATTCAACACTGAGAAAACCTGCAGCCTTACATAAATGAAATATGCTGTTTATTAAACTTAAAAAAGAACAGAAAAATAAGCTGTCACATACTAAAAATGACAGCAGTATGAAATAAACTCACAAATACATGGAGATTCTGATGACCTGGTGCCCAATATGTATTAAGCCCATTCATACCTTCCATGCTCAATTGTTGCCAATAGAGAAGACACTGACAGCAGGGAATTTAATCTACAATGTGGTTGTGTGAGAGGTGGCATGCACAACAACTTAGTGTGGCCATAGCAATTCTTGAAAGACAGAAATCACTTCACAGGGGGGAAAA